>CM077232.1:3569907-3964907 GCA_039654775.1 Spinibarbus caldwelli
AACAAATGTAATAATAAATAATAAATGTTTATTTTGCATGTTCAGAAGAAGTGAGATGCCCTGTCATATGGAAATGTAAACAGGTTTGTGTAAATAAATTGCTCAGTGCAAAGAAAGAAGTAATGGGAACCTGGTATTTCTTTTTGCATGTGTCTAATAGACATGAGCAAATTCTTTGAAACACATCTATGATCTTTGAAACATGTCTAGTCTTCAGGCTCTGTTAACTATGGTTTCACTAATAATAAACATATATTGCATAAAGAATTCATATTTGTGATTGCCCATGTTGACTAGAGTATTTAAAACATGAAAAGTATTAATTTAAGGTACATTTAGAACAGAAAAAGTGCGGTTAAATTGCGATTAATCGCGAGTTAACTCATGACAATCATGCGATTAAATATTTTAATCGATTGACAGCCCTATCGAAAATCGTGACCCATTCCTAATATATATATATATATATATATATATATATATATATATATATATATATATATATATATATATATAAGAACGTGCTCTTGATTTTCAAGAAAAATTGCAAAAAAAAAAAAATCTTGAAACGTTTTTCATATTAAATATGAACCAGGAAAAAATATAAAAACTTTAACAATATAAACTAAAAAAATCTGTAATATGAGTGAAATTTACCACCGTAAACGTAATAATGACACACATACCTGACTCTTGTTTTGAATTCATTACTCTGGTCAAAACAGGTTATCCAAGGCAAAATATCTTTGTATGAATGTTTTTTTGCGTGTAAAAAGAGCAATTCAAATACATTATTCATCAGTGAGAGACAAAAGCTCTAGTAATTGCATGGAACAAACTGATGGATTCTCTCTTGGCATTTCTTATCATGAGCAAGAACAAAGAGGTGAGGAGACAGCACAAAAAAAAACAAAAAAAAACAAATGCACAAATCACAATTTATAAATTTGCATATTTTTGTGGTCAGGCTAATTTGACAGCGTCTACATCAACAGCAGACATTCACCCGGCAGCATAAAATGTGTTTAGAAAAAGGACAAACTGTCTCTGATTGGATCATTTCATACAGGCTAAACGAGAGCAAGAGGCCTCATGTTGGTGTTCATTAATAAAGTAGCTCTTCATATGAATCTTTCCTAAATAGTTTTTTTTTTTTTTTTTTTTACCAAATTAATTTTCCATTTTTTTATTAAATTTGGTTTTAAAGGTTAAACTAAATGTTGTTAATGAAAAAGCATGTCTAAATAACTGAAATCATGAAACGTACACAGTTTAACAACAATTTATTAAAAGTTTAACAAAAATAACATTCTATGGCCCTATTAATTCAGTTTTATTTTTTGCCCAAATTTTTTATTTTTTTTCCCCCATTTTTCTGGACTCCATTTTTATAGTTAAATTAAATTTTGGTAATCAAAAAGCATGTTTAATTAAATGAAATCATGGAATGTATATATTTTCACATGAAATTTTTTTCTAATTTTTTTCTAAAGTTGTTCTAAAATTCCATGTTTGCTGTTTTAAATTTTAATTGATTCCATTTTTAAATGGTTTAATTACATTTTAATAATCAAAAAGTATGTATATCAATTGAATTCAATAAAACTTCACAATAAAAAAAAATTATATAGATATATTCAGTTTTTTTCCGTTTAGTTTTTTCTGTATTTATGATTTAATACAAATTTATTAGTGGTGATAATCAAATGAAGGCGTAAAACTTTAACACTTTATTATTTTAAAATGTAATCAAGTGAATTTAACCTTTTTTTTTGCAAACAAAGTGCTGCACAACATCACAAAAGAAATTGCGTTACATTTCTTAAAAAAGCTGTACTTTTTTATTATTATAATTAGTATTAGAATTACTATTTTTTATTATTATTATTATTATTACTACTATTATTATTACTACTACTACTACTACGACGAGTACATTTCACTGTAGAATAGCAAAGTATTTTTGTCAGTTTTAATCCGATGGACTGGATTGGGTGATTGTGTGTTTGATATGGCTGTGTGTTTCTTACCACTCTTGCTGTGTGTTGTTGTCGGTGAAGTTTCTGGGTTTGCTGCAGCTCTTATGGAGGTCTGACTGGAGGTCGGTGAAACCAGCCTCTCCGCTGACTCCATATCTGACAAACAACATGAGCAACAATCAGTACCATCACCAGAATCCGTTTGGCCTAATCTAATCCATCTCTAATCATTCAAATGGCCATCAGGGAGAAAATAAAAGTCCACGCACACTCTAAAAGCAATGTGGCAATCATATTTTACTATAAAACTATGTATTTACAAAATAAGAAAACATTTTTCTTAAAAGAAAATAAATCCTTTCCCTCTTTTTGCATTGTGACAATGCCAAAAAACAACAAAGAAATACGATATAGATTTCAAAGTTTATACATCATGATGGTTTTTGATTTACACTTTTAAATTTATTCTACATATCAGTTATAAGACGCTGTAATCCAAAAAATAAAAATGATATATGTTACATACATACATACATACATACATACATACATACATACATACATACATACATACATACTTTTCTTTAATGCTATGGCCATAATGTCATTTAACAAAGCTTCTTCAATACTGAGAACAGGAGAGATAAAAAGAAAAAGCATGAAAACAAACTCACAGTAAGTGTTTAATTCTTGTAGCAGCACACAGAATGTAAATGTCAGCATCATTATCGCTTAGGGTGTATCTGCATCACAGCAAATCACACCAACTGACAAGCAAAATAATTTGTGATTTTTCACGGACTGCAAAAGAAAAGTGATACGGGCCTTCTGTGGGCGGCGCTGACACACAAATAAAAGAGACTCCATCTAAACGATCTAATGAAATTTGCATGCATATTTAAAACCAGTCTTATTTTCCATAATGCTTTTTCTTCCTCAGTGAAATCTTAAACATGATTTCCTTTTGAGCCAATTTACATCTCATCCTTTATTCGGAAGAAAACTGAACACAGCAAATAAGAGCAAAAGTTGTGTTCACATTTCACTAAACTGATAAGATATAAGAAATAATTTTTTCAAAAAGCACAAACAGAGATAATGATGTTTCCATTTTTAATTAGCTACTTATTTGGTGTGCATGGGTAAATTAACTTTTTTTTTTTTTTGCATAATTACTCAGTTTTTACATGTTATGTATATTATGTCTTTGCAGTCTAATGATTAGATACTAATGTCCTAAAAGCAAAAATAAAATGACAAAAAATATGCATTCATTTCTCGAATATTTGCAAAAATCAGTATAAGTCATTAAAACGATAACCGTGAATTTCTAGTAATAATAACGAGATATTAGACTACAAACAAAAGGGTGGCTTGACTGAAAATGAACAACAGAGAGATGTCCTGTTCGTTTAAATTGACGACAGCTTTAATGAGCAGGAACTGCTGAATTAATCTGACATGGAGTGCAGCAGATATTGACACACAGTTGATGAAGCACACGCTGCTAGTGAAGAACAGCAAATAATAGAAATCAAAGTGATGGAAGAGAAAACATCCAGAGCAAATGTGTGGCTTGAGTGACTGGCAGCTGCTTGTTTGTGTTAACAAGAGTCGATGTGAAAATGTTGCACGGCTCAAAATGTCACTGATCACTGAAATGCCACTGGGTGAGCTTACAAAAACATGTCCATATGTCACCCCAAAATCAAAAGAAAGAAAATCTATTTTGTTTCATGTCCATTAAGCCAATTTTAAGATAAGTTTTTTTTTTTTTTTTTTGCATTGTGACAGTATTTCCATGACAATTAATTTTAATAAATACATATATTATTGGTGATTCTTGTTAGTTTTTTTAAATACTTTTTTTATTTTATTAAATAATAATAATAATAATAATAATAATAATAATAATAATACAATATAATAATATGATTATGATTAAGATAATTATTATTAATAGAACAATTATTTAAACATCCTTCTGATGTTGACTTTAAAATAAATACATTTTTAGCATTATTATGGCTATAAATGTATCATTTATAAGCATAAACAAAATAATAATAATAATAATAATAATAATAATAATAATAATAATAATAATAAATAATTACAATAATTATAAAAAATAGCAATGATAATTTTTTATTATTTAATTATGACAAACAATAATATTAACAACATAATAATAATAATAATAATAATAATAATAATAATAATAATAAGATTATGATTAAATGATGATTAACTCTTTCCCCGCCAGCGTTTTTTTAAAAAGTTGCCAGCCACCGCCAGCATTTTTGATGATTTTCACCTAAATTTGACAGCCCTTAGAATATTTTCTGCTATGAATATAAGAACATATTATATATCAAAATAAAGAACCAAGCCTCTGCTTTTAAAAAAAATTGTTCATTTTTTAATCACCATTTGAATGCAGACAGGTTTCATCAAAAATACAACATTTTGGACAAAAAACTTAGAAAAATGCATTTTTATCAAAGTAGTGCATTTTCAAGCAAAATACATTCAGATGTCATATTCTTTCACTTGTAAATAATTATATGAATAATTGAAATTGCATTCAATAAACAGAACAAACAGACACACACACAAACATATACATACGATTATACACACATATAGGCTAAATACATACATATGCATACATATACTGTACACGCACGCACACACACATACATATATATATACAGTGGGTACGGAAAGTATTCAGACCCCCTTCACTTTTTTTCAATTTTGTTATGTTGCAGTCTGATACTACAATTGTTTAAATTCTTTTTTTTTTCTCATTACTCTACACTCTGTCCTTTATAATGACAAAGTGAAAACAGAATTTTAGAAATGTTTGTAAATTTATTAAAAAGAAAAAACTGAAATATCACATTTACATAAGTATTCAGACCCTTTACTCAGTACTTAGTTGAAGCACCTTTGGCAGCAATTACAGCCTCGAGTCTTTTTGGGTATGACGCAACAAGCTTTGCACAACTGGATTGGGGGAATTTCTGCCATTCTTCTTTGGAAATCCTCTCAAGCTCGGTCAGGTTGGATGGGAACCGTCTGTTGACAGCCTTTTTCAGGTCTCTCCAGAGATGTTCGATAGGGTTCAAGTCAGGGCTCTGGCTGGGTCACTCTAGGACATTCACAGAGTTGTCCCTAAGCCACTCCTGTGTTGCCTTGGCTGTGTGCTTAGGGTCATTGTCATGTTAGAAGGTGAACCTTCGGCCCAGTCTGAGTTTTTGAATGCGCTGGACTGGGTTTTCATTAAGGCTATCTCAATATTTTGGTGCATTGAGCTTTTCTTCTACTCTGATGAGTTCCTCAGTCCCTGCCGCTGAAAAACAGCCCAACAGCATGAGGCTGCTACCACCACACTTTACTTTTGGGATGGTACTCTGCAGGTGATGAGAAGAGCCGGTTTCCTTCAAACATGATGCTTAGAATTGAGGTTCATCAGACCAGGTAATCTTGTTTCTCAGAGTCTGAGGGTCCTTTAGGTGCTTTATTGCAAATTCCAAGTGTTTTTTCATGTGTCTTCACTGAGGAGAGGATTGAGTTTGGCCACACTCCCATAAAGCCCAGATCGGTGGAGTGTTGCAGTGATGTTTGTCCTTCTGTAGGTTTCTCCCATCTGCATATATGATCATGGAGCTCAACTAGAGTGACCACCAGGTTCTTGGTCACCAGTCTAGACAAGCCCCTTCTCCATCAATTGCTCAGTTTGGCTGGGGACCAGCTCTTGGAAGAGTCCTGGTTGTGCCAAACTTCTTCCATTTGAGAATTATGGAAGCCACTGTGCTCTTGGGAACCTTCAGTGTAGCAGAATTTTTTTTGTAGCCTTCCTCAGATCTGTGCCTCAATACAATCCTGTGTCTGAGCTCTGCAGGCAGTTCCTTTGACCTCGTGGCTTGGTTTTCGCTCTGATATGCATTATCAGCTGTGAGGCCTTTTACAGAGAGGTGTGTGACTTTCCAAATCATGTCCAATCAATTTAATTTACCACAGTCGGACTCCTATCAAGGTGTAGAAACATCTCTGCAATGATCAAGAGACATGGGAGGCACCTGAGCAAAATTTCAAGTGTTGTTGCAAAGGGTCTGAATACTTATGTAAATGTGATATTTCAGGTTTTTCTTTTTAATAAATTTACAGACATTTCTAAAATTCTGTTTTCACTTCATCATTATGAAGTACAGAGTGTAGATTAATGAGGAAAAAAAATTAATTTAAACAATTGTAGTATCAGGCTGCAACATAACAAAATTGAAAAAAGTGAAGGGGGTCTGAATACTTTCCGTACCCACTGTATAATAATTTTTTATATATATATATATATATATATATATATATATATATATATATATATATATATATATATATATATATATATATATATATCGTGCCCACACACACACACCCCTATTCAGATCGATGGGTTATCGGTTACAACTAGAGATGTTTCTGTGTCTGTAAAGGCATCTCTCTCACTGACTACTTCGTCCCGATCAGATTCAAAATGGTCAAAACATGATCTACATACATGATCTATATATGATCTACATTTTCTCTGATGCCTCCATTTATGCCGATCATCTTCTATTCGCACCCTAAAGACCCGGAAGTCTCGTAACTCATTCAGGACATGCGCTAGGGCTTTCCTTACCGTAATACACCTAGAATATGGATTGCCGTAAAAACTCGTCAATGGCGGGGAAGCGTTGTCTCTTAATTGACAAGATATCTCGTCAATGGCGGGGAAAGAGTTAATAGAACGATTTTTTTAAACATCCTTCTGATGTTGACTAAAATACATTTTTAGCATTATTAGCACTTCTCATGTTATTGCCTCTTTAGGATAAATCGCTTTGTTGTACTCATTTGTAAGTCACTCTAGATAGAAGCATCTGCTAAATTAATAAACGTAAAAACAATGACCATGGCATGACCAATCAGAATTTTTCGTTTGAACTATTTGTTTTTATAAGAGATCATTTTGCAAGATTAGAATTACTCAGAGAAGTCTGCTGGAGCCCCTCGACACAGCGATGACACAGACTTTAAACCACTTCACTTGAGACATGAAAACAATTCTAGACAATGACAAATATGGTTGAGAATCATAAAGAAATTTCTTATTCAAAATTGGTTTCATTTATGAAGAAAAGAGCAGGTTAAAGGGATGTGACCCGGCTGTGACGCTGAGGTTTCATTACATTAGCTCCTCCTGACTCCAGTCTCTCCTCAATATCAGCTCTCTGCTCTAAAGTGATATTACTCCTCAGTCTAAAAGCACTGACGCTGCACAACGTTTCCTTTCATTCCATTTATTATCGCTTGCATTTCACAAAGAGCAGGAAATTTAGGGGAACTTTGAAAACACACTCCTAATGTTGGTATAAGACCAGTTCAAACAGTGAAAGACATTTAGCAGATGGGTGAAAGTCAGAATTTCATAACATCTGATAAGAACATATCGGGCTCATACTTCATCTTCAATCTAAAGAATGATTACAGTGAGCTCCAAATGTCTGACATCACACTGAAATGATCTCATTTAAAATGTAATTCAAACCAGGAAAGAATTTTTGAAGATAAAATAAAATAATACATTAAAATAAAAACATGACAATGTAAAAGGAATAAGCAATAATTAAAAAATTATATGCAATTTATAATTTTACTGTAATTATGTATAATTTTCATATTTTAATTATTTTTGTTAAATTATTAAGTCTAACCATTTTAATTATATTATTTATATATTTAGAAAAAAAAATCATTTCCATTATACAAAATATACAGTATATTATGGATAATGAATATAGATTATTTTTTAGAAATTTACGGAAAAAAATTGTCACGATGCATTTAGATATGGGTATAAGACTTTAAAAACATGCCTAATTGTCATGGAACTCGTTTTCTTCATATTTTCTCTCGGTTGATGTTGAGATGAAACATGACCTAGAGACGTTTTCATAAGACTCACCGAGAAAGAGAAAATTACAGATAACACTTGTGAGACACAATTACTCCAGGGTTATTACACCTGATTACACAAACGCTTGTTTACAGCCGGCTCAAAAGCATTCCTGCGGCTGATTTTCTGCCTCTGGTGACATCACACCATCATATGTGTCTGATAAGCCAATATGAAGATCCAAATTAGGGTCATGAAACACCAGCGCAAACATCCAATTTATTTTTAATCAAAAGCAAGAAAATGGAGGAGAATTCAGCTCAACTCGGCCTCTGCTGAATTCAATGGATGGGAAATTACTACGCGCTGAATATTAGCATGTCTTTTGTGAGATTACAGCCTTTTCCTAAAGATCATTAGAGTAATTAGTCTAAATTACAGGCATATGTCAAATTGAGAACTGAAGCCCACGAAAGTCTTAAATAGGCAACTGATCAATGAAGTACAAGGCTGCTTTAACAAGTTTCATTAAATTTCTGAATGAGTTTTGAAAACACAGCTGGAAAGAAAGACAAAAGAAAGTCAATTTTAGGAAAGTGTTTTTCAGGTGTGTGTAATGATGTGCATTTAAAAAAAAAAAAAAAAAAAAAAGGCATATTATGGCTTTCTTCAGTTAAAAAAAAAAAAAATTATTTTCATTTTTTCTGTATATATATATATATATATATATATATATATATATATATATATATATATATATATATATATATATATATATATATATATATATATTACACACACACACACAGTGCATCTCAATAAATTACAATGTCGTGGAAAAGTTCATTTATTTCAGTAATTCAACTCAAATTGTGAAACTCGTGTATTAAAATTCAATCCACACAAACTGAAGTAGTTTAGGTCTTTAGTTTTTAATTGTGATGATTTTGGCCCACATTTAACAAAAACCCACCAATTCACTCTCTCAACAAATTAGAATATGGTGACATGCCAATCAGCTAATCAACTCAAAACACCTGCAAAGGTTTCCTGAGCCTTCAAAATGGTCTCTCAGTTTGGTTCACTAGGCTACACAATCATGGGGAAGACTGCTGATCTGACAGTTGTCCAGAAGACAATCATTGACACCCTTCACAAGGAGGGTAAGTCACAAACATTCATTGCCAAAGAAGCTGGCTGTTCACAGAGTGCTGTATCCAAGCATGTTAACAGAAAGTTGAGTGGAAGGAAAAAGTGTGGAAGAAAAAGATGCACAACCAACCGAGAGAACCGCAGCCTTATGAGGATTGTCAAGCAAAATCGATTCAAGAATTTGGGTGAACTTCACAAGGAATGGACTGAGGCTGGGGTCAAGGCATCAAGAGCCACCACACACAGACATGTCAAGGAATTTGGCTACAGTTGTCGTATTCCTCTTGTTAAGCCACTCCTGAACCACAGACAACGTCAGAGGCGTCTTACCTGGGCTAAGGAGAAGAAGAACTGGACTGTTGCCCAGTGGTCCAAAGTCCTCTTTTCAGATGAGAGCAAGTTTTGTATTTCATTTGGAAACCAAGGTCCTAGAGTCTGGAGGAAGAGTGGAGAAGCTCATTGCCCAAGTTGCTTGAAGTCCAGTGTTAAGTTTCCACAGTCTGTGATGATTTGGGGTGCAATGTCATCTGCTGGTGTTGGTCCATTGTGTTTTCCTTCTGCTGACCAGCTTTTTAAAGATGCTGATTTCATTTTCCAGCAGGATTTGGCACCTGCCCACACTGCCAAAAGCACCAAAAGTTGGTTAAATGACCATGGTGTTGGTGTGCTTGACTGGCCAGCAAACTCACCAGACCTGAACCCCTTAGAGAATCTATGGGGTATTGTCAAGAGGAAAATGAGAAACAAGAGACCAAAACATGCAGATGAGCTGAAGGCCACTGTCAAAGAAAGTTGGGCTTCCATACCACCTCAGCAGTGCCACAAACTGATCACCTCCATGCCACACCGAATTGAAGCAGTAATTAAAGCAAAAGGAGCCCCTACCAAGTATTGAGTACATATACAGTAAATGAATATACTTTCCAGAAGGCCAACAATTCACTAAAAATGTTTTTTTTATTGGTCTTACGAAGTATTCTAATTTGTTGAGATAGTGAATTGGTGGGTTTTTGTTAAATGTGAGCCAAAATCATCACAATTAAAAGAACCAAAGACTTAAACTACTTCAGTCTGTGTGCACTGAATTTATTTAATACACGAGTTTCACAATTTGAGTTGAATTACTGAAATAAACGACATTCTAATTTATTGAGATGCACCTGTATATACACAAATTCTAATAAATTTATAAATAAAATCAATTTATAAAATAAATTTTTTTATTTTATTTATTTTTAAAGTAGATGCAACAACAAAGCAAGTTCTTTTCAGGCAGCTGTGACAAGTTTGCGTTTTGATGTGTAATGATGATGACATTCATTTAAAAAGGACAAATGTTGGTAATCTCATCAAGAACGGGCTAATTAGACAAGAGGAGACTGTATAACCATCATGTAAACTGACCGATCACATGTTTTTGTTTGTTTTTACACTCTGTTCAGCTACCTGAAATAAATTTATAACATAATAATAAACCATTGAAAAACTCATTTCAAGCTACGGCCCATGATTGGATGTACAGAAAATACTGAAGAAATGATTGGAAATGTTTGTCTAACTTTGTTCCTCAATATTGTAAAGATGTGTTTTCCCTCTCGGTCAATGTTAACAAAGCGAAGTCTTATGAATGCAACTTAAAACTTCAATCACAATAGCAAATAGTCAACAGGCGCGTTTCATGAAAACAACAAAAAGCACTGTGCAGCAGGAGTGATTTGCATGCAAACAGGTGGAATATAAATGACAGGCAACCACAGACAGGAAAACAGAGCGTTCGAAATGAAAGGTGCAGAAGAGCAGAACCACGGCATCTTCACTGCCCATCTCTAATCACATTCAATAATATGAGAGAGAGAGAGAGAGAGAGAGAATGATTTCACTGTGTGAAAGTAGGGCTGGGCGAAAGGTATACTTTTGTACCATATTAGTACCTTTTAAATATCAAAAAAAAAAAAAAAAGAAAAAAAAAAATTAAAGACAGAAATATAAATTAAAAGTAGTTGCAACAACAAAGAAAATTCTTCGGAGGACAAAGAAACACATAATATAGAAAAAGTGGCAGGCCTAGGTTTGGACGTATTTTTAGAACCATTAAGATTTATTTATTTTTTTTTTGCATTTTTCTTTTTTTTTTTTTTTTTTCATAAAAATCAAAAATTATACCCTAAATATACATTTATGTATTTTTGCTTAATATTTGTTGTATTACTTTGAATTTATCTTAATATCTTTAATTTATCCTAATTTCTTAAATTAGTTCAGCAGAATCTGAGAAGTCACCTTTGAGAATTACGAAAATTACCAAGAAAAAAAATTGTAACATTTAAATGCATTATTGTTATGCCATTCAATAGCCCTACAACTCATTTCTGTGATATACGTGACATATTTTTTTCTTCTGTTGATGTTGTGGTGAAAGAGTCATTTTCATATATTATTCACCCAGAAAGAGAAGATGACGGCTGTGTAAAAAATACAAAATTAAATATTAATTAAAAAAAAAAAAAAAAAAAAAAAAAAAAATATATTATATATATATATATATATATATATATATATATATATATATATATATATATATATATATATATATATATATATATATATATATATATATATATATATATATATATATACACACACACACACACATACATATATACATATATATAAAAAATATACAAAAGTGCAAACTTCCTACTACATGTTCAAAGAACTTGCTTTGTTGTTGCAATAACATTTCATAGAAAAAGTGGTAGGCCTATTAGTTTGCATTTACCCTCCAAGAGTGTGTTGACATACTGTAGTAAAGGGTATCAGATTTTTTTTTTTTTGTCTCATCCTGTCAATCATTGCATTTTTGGATTCAATACCATATTTTTGACAACTTTGCAGTGTGTAGCTCTTAGCATGAGAAATAAAACTTAATTTCAAATTGTGACTGGGTCATAAACAGAAAGATTTCTTTATTTAAAAAAAAAAAAAAAAAAAAAAAAAAAAACATTTCCAGTGTTTGGTTTCAATTGTTCACGAAATGATAACTCACGGTCAGCTGTGAACAGCACTGGCTGCACACTGTATTTATTCAGTCTATTTATTTAGTAATAACTGAAGTGAAGCCAATTTTAAAGTCCTGACCATCAATAGCACCTCAAGCACAAGGACGTCAGCAGGCTGTTTGAATGGACGACACTTCAGATGTCAGCCATGACCAAATAAACAATCCAGACCTGCTATTTATAGAGGAGAGGGTAAAAGGGTCAATATAACGGTGTTGCTTCTCTGGGACTGTCGGAGACAGAAATCAAAAAGTCAAGATTAAGGTGAACAGCAGTATGACATGAAGGTCTCTCAACACTGGTGAAGGAGTTTATACGTGTGTGACATGTTTGCATGAGTGTGTCTGAGCTAAAAAAAAAAAACAAAAAAAAAAACAGCCATTTATATGGCCATTTGACATTATTATATACATTTCTCACCATTTGTGTCGTGAAACATCATTTCAACCAATCAGCCATTTCAGTAAAGTATGATTCAAAATGTAAAAAATAAATAAATAGGGATGTGCAAAATTGCATAACAGTAATAATAGGATTAACATGCATTTAATTTATCATTTTATTTTTGTATTTAATTTTGCGTTCATTTTCTATTTTTTACATTTTTAAATTTTATTTAAACTAATTTTGCACACTCAATTGTTAAACATTTTCATATATAATAAAATATATAACATAATAAAATATTAATATAAACAATATTGGTAATATAAACCAATACATAAAAAATATTAAATTATTATTATTTTTAATAATAATAATAATAATAATAATAATAATAATAATAATAATAAACATTTTCAATCATATAAAATAATATAGAATTCAAACATATATAAAAATATTTATGTAATATTTACATGAATATATAATAGGCTATGTAATAAACTAAATATATTAAAAAAAAAAAAAAATGCATAAATATATATTCAGTCACCCCTTCTCTTTTCACACCCGCTTCTTTCACTGACAAAACTCTAAAATTATAATCTCAATTCAATTAAAACTCGTACTTTATTCAGAAGTTTGAGAATGAGGTACGTATTGAGCGAATCTGAAGGAATTTTCTGCCTCAGCTCTCATCCAAGGACTCGGATGAAAAATGGATGCGTGTTTTGTGTGGACGACTATTGAAATGAGTTATTGTGAGTACTGGAGCGAATCTCATGGAAGGAGAGAGAAACGGAGAGAACAGAGCGATACTGTAAAGCTCTCAATTCAGCAAGAGAATGGTCACGTTTACATTAATACTTCCATTGAAATGTGGAGGCCAAGCATGTTGAGTAAGGCTTTAGAAAAAAATAGGATCAAATATGAATTGCTAAATAAAAATGACTTCTGAATTAACCTAAGGGTGGCCTAAGAGACAAATACTCTGGCAAAATTCTGTCATGAAATTCAACCAATAACTGCAACACTTTACATTAAGGCTTCATTAGTTAACATGAACAAACATTAACTAAGATTAATAAATGATTTATAAGTTTTATTGTTCGTTTCAACATTTACTATTAGATTACTAAAATGAAAAGTTAAATTACAAGACTAACTTGCGTTCCGATAGGCTCAAATGTAGACTAAAATCAGATGTACACTAAAACAAATGATTTTTGTTTTTGTTTTTTTGGAGTCAAGACTTATGTAGACAAATAAGTTCTAGAACAGACAATATTTTTAAATGTATTTTTATAATTATTTAATTTTGCACACCATTCTGATATATAATCAAATATATCACATATATAGTAAAATATGAATAAATTTAATTTAACTAAACAAATAATAAATTAATTAATATATTAATAATAAACATTTTTGATCATATGAAATCATTAAAATATTAGATATTAAAATATTTATGAAGTATATTTAAATAAATATATATTTGGCTAAAATGTAACAGACTAAAATCAACAAGTCAAATTATCCTTTTTTGGAGTCAAGGCTTATGTAGACAGATAAATAAGTTCTGAAACAGATAATGTTGTTAATTATTTACCTTATTTTTATAATTATTTAGTGCAATTTTCATATAATATCATATAACAAAGATCTATATATAATATATAATAAATATACAATAAACAACATTAAATTATTATTAGTAGTAGTAACATTTTCAACATAAAACCCATATATAATTAAAATATTATACATGAAAACATTAAAATAAATACATATTTACATATGGATAGGCTCAAATCTAATTGACTAAAATCCAAATATAATTTTTTTTGGGGTCAAGGCTTATAATCTTGAAGGTAAAATGTTTTAGCATCCTGTGTGACTCTTGATTTAAATGTCTTTATTGCAATGATTTCGTGTTGCCAATAAAGAGTGAAGCTCAGAACCTCATGAAGACTGTTTTAATTTACACTCTGCAACAGATTCAAATCCCAGAAGAATAGGAGCTTGATCTGCAGAAATTAGTTCTGATGAAACCGTCACATGCAAAAACAACCACAATGGTACATTCTCCCATGAGTCCCTAAAAACGGCCCCTTTTCTCCCATCAACATGATTGAAAATGTACTGCTGCTCTAGTGTACTGTACATGTGCCTGCAATTACTGCAAATGTAAATGTAAACCCAAGTAGACACATCAGTCCAATAAATATTCCAAACTGTGATTGGTGTTAAGATTCAACATGTCTCTAATTGGTTATGGAACAAGTCCAAACTCAACAGGCAGTATGTGGTTGAAAAGCAAACAGATCTTAATAGACTAGAGATAAAAAATAAAAAAAAGCAGCTTTTCTTTCCATATCCGTAGAGGAATTCAATTTAAATGACACATAGGGTGAGAAAACATATAGTGTTCACAGATAAAAGTGAGAAGAGTCATTTATATTCAGGTGCCATAAATGAAAGGAGGGTCTGGTCTTGTTTGTTCATAATATAAGCATCCAGCTTTCAGGTTTGTCTCATATCTGCCTTTAGCTGTTTCTAAATGCTACTTTATTGACAAAGAGGGAGTCGGGTTGATACCTAGTAGGGGTGGGACAATAAATCGATATGGCGATATATCGTGATCCTTCTCCATGCGATACGATAATCGATATCTGGCGCCAAATATCGATATTTTAATTAATACAATAAGGTGCTCTAAATACATTTTCCTGCTCCCAGCGTCTAAAAATGCGTGGAAATCGCTGCCGCGCCATTTCCACATTCTTTCCAAGAGCGCTCTGAGCAACTATGAAGCGCGTTCTCTATGAAGATGGGGAAGCACGAGGAACCGAATGATAAACAGATTTTCAGCCACTGTATTAGCTCTACTGCTATATATACGTTTATGGAGATGAAAACTAAAAAACTGCCCCGGAACAGTTATCAGCGTGGACCATAGGCACCGATCACGTTATTATTGCAGAGCGCACATTCAGTCATGAGTAGCCGAACCTCTCCGCTCGGATCGCAGGTGGATTTCCCTCACTATATGAGAGAGAGAGAGAGCGCCGCCGGTGCGTCCAGTTTTATGTGAACAACACTGGATGCTCTCCCTCTCTCTCAGATATTACAAGTGCGCGTTATGCAGTGTGAACAGTGGGCACCGACCAGCAGAAACATAAATCTGCACCTATGGCATGGAGGACGAGACAAAACACTGTCAGAGCCGTAATGCGGCGCAGAAGTGTGCAGTGTGTGTGTGTGTGCTTGCCGCGCGTCTACATTTGAAATAACCAACCTGAGCACGCAAAAGACGCGATGTGATTGTGAATGGCTATTTTTCCGTGCGGGGCTCTGTTTTTATGATGAGAGGAGTAGAAAGGTTGAGAAAACACTCCAGGTAAATTTTGAAATGTACCAGGTTTATTTATATATACATGGAGAGAGAGAGAGAGAGGCTATATAAGTTAAGCAGTTAAATGTGTTTGTTTACACACAGAGAAAAAGAAAAGTGTAAGCTTTTAATAAGTCCAAGAATAAAATTATTAATTTACTCAACATGTTAAAATTGATTTACAGAACTTTTTTTGCTGTTTTCTAACAGTTTGGACTTGAATAAAGAAAGAAAACTTGCACTTAACCTTTTCACAGGCATTTTGTTTAGACAGATATCGCGATATATCATTATAGGATTTTCTAGAAATATATCGATTATCGCAGAATCGCTGTATCATGATATTATCGTTATCGTGAGCCATGTATCGTGATTATATCGTATCGTGAGGTACCCTGCGATTCCCACGCCTAATACCTAGTGTAGCTAGGCCTCCATTGTAGAGTCAAAGTAATCCCATTTCCAACAAGAAGCACACAACTGTGTTTATTTGACATTTTGTTGCACTATAAAAGAGAGCCTCTCTGAAAATAAACATTTGTTAAAAAATAAATAAATAAATAAATAAAAACAAATAAATAAATAATAAAAATTAAACCTTTAAATGTTAACATGAAAGCAGAAAACAGACAAAAAAAAAATAAAAAAAAATCATTAAAAAAAGAGAATGTTAAAATTCCAAAAAAAGGTTTGGAATGACACAAGGCTATTTTCTATGGAACAGAGAAAAGGAAAGATTTAAGCATGTTTTTTTTTTTTTTTAAATCCATTATAAGACGTCCATAGTACTTGTGTACTATATTTAAAATTCTCATTCCCCAATCTGCATATTAAACTTGTATGACACGTTTGGATATGACATGCACAAAAATAATGGCATTTGGCATCAGTGTCTTCAGAAGGCTAAATAATAATGCATAAGTCATATGGACTAGAGGTTATTATTATTATTATTATTATTATTATTATTATTATTATTATTATTATTATGCTATTTTTTGTTTTGTTTCCCTTTTTGGAGCTGGATTGACTGTCACAATTAGCTGCTATTGCATGAAAATTTTGCACAGCAAATAAAGCAGGCTCCCATGACAATGAAATAATGGTGATGCTGGTTATCTGCACATTTCTGACAGTAATTTGGGCTTTGACTATGAGAAAATAGCTCATAAGACATGATCAGTAATCTAATACTTCTTTATCATTTAGTCTAGTAGTTCTGTGTTGGGATAATAATATAAAATCATGGATATCTAGGACAGAAAAATGACTTCTCACTTTATAGTTAGTCAAATTAAACATGGACAGGATGTGTGACGCCCTCATCTTTAAAAAACATCAAACTACGTAAAGTTGAAGAAAACACAACCCAGACATTAAATATGAGAATAAACATGGTTTGAGCTGAAAACAATGTTTCACTGATGAGAGTTATTCTAGTATAATTTTTGATAATATTTTGAATAAGATTTTTTTTACATTTTCTCTTTTCACTTTCATTTTAGTTTAAGTTTTAGTAATTTTGTTGTGTTTGTTACTTGTATTAGTTTCATGTTTTTATTGGTTTTAGTTAAGTAGTTCAAGAACCTAAATGAACCTGAATTTTTTTCAGTTAGTTTATTGTATTTGCAGTATTAATGTTTTTATGGATTTTAGTTTTAGTTAACTATAATAATCCTGTTACTTACTACTAAAATAAACCAACAAAATTCACGAGACATGTATGGTGAGTGTGAAGTTTTAATGGTAAATCTAACTCCAATTAAACAAGCAATAAATCTGTAAAATGCCAAGAATCTGTTGCTGAGCTAAAGGCCCTAAATATTATGTTTCATAAGTGCCAAGCAGCGAACCCTGTGAAACCCCCATATTTATTTTTTCATCAGGTTGAAAACTCCCTTGATACACAAGCAGAAATACTGTGAAGCCCAATGTTCACCCCCTCACACCTGCCTCAGACAGATGTTCAAAGTAAATCAAGTTTAACCTCTGAAACATCTTGGCGTCTCCAGCGGAAGACAGGAAACCACAGCAGCTGCGGTTCAATACGGTCGCCGCTCCTCTTCAGAGAGTTTCATCTGTCTGTTCACAGATATCAGTTACTCACAGGAGTCGCACATTCACACATGAAAGATTCAGACAGAGACAACTGAGTTTACATGAACTGAACATCCAGTTGTTAATGCAAAGACGTCACTCTCTTTAGGACACCGATGCACATCTGCTGCTATTCATACTTAAAGAAATAGTTCACCCAAAAACAAAGACTTGCTGAAAACTGACTCGCCCTCAGGCCATTCAAGATGTAGATGAGTTTATTCCTTCACGGGAACAAATTTGGAGAAATGTAACATTACATCAATTGTGCACCAAAGGATCCTCTGCAGTGAATGGGTGCCGTCAGAATGAGAGTCCAAACAGCTGATAAAAACATCACAATAATCCACAAGTAATCCACACCACTCCAGTCCATCAGTTAACATCTTGAGAAGACAAACGCTGTGTGTTTGTAAGAAACAAATAAATCAAGACGTCTTAAACTTCTAACTATTGTTTAAGGCTGAAATATGAGTATCCATCCATAATATTAGAGTATCCATTCATAGTATCCTCTATCCATAATATTGCTTCCTCCAGTGAAAAAGACATCTCATCTAAATCAGGAGAGAAATATACACAGATCAAGCACCGTTTACAAGTCAAAACAGCTCTAAACAAATATGCAGGTGGATTTTGATGTCAAGGACAATAGGAGATGGACTTTTTCACTGGATGAAGCATTACAGTTTCCTCTAGGATTTTTTCCAGCTGTGGTGGCAGGACTATTTCCCATGAACCACGCCCCCTCCCCGCCCAAGAATCACGTGCACTCAGAATTGAATTTACCTAGAAAAAGACAAGTAAATAATAAAATAAGAACAAATGAATTAATGACAATCATTAGCACAAACAAAAACAATAAGTACTGTACTTTATTTTTTTTTCAGTTAGGTCTAACTATAATATATATAGGTACTGAATTACTACAGAAACTGAATAATCTATTCAAATGTAAAATAACACTGGATAGTATTCACTGTATGAATAGACAGTGATGACAGACAGCAGCAGGTTTATTTAGGCTGCTGTCTCTTTTAAGACCTCATGCAGGGATCTAAAATACTGTTACACAGGGCTCCATGCTTATTTTTCTCCCCCTGATTTAAAATAAATAAATAAATAAATAGATAAATAAATAAATAAATAAATAAATAAAATTTAGTAGCACCTTCTGATCAATAATCAAAAATTCTGATCAAAAATTAGCCTTCCTAATCTGATGTGATATTTGACTCAAAATGATTTACAGGGGCATTTTCTTTTTACCTTTGTAATGGCATTTTTCTAATTTTATTAAAAGTATGACATCTGTCAAATTCAGACATTTATAAGTTTTTTAAAATTTCTAATTAAAAAAAAAATGTAATAAGAATAAGACAAATAAGCTATCATCATACGAAATTTGTATTAATAAATTTATTTGTACTACAGAGATGGCACAGAACACAAAAGTGGCTTGTAGGGACATTTTCAGACGTTTAATGAGGCTCAGAGGTGGCATGAGTGCAATTAAATTCATAAATTTATCTTGAGATTAATGTTTTAAATATAACATTTTGAATATAGAAATATTAAAATGTTTTAAATAACTGAAATTATACGTTAAAAATTCTACTAAATCTGCCAGCAGGTGGCGGCAAGTCACAGATTTTATCACTGAATCATTCATTCAGTTGATTCGTTCGAAGGTCTGATTCATTCAAGAATGAAGCAAGTGACTGTTTATGAATGGGTAATCATGAATCACTGACTCACCAGATTAGTTCAAAAATGCACTTTCATTCATGAATGAAACATCACTGTGTTTGCTTGGAGATGCGCAGCGGCTAAGCTGTTACTTTATTTGGAACAATTTTCCTTGATGAAATGGAGCAAAATCAGGCAGTACTGTTATAGTCAGACATAGTATTAAGCGTAAGTCACTTAATATTAACTTCTTGTTTACTGAACTGTTTTTAAACTGAACTGTCTATTAAATCAATATCACATTTGCAAACTCCCTTAATTATTAAAAACGGTCACTCTCCTTAATTCATCGCGATCTGTGGAGGCAGAGAGCGCGCGTGAGTTCTCTTTCAATTTAAATAAGCAAGACTCAAAAGCACGTGCAAATGATACATTCAGTCATCGCATTATTACATTTACATTTAATCATTTAGCAGACGCTTTTATCCAAAGCGACGTACAAATGAGAACAATAGAAGCAATCAGACCATCGAGAGTGCAGTAGTATACAAGTGCCATGACAAGTCTCAGTTAGTCTACCACAGTACATGTAGCTAGTTTTTTTTTTTTTAAATAAATAGAATAGGAAAGTGTTCGTATTAGTTGGTCAGGTGCTGGCGAAAAAGATGTGTCTTTAGATGATTTTTGAAAATGGTTAAAGACTCAGCTGTTCGAACTGAGATCGGGAGGTCATTCCACAAGCTGGGCACAGTCCAGGAAAAGGTCCGCGAGAGAGATTTGGTACCTCTTTGGGATGGCACCACAAGGCGTCGTTCACTTGCAGAGCGCAAGCTTCTGGAGGGTGCATAAGTTTGAACTAGTGAGTTTAGATATGTTGGTACAGTGCTAGTTGTTGTCTTGTAGGCAAACATCAGTACCTTGAATTTGATGCGAGCGGCTATTGGTAGCCAGTGTGACCTGATGAAGAGAGGGGTAACGTGAGCTTTTTTTGGTTCATTAAAGACCACTCTGGCTGCTGCATTCTAGATCAGTTGCAGAGGCTTGACAGTACTAGCGGGAAGGCCCGCCAAGGGAGCATTACAATAGTCCAGTCTGGAGAGAACAAGAGCTTGGACAAGGAGTTGTGCAGCTTGCTCTGACAGGAAGGGTCTAATCTTCCTAATGTTGTATAAGGCAAATCTGCAGGACCGGGCCTTTGTAGCAATATGGTCTGTGAAGCTTAACTGATCATCGATCACAACACCAAGGTTCCTGGCTGTCCTGGAAGGAGTTATGGTTGACGAACCTAGCTGTATAGAGAAGTTGTGGTGAAGTGATGGGTTGGCTGAGACCACGAGCAGTTCTGTCTTAGCAAAGTTGAGCTGAAGGTGATGATCCTTCATCCAGCTAGAAATGTCACTCAGACAGGCTGCAATGCGAGCAGCTACCGTCGGATCATCTGGCTGGAATGAGAAGTAGAGTTGAGTGTCATCAGCATAGCAGTGATAAGAAAAGCCATGCTTCTGAATAACCGATCCTAATGACGACATGTAGATGGAGAAGAGAATTGGTCCAAGCACTGAGCCTTGAGGAACTCCAGTAGCAAGAAGTTGTGACTTCGAAACCTCACCCTTCCAAGACACCCTGAAGGACCTACCGGAGAGGTAAGACTCAAACCACAGGAGCGCGGTTCCTGAGATGCCCATCTTTCTGAGGGTGGACAGGAGGATCTGGTGGTTAACTGTGTCAAAAGCAGCAGACAGGTCCAGCAAGATGAGTACAGAGGATTTGGAAGCCGCTCTTGCCAGTCTCAGGGTCTCTGTAACCGAGAGTAGGGCAGTCTCTGTAGAGTGGCCGCTTCTGAAGCCAGATTGGTTGTTGTCCAGAAGATTGTTCTGTGCAAGAAACGAAGAGAGTTGGTTGAACACAACTCGCTCAAGTGTCTTTGCAATGAATGGAAGAAGGGATACCGGTCTGTAGTTTTCTAAAAGTGCTGGATTTAGAGAGGGTTTAAGCAGTGGGGCTACCCGAGCCTGCTTAAATGCTGTGGGAAATGTACCATTGTGAAGAGAGGTTTTGATAATGTGAGTAAGCGCAGGTATGACTGAAGAAGAAATGGCCTGAAGGAGGTGAGTGGGGATAGGATCTAGTGGACAAGTAGTGGGATGATTGGAAAGGATGAGTTTGGAAACTTCCGTCTCCGAGAGAGGAGAGAAGGAGGTGAGAGAGTGTGTATTTGTCATTATGAAGTTATCATTAGTTAGTGGTGTGAGGAATTGGTCACTGATGGTTCTTGTTTTATTTGTGAAGAAAATTGCAAATTCATCAGCTGTAAGAGTTGATGAAGGGGGAGGGGGAGGAGGACAGAGAAGAGACGAGAAAGTTTTGAAAAGTGTGCGAGAGTCAGAACAGTTGTTAATTTTGTTGTGGTAGCATGACGTTTTAGCAGTGGAGACATTAGCAGAGAAAGAAGAGAGGAGTGACTGATACGCAGTAAGGTCAGTAGAGTTTTTTGATTTGTGCCACTTCCTCTCTGCAGCCCTTAGTTTAGCGCGATGTTCACGGAGAAGCTGCAGCCGTTATTAGCACAGAACCTGTGGAAATGAGTAGAATTATTATTATTAACAGCCGCAATCCCACGCCGAAATTCGAGTTCTGTTCTGTGTTCTCTGCCAATTACCCGACTGTGAATGATGCGAGCGGCATCACTAAGATTCCACTGAGAAGCTGCAGCCGTGGCGGGGATGATTTTTGGTGTGGCGGCCCGCCACGGCAGAATGAATGTAGCGGAAACACTGCGTTATTATAGATTATGGACTCGTATTTTAGCCAGAAGCTACAATTTGAAGTTAAAAACACCTTAATGATGGATTCGTTTCCTTTATATATATAAAAAAAAAAAAAAAAAAACGCTTTTGGCTTCACAAGACATTAGTTGAGGGACTGGAGTAGTGTGGATTACTTGTGGATTATTGTGATGGTTTTATCAGCTGTTTGGACTCTCATTCTGACGGCACCCATTCACTGCAGAGAGCATTGATGAGCAAGTGATTCAATGCTACATTTCTCCAAATCTGATGAAGAAAAACTCATCCACATCTTGAATGACCTGAGGGTGAGTACATTAACAAATTGTTATTTTTGGTTGAACTATTCTTTTAACAAACATAACCTGCTCATAATACCTCAAGCTATTTTATTATATGCATTTTATATTTTACAACTTTATCTTTCTCTAACAATTTTGAATAGCACAAACTGTAATTCATCTATTGCAATGCTTGTATATATTTTACAAAGCCCATCTTCTGTCAACAGCTCCATGATGTATTCCAGTAAAGCGTGCACTGCTGCTGTTTACATGCTAAGGAACAAATTGCCTTGTTAAAGTAATCATAAATCATCAACACCATCAAACACACTGGCACTGCCCTTGGCCAACACTCATTCATCTCTAAAGAGCAGAGCGCACTGCCAAGAGCGCTGCGTGCTTGTTACACCGTGAAGGATTCATCACATTATAGTGCCACTTTAACACAAATGACTGCAAAAGTTAAGATGCATAGTTAAAAAAATACAGCCCTTTAAAAACAAATTATGAATAGCATCAGCTCGTCTATCGCTTGATATAAAATCAACAGGAAAAGCTGTCATTGCACAGGTCACTGTAAGATATTACATGCCCTAGATGCACAGCTGATTCCCAGCACCGACAGTAATATGCAAAACATTTTCCAGTATAACACAGCATGAGAGAAAATTCCCAGAGCATCTATAACCAATTCTAGTCTGAAGTTATTTATTCAGAAGGACGAGATCTGATTGGATGGCTAGTTTGCAGCTCTGTCACCTGCAGCCTCACGCTCATGCAATTGAGAAAACATATTTTTAGTGACAATAAACTGCTTATATGACAATTGAATCTATGAAGCCAACAGTCGCACGAGATCATTTTTTAAACTAATGTTAAAAAAACACATGTAACTTATTAAATCATAAATGCACCTAAATAATTGTAAAAACATGATCCTTTTTCTTCGAAAAACCAAACAAACAAAAGTAGAACTTCACATTTAATGCATGAATACACACACACACACACATACATATATATATATATATATATACACATACACATACATATATATACATATATATATATATATATATATATATATATATATATATATATATATATATATATATATATATATATATATATATATATATATATATATATATATATATAATTTCTCCAAATTAGAAGAACTATCAATGTATTCCATTTATTTTATATCTTAAACATTTAGTTTTACTTTTGATGATAGTATATCTTAATATTTGTGAATTTTACCCAAATGGGAAAAAAATATTAAATTTATCCTATACCACAACCTGTGCATGCTTAACAGAATCTTGTATTTTTTCCTGAACAACAAAAAAAAAAAAAAATGCACTCAATTTTCAAAGAATGACAAGCCGCAATACGACACAATGTGCATTCTGGTGCAGGAAGACACAGCGCGCATGACAATGAGGCCGCTAATGAAAATCAACCATCAACCTGCGATACATGCACATTACACCAGAGCCTAGATGTTATTCAGCGCTCCACACGGCTGTTTCTGTTCATCGATTTCCCATTCTCAACATGGAATATGGATGTCAGACGAATTAGAACTAATAGTTGTATGATTACAAACCTGAAACCGTCACATAACCATCATGTTACTGAACAAATTCCTGTTTCATCTGTTTAGATGGAAAATCACCATTAGAATTTCACAGCAAAAACAATGAATTCAAATGCACAGCATGCTTAATCTCTCCTTCACCCAGCAGCACAAAACGTGCTCTGTGTTTGAACAGTGAATGCTGGGTAATTACTTCACTCCATAAAAGAGCCTTTAAATCATTAAATGTAATCCATTAAAAATCTTGTTTAATGATCGGGATAGTTTAGTCCATTAATTATGCTAATTGTTAAACAAGACAGGGTAAACAAGAGCTGCAAACAATTCCCTTTTTCCTTTTTAAATACAACCGCACATTGTTTACCGTATGGTCTTTCATGCAAATACAAAAGGCATAATAGTGCAGGTAATTGTGAGTTAAAGATTAACACGGCTTTAATGAGAGAAACCTTGTGCATAACGTAATTCTGTCGCATTTAATGCATAAAGAGCAATAAACATCGCTTTATTATAATTATGGAAAAAGGAGAAAAACAGCTTTAATGTATAGCTTTAAAAAAAAATGGGCGATATAGCAATAAAAAAAAAAAAATTATATTTTTGGTCTTTTGATGATTTTGAAAATTATTTTATTTATTCTGTATTTTAAATATTTGTTTTTACTTTTATTTTTGAATCTGCACCAAAATTGCTCATTTCCCCCCCAAATTAGAAGAAATATAATTTATATAAATCAAAATTATTAAATATTACCATTTCTTGTGTTCATTAAGTAATAAAAAGTGGAAATCATGTCTTGATTATAGATGTTTAATGCGTTTTACTTCTTTAGTTTCCTCTGAAGGTGAAAAAAAGGGGGAAAAAAAAGAAAAAAAAAATCTGTATCAATTTCAAGCAGAGCACCAAAATATGTAATAACATAACATGTAACTATATATTGTTTTACTGAAACATTTGAATATACAGAAAATGAGACTTCTGTGAACACTGAGTGATGACAAATCATTGAATCAGAGTTTGAATCAATTCACTGAAATTGACAGATCAAACTGATTTGTGCAAATGAATCAAACTTTCCAAATCTAAAACTGTTTTTGCTACTGCATTTTTTTTTAAATAATTCTATATTTCAATACTGACAAAATGCAATAAATTCTAATAAACCTTTCTGTACTTAAACAGAGATTCATAACCAGTGTTCACCATCACAGCCTGTCCTAAAACTGCATAATCTGATCCTCTTCCACATCCCTGGTAAACAAAGAGAGACTGCTAATTGATCAAGTAGTGGCGCTGGATTCCCCCGAGCGAGGAAGGTCATCCATACTCGCTCGTCGACGGGGGGGAGAAACAGCTCTGCTACTCCCTCGCTGCTATTTTTCTTCACTGACAAAGACTCCATCTGCCACCGAGCCATTTGCAGCCTGTGAGTCAGAATATCAATGATTTCCAACCATTCTGCAAGTCTTCCTTCACCTTGGCGTCACCTCTGCGAGCGGCTAGAAGAGCTGACTGCACAGATATTCTCTCTCAGCACCGCGGGCATCGCTCTCATCCCGCTAAGTGCCGTTTATGCAGCTCGAAGAGGAGAGCGGATATTACTGGAGTTATTTCAGACACGCATCCCTAAAGCAGCAGAATTTTCCAGCGGCTACTTGAGTCAATTTTACAGAGGAAAGAAAACAAGGTTGAAGCTACTTACAGCAACTCAATGCTACTTGAATCATTTCCAGCAGCAGCTTGTATCAAATTTTCCATGATCGTTTCAGATATAAGTTTATTGCACTGTGAAACTTTTTTTTCTTTTGGTCTAAAAACTATATTTTTGGTCTAATGAATTTGCTCTAATTCTCAAATTAGAGGAACTTCATTTTTATAAATCAAAATTATTAATTATCACTCTTTTTTTCTGTTCATTAAATGGTAAACAGTGTGGCAATATTATTAAGATATTTAGATATTTATTAAGATATTTTACTTCTTACATTAAATATTTCATTGGAAAAAACACCTTCAATGCAATATGAAGTTCAATTTTTTTTTTCAATATGCACGATAATATGTAATATAGTAATACAATAGTATACAACTATACATTTTTACTACAACATTTTAATATTTATTTTATATATTTAGGAATTAATTCATAAATTGTATTAATGTTGTATTAACTTTACTTGCATTTAACATCTCATTGAAATTAGGGCTCCTTTCATTGAAAAAAAAAAAAAAAAAAAAAAAAATCAATATCAAGTAACCATTTTCAGTTATATACACCATAATATGTAATATAATATAATAGTATGACTAACTATTTATTTTTACTTATTTTATTAATCTATAAATATTTAATTATTTTATATATAAATTAATAATTTATTAATTTTATTAATATATTTTACTTCTCACACTTAACGTTTAATTGAAATTAAAACTCCATTGGAAAAAAAAAAAAAAAAAAAAAAAAACAGATTCTATATATCAGGTTCAATAATCATTTTCAATTAAATGCTCAATAATATGTAAAATAATAATGCAATAAGTAACTATACTACAGCATTTTGATATAAAAAAGAAAATCAGAGACTTCTGTGAACATTGAGTGGTGACAAACGAATCATTGAATCAGAGCTTGAATCAATTCACTGACAGTCTAAATAGATTTGTGAAAATGAATCAAACGTTCCACCTCTAACGCCGTTTTGAGACACTAATAAAAGCTCTGTCTCAACACTTTGAAATTTTCCATGATCTATTCAGATAAGAATTCACTGCACTATGAAACACACTGTATCCTTCAAAACTCAAAACTTGTTTCCCATTGAAAAACAAAAGCAAGATGAAGGAAGGTGAACAGACCAGATGAGGCCGTAACCCTGTGTGTCAACTAGGGCTGCACGATATTGGAAAAAACTCACATTGCGATATTTTGTTTTTCTGCGATATATATTGCGATATGAAAAAAACAAAAAAAAACAAAACAAAACAAAACACCAAATGACTTGAATAGCTCTATTTGGAGAGAAAAAAAAAATATTGATTTTGTAGGTGAGTAAATCAGCATAGGAAATAAACAATTTACAAGCATAAATAAATATAATAGAACAAAGATACAAATGAAATAAACAGTGCTTTGTATTTTTAAGGCAAGTCCAACAGTATTCAGGTGCAGAAACTGAATAATAAAATGTAAAATAACACTGCATAACACAGTCTTCATTGTATAAATTAAATCTAATAAATCTGTGTTAAAGCTACAAAAGTGATTTTTCTCTGTTTTGTTGTTTGATTATGACACAGAAAGCAACAGAGACATTAAACTGCTGTTATTGTTATCCTCTTTCTTTCTCAATTGTTTACCTAAGACATTAGCAACCGTTTTTTTTTTTTTTTTTTACAAGGATACTTGGAGACATGCATTTTGACACGGTTTCGCGCATATGTGTCGTACTACACTGGATGCGGCGCGACACGACGAATCCCCGCCAGTAAACTGATATGCCTCGCTCTATTTATGACGTACTGACACAAAGTTGACACGATTGGCAACGGTCGCTTTGTCGCATCCAGTGTAGAAAGACTTTGGGGCCGTTCACATCTGCAAACGCGTGGAAAACTCCCGCAGCGCCACTTCCTCCTCCTTTCCAAAGCGCTCGGGAGCTTGCGCTTTCCTGGCGCCTGCCGTTGCTAAACATCCGTGATGTGCTCTCCTCGACGAGGTATACAAAGGATAAATGGATTTCCAGCACTGAAAATCGCTTGCAGTAGCTCTGCTACTAAATTTATTTAAAAATGGGTATCTCTGTGCAGCTGTCGCGTCCGGAGTAGACACGGTGTCTGTGTGTAAGCAAAGAAAACGATCAGTATAAATATAACGATCAGGCCTACTAAACATCGCACATCCTGCAATGTGACTATCGCGGATGCGCACATCGCGATATCGATGCTGAAACGATATATCGTGCAGCCCTAGTGTCAACCCTTCCCTCCATGGAGCCTCAGATGAACAGGTTTGGACGACAGATCATCCCTATCCGTGTGTTTGTGATGGTACTTAAGGCAGCCGACCTGACCTGACCCGCTGTAGGTTTATCCCAGCTGAGCCCCACTGTTACCACACGCTCTCCTCTAATGAATCGCCACTTCACCGCCGTGATTTCAGCTCCACAAAACACACTGATTAGTGGCAGGATTGATTTTTTCCAAAGATGGATCTCATAACATTCTGCTGTGACCTCAGGCCACAATCATCTCAGCAGTGCTTGAGAAGAACACCTCTGTCTGTTTTCATCCTCCTCCCTGAACACATCCAGTAATACAATCATACCGAAAACCCAGCAGTCCCTCTGCGTTTGCATTTCATTTATTTGTTGTTTCAGTGTTGTTGTTGTTCGTAAATAAAACAATTAAAAATAGTTTTTCAATAATTGAAATAAAAACTTCAAATTAGAAATGTTCAAATAGAAAAGTTTAAGTACTAAAATGACTAAAATTATAAATCAAATTTAAATCAAAGCTAAATAGAAATATTAAAAAAAAAAAGACATAGCATATAAAGTTGTAAAAAAAAAAAGTAATAAATACTGTAATGGTATTACTAGATAAATTGTTGCTTGAAATATTAATATTAATTAATAATATAAATAGATAATAAATTAAATTTTTAAAAGAAACAACCTTAAAATTACTTTAGCTAGTTGCCGAAGCAACATTTCTCATTTTCGTTTAGCTTTGGTTGAAGTGCTAAAATGATTAAAATAAACAAAAATTACAAAATAAAAATAAATAAATAAAAAACACTTACAGGCATATTTATAAAAAAAAAAAAAAAAAAAAAAAGACCAAAAAAAAAAAAAAAATACTAAAACTTAATAAAAACAGAAAGTAAAAATGATCCAAAAAAAAAAATAAAAAAAAAAATAAATAAATAAAAAAAATAATAGTATGTGACACCAAATTAACTGGTTTAATAAAAATAAATTTTTCCAGCATTACTTTTGCAATACTTACAAACATTTACAAAAAAATAAAATGGCATCCTGGCAATTTTGACAATGGCAATTTTAAAATAAAAGCCAAACAAAATAAAACACTTACTAAAAACTATTAAATAATTTACTTGTTTACCTGCATGTCATGTGACCTTTAACAGAGAACCGTGAAAACGCAAACGTGTTGTTCAAAATAATATCAGGGATACTTCAAGCAAATATTTTTGCTGTTCAGCTAACAAATATGTTTGGGAGTCCCTACTCTACATGTTTAGACGTGACATTACAATGCCTTGGAAGACAGTCTGAAAGCAGTTTCCTCAGCTTTCTGTGAAGTCACTGGCTGCCGTTGGTTTCGGACACAGCCATGAGCGGCAGTGACCGACTAAGCTAAAGCATTGAGTAGGGCTGGGCGATATGAGCAAAAATTCATATCTCTGTATTTTTTGGCTGATTTGCGGTATACGGTATATATCTCGGTATTTTCTACACTTTTGTATTTGGATTAAACAAATAAAATGAATGTAACCATAGGCATATATTATGTTAAAAAAGGGTTAAAATCACATTACATTCTAACATTGTAACATAGCAATCTAAACACAAAAATAATGCTTTTAAAGCAGAAGTTAAATTTACTAAACTAAAAATGAAAATAAAAAAAGCACAGACTGAGTAAAAAGGCTGTTTTGATTACCCCATTAGAGTAACTTTACAGTTAGTGCTATCATACAAATACACTTAATTGTAGGTTTAAAATTCTACATATGTAACATTTGTTTATTAAGTACAAATATTTCAGTAAAATGTATATTTTAGAATGATTGCGCTCCTATTACATTGTGTGTCTGTTTGGCGCGCATGCGCACGGCGGCGCTCGTTCAATGAAGTCTGTGAAGTTTAGCGGAGAATCTCAAAGCAGAAGGCTCATGCACTTCTGACAGCAAAATGGAAATATTTCCATGGCTTTCTAACATTTACAGATGGAGAATATACCTGTGAATTGTAAGTTATGCATTTAGGAAAACAGCACATCTCAAACACATTAAACAGCGCGTCTCTGTCAGAGGCACACGCAGCCTTTCTGTCGGAGCCGTTTTAAACAAACTAAACTATAGGCTTCTATACCTTACGAGTTTTTTTTTTTAAAGCCCTTCATATAAAGTTTGTCACGTTTAGAACAAATTGGATTATGCACTTTCTCCGCAGCAGCTCAGTCTGTGTCCTCCGCTATATTTTAAGATGCGCTCGTTTCAAACTACTGTATATCGATATACAGTGCCCTCCAAAAGTATTGGAACAGTAAAGTCAAAATTGCTCTGTTGGCTGTGGAGTCAAGACATTTACAAATACGATTAAAAGATGAATACGTTTTATTATTGGGTGATTCAACACATACAGTGGGGCAAAAAAGTATTTAGTCAGCCGCCAATTGTGCAAGTTCTCCCACTTAAAAAGATGAGAGAGGCCTGTAATTTTCATCATAGGTATACCTCAACTATGAGAGACAAAATGAGAAAAAAAAAAAATCCAGAAAATCACATTGTAGGATTTTTAAAGAATTTATTTGCAAATTATGGTGGAAAATAAGTATTTGGTCAATAACAAAATTTCATCTCAATACTTTCTTATATACCCTTTGTTGGCAATGACAGAGGTCAAACGTTTTCTGTAAGTCTTCACAAGGTTTTCACACACCGTTACTGGTATTTTGGCCCATTCCTCCATCCAGATCTCCTCTAGAGCAGTAATGTTTTGGGGCTGTCGCTGGGCAACACGGACTTTCAACTCCCTCCAAAGATTTTCGATGGGGTTGAGATCTGGAGACTGGCTAGGCCACTCCAGGACCTTGAAATGCTTCTTACGAAGCCACTCCTTCGTTGCCCGGGCGGTGTGTTTGGGATCATTGTCATGCTGAAAGACCCAGCCACGTTTCATCTTCAATGCCCTTGCTGATGGAAGGAGGTTTTCACTCAAAATCTCACAATACATGGCCCCATTCATTCTTTCGTTTACACGGATCAGTCGTCCTGGTCCCTTTGCAGAAAAACAGCCCCAAAGCATGATGTTTCCACCCCCATGCTTCACAGTAGGTATGGTGTTCTTTGGATGCAACTCAGCATTCCTTCTCCTCCAAACAAGACAAGTTGAGTTTTTACCAAAAAGTTCTATTTTGGTTTCATCATTCTCTCAATCCTCTTCTGGATCATCCAAATGCTCTCTAGCAAACTTCAGTCGGTCCCGGACATGTACTGGCTTAAGCAGGGGGACACGTCTGGCACTGCAGGATTTGAGTCCCTGGCGACGCAGTGTGTTACTGATGGTAGCCTTTGTTACTTTGGTCCCAGCTCTCTGCAGGTCATTCACTAGGTCCCCCCGTGTGGTTCTGGGATTTTTGCTCACAGTTCTTGTGATCATTTTGACCCCACGGGGTGAGATCTTGCGTGGAGCCCCAGATCGAGGGAGATTATCAGTGGTCTTGTATGTCTTCCATTTTCTAATAATTGCTCCCACAGTTGATTTCTTCACACCAAGCTGCTTACCTATTGCAGATTCAGTCTTCCCAGCCTGGTGCAGGTCTACAATTTTGTTTCTGGTGTCCTTTGACAGCTCTTTGGTCTTGGCCATGGTGGAGTTTGGAGTTGGACTGTTTGAGGTTGTTGGACAGGTGTCTTTTATACGGATATCGAGTTCAAACAGATGCCATTAATACAGGTAATGAGTGGAGGACAGAGGAGCCTCTTAAAGAAGAAGTTACAGGTCTGTGAGAGCCAGAAATCTTGCTTGTTTGTAGGTGACCAAATACTTATTTTACAGAGGAATTTACCAATTAATTCTTTAAAAATCCTACAATGTGATTTTCTGGATATTTTTTTTCTCATTTTGTCTTTCATAGTTGAGGTATACCTATGATAAAAATTACAGGCCTCTCTCATCTTTTTAAGTGGGAGAACTTGCACAATTGGTGGCTGACTAAATACTTTTTTGCCCCACTGTAGATGTTTTACTAGCCAAGAAGTTCAGCACTTTTAGAGTTTCATCCCTCTATCTGATGTGAGCATAAGTATTGGAACAGTTGTCTCACAGGTCTTTCTAAGTGATCAGCTGTGTCCTGTTGCATTCATTCTTCAAATATTAAAAGCAGGGAATGTGTCGTATCAGTTATAACCATTACTTCTGCATTCTGAATCTTGCATTCGATGATGACACACACAAACCAGGATGAAGATGAGGGAGCTGACTTTGAGAGAAAAACAAGCAATTTGGATGCTAAAAGAAAAGAGGAAGTCAATTAGAGCTATAGCAAAAACAAAAGGGCATGGAGAAATCAAGAGTTTGGAAACCACCAGCGACACCAGCAACCAACAACTACCCGATCGGCTGAAAAAACAACAGTAGTTGATGACAGACAAATCATAAAAGCTGTGAAAATGAACCCTAAAAGACGTGTCTGTAAAATCACCAACAACTTACAGAAAGCTGGGGTGATGCTCTGACAATCTACTGTCCTCAGGAGACTTTGACACAGAATTACAGATGCTACACAGCAAGGTGAGCCAGAAGAGTTTTGGAACTGTGTTTATGGACCGATGAGACAAAGATGAACCTTTATCTAAGTGATGGGAAAGCAAAAATGTGGAGAAAAAAAAAAAAAAAAAAAAAAAAAAGTGAACTGCAAAAGATCCCAAGCATACAGCCTCATCTGTAAAGCATGGTGGAGGTGGTGTCATGGCATGGGCATGTATGGTTGTCTCTGGAACAGGCCCTCTCAACTTTACTGATGACTTAATGTATGATGACAGTAGCAGAATGGATTTGGAAGGGTACAAAACCATCTTGCCTACCAATATTCAAGAAAATACCACCAGATTCATTGGGAAGTGCTTCATATTGCATCAGGACAATGACCCAAAACACCCTGCCAGTTCAGTCAAGGAATTTATAAGGGCAAAGAAATGGAAAGTCTTAGATTGCCCAAGTCAATCTCCAGATTTAAATCCGATGGAACATGAATTTCACCACCTGAAGAGGAGAGTAAAGGCAGAAACTCCCCAAAACAAGCAACAATTGGCTGCATTAAAGGCTGGGAAAAGTATTTCAAAGGATGAGACCAAGAGTCTGGTGATGTCTATGGGTCACAGACTCACTGCTGTGATTGTGCGCAAAGGATCTGCAACTAAAAAATAGCTTTTAATCTTTTATATCTGCCTTATGGTCAACTGTCCCAATACTTATGCTCACATCAATGAGTGGGATGAACTCTAAAAGCGCTGTTCTTTTTATTTGGTAAAACGTGTATGTGTTGAAACGGCTAATAATAAAATGTGACATTCTGTAGTTGTGTCTCATATTCATCTTTTAAATCATATTTGCAAATGTCTTGACTCCACAGCCAACAGAGCAATTTTGTCTTTACTGTTCCAATACTTTTGGAGGGCACTGTAAACGGTATTGCCTTATATCGTATCGCTTATAAAGAATATATCAATATATCGTACAAACTCGATAAACCACCCAGCCCTAGCATTGAGCTCTACTGTGAGTTTGTGTGCAGCCTCCCGCTGGCTTTGACCTTAGAGATGCGATCTGGTCTCTCTGATGAGTGTGTCATTACAGCTCAACACATTCCTGACCTAATGAGCAGTCTCCTCTGATCGCATCACAGCAATCACTCGCAAAGACGCCGCTGAAGGACAGACGCAGCAGAAATCCACACATAACCATCAACACGACATCCCTTCAGCTTCACAACACCGTTTATTTTGCCATAATGATCGGCTGATTGGATTTTGGGGTTCAAAATGGGTTCAGGATTACAAGTGCAACCACACATACACAACTGTGTGTGGACTTCAGTATGTGAGATTTCACTTACTGTCAATGATGGCCTCTGCTTCAGCTCTGTGACATCACTGTGACATCATCGCTCCGGAACCTGGAATAAAACACGAGGAACAATTACTATAACCAAAAAAAAAAACAAAAAAAAAAAAAAAAAAAAAAAAAAAAAACCACACATTACTCCTCTTTTAAAAGGTGAAATGTGCGTTGTTTTTTTCAATGATAACCCTGTTGAAAAATCCAGCATATGCTGGTTAGGTATGTTTTGAAGCATAGCTGCTGGTTTGAGCTGGTCCTTAGCTGGTCATGAGCTGGTTTAAGCTCGTCATGTGCTGGTCCTAAGCTGGTCCTGAACAGGAGCTAGTTGCTTAGGACCAGCTAAGAACCAGCAGCCATGCTTCAAAACATACCTAACCAGCATATGCTGGATTTTTCAACAGGGAAAATAAATAAGGGATCTGTTGGTAGGTTAAAGCGTAAATACTGCCATATTATTGCTCTGCTTGTTTGAGCATCAACATTATCTAAATTTATCTTTATTTACGATATTTTGAAACTTTTAATGCCTAACAAGACACATATTTTTTTTGCTGTGCAAATAAAAGGAATAATTCAAACCAGAAATCCCACACCAGACAAATACAAAAAAAAAAAAAAAAAAAAAAAAAAAAAGTGACCATCAGGCGATAAAAATCATGTTAATAATAGTCAATAGGGTTTCAAAACGTGCTGAGAGGAGAAGGTGCAAATGAACTGCAAAAGACTTGAATTAACCACAAAGACACCAAAGACCCTTGAGTTTCTAGTGTCAACATCTTCATGAACTGAAACCTACTGGAAAGTGTCAGGCTCTTATAAAGAACTTTAATAAAGAAAGGTTGTCGGCGCCAACAGCCTCGTGGTTAGTGCGACGACATATAGCGCAACTGCGCTCACGGCGACCCGAGTTCGATTCCCGTCTCGAGTAGGGGTGCTCCGATTGACCGGCTACCGATCACTATCGGTCGATAATCGCTTTGGGACGTTTGATCGCCGGTCTCTAAAAAGGCCGATCTCAAAAAACCGATCTCTAGCTGATGACGCGCCTGCCGTGAGAGGTTTGGCACCACATGCAGCGGCACCGTCTCTGTCCAGCACGGCTAAAATAATTATAATGCTGAAGGTGAGGTACAATTCATATTTCTTCATTAAATAACTTATAAAGTAATCTGAAAACTTTGTGAGAATTTCACAAACAGCTCTCTCTTCTCTCTCAAAATGCGCAAATGGCTTCAAATCAAATCACGTCTGCACTATAAGTGAGCTGCACGCTGCACAGTCGACACATGAAATGTCACTTGCACAACCAAGGCAGTGTCGCATCGTCACTAAAGTTTATAAATTGCATTTCTTTTTAATTCTTGCCAGTGTTTAAACCATTCAGCGCTCGCACGCTCTCCTGCACTGTAAAAAATGCAACTGCACATTTTCCAGTTTACGAAACATTGAGTCTCAAATACTAAAAAATGCTATTTTCTTGAAACTACATAAAAACCCTTGTCAGACCAACAAAATTACCCCAAATGTTGTCCCAACTAGTCAAACACAGTTGTCTGAACAAAGAATTTCATATTGTTGAAATGTTAAGGCTTTGTGAGTTCCCAGCATGCATTGCATGAATAAATTATGAAGTTACTGTTATAGGATTATTGTTTTGCTGTTTGCTGATTTCATTTAAACTTTTTTGTTGTTTTATCATTATTGTTAGTTATTTGTTGAACTGTGATGTAAAGAACTCATCTTTTTAACATTTGTTAATTGTCACCAGGTTAGGGTGTCTAGTTTTGAGACCTAGAGTATGTTCAACAACTTACGTCCATTTTCTGGATATCAGTCTTGTAAGTTGTCTTACACAGACAATGTTGTCTACTTATTAGACTAACTTATTAATGTTTGTCCTTTGTAAATGAACATAAATTCGATAATGTGGTGGCTTTTTAAACATTCTTTTTTTCTTCCAAAAAACAAAAAAATAAATAAATTACATCAACGACAGTAATTGTTCTTTCAGTTGTTGTGACAAGAATTTTTCTATTAACAAAATATGACAATCAGCATTGCATGAACAAACAAATATACATTGGCTCAACAAAGTATCTTTACGGAGCAGAACTAAAAAAAAATTGTTGAGAAAACTCAAAAGTCTTACTGCATCAAGTTGCCTTTTTTTTTTTTTTTAAGTTCTCAACAGTTTATTTTTTACAGTGTGGAGACGTGGACACGGTTTAACGGTTTAAATCGTTCACACTGCAACGGTTGTGGTCTGGCAGTGCGTTCCAGGAGCAGTGCGTCTGCAGCAGTGCAGAGATCGTTTCTGCGCCGAGTTCATTTTTGCTACGCTGCACGCGCTGAATTAAAGTGACAGCGCATTGTTTGTGGTAAATATGAAAATGGATTGACATGAAAATGTAGTAATTACACCATAAATGCTTATAATTAAAGTCTGCTGTGTTTCATAGTCAACACATAGGCCATGGATTTTTGGCTAGGTTTAAAGGAAAACAGCACTTTTAGATAAACAATGCAATAATGGAGAAAAGTCGTGGGAAAGTCGTGGCCTAATGGTTAGAGAGTCGGACTCATAACCTAAAGGTTGCAGGTTCGAGTCTCGGGCCAGCAGGAATTGTAGGTGGGGGGAGTGAGTGTACAGCGCTCTCTCCACCCTCAATACCATGACTGAGGTGCCCTTGAGCATGAAACCCCCAACTGCTCCCCGGGCGCCGCAGCATAAAAATGGCTGCCCACTGCTCCGGGTGTGTGTGTGTTCACTGCTGTGTGTGTGCACTTTGGATGGGTTAATTGCAGAGCACAAATTCCGAGTATGGGTCACTTCACTTTAGAAAAAAGGGGAAGTCGTGGCCTAATGGTTAGAGAGTTGGGCTTGTAACCTGAAGGTTGCTGGTTCGATTCTCACACCGGCAGGAATTGAAGGTGGGGATTGTGAATGAACAGCACTCTCTCTGCCTTCGATACCATGAGGTGCCCTTGAGCAAGGCACCGAACCCCCAATTGCTCCCCGGGCGCTGGAGCAATGGCTGCCCACTGCTCCGGGTGTGTGTTCACGGTGTGTGTGTGTGTGTGTGCGCGTTTGTTCACTATTCACTGCTGTGTGTGTGCACTTGGATGGGTTAAATGCAGAGCACCAATTTCGAGTATGGGTCACCATACTTGACAATACGTCACGACTTTCACTTTCACTTTAATAGATGGCACTCGTGGAGAAAAACAAAGTTCTTTATGAACCGCAGGATTGCTTGTAATAATTTAAAAGCTAAGGAATAGGCAGTAGAGCTGACTTTCTGTCAATGGTAAGTTTTAATTTAGAATGTTTGTGATAATGTAAGAAAAGTAGTTTAAATGTTTTGCCAATTGCTTGAGCAACTTAATATATAAATCTAGAAAAAAATTAGGGATGCACGATATTGGATTTTTGCTGATATCCGATATGCCGATATTTTTCAACTCATTTTGGCCGATACCAATATATTTCCTTTTGTTTGGAAACAACAAGTCTCTCCTGTCAGGGCTCCAGACTGCGACCGTTTTTTGAGAATGTGCGAGTTAAAATTTGACGTGGTCGCATTTGTGCTAGTGTACAGTCTGCGCTGCTCCAAAGAGCGCGCGCTGCCGAGCAGCGGCACATTGTAGCAGGAGTCATCTCACTGATAACGTGGAGAGAGGCGCTTTCAGCGCGAGCGCTTCGGGTGTAGAGCCTGGTTTTTTAGAACTTGCGGACGCGTCGAGTATAAATCAGCCTTCAGCCTTTACTCGCAGCGTCAGCACGAGCACGAAGGTGCGCGCAGCGGACGGAGCGCAACGGATTATTTGGTTTTCAAGCTAAAGTAAAAGACCGCTTCTTAAACCAGAGAAGGTGAACATGTTGGCATCCTTGTGGAAAAAAAACAAAAAAAACATTTAAAACCTGTCAGCAACATCCAGTTTAGTTTTACTTTTCTTTTTGTTTTCATTTTGAAAAGTCTTTTATCTTTATCTTTGCGTCTCTCGAAAGTGAAAGTGCACGAAGCCTGGGTTATAACACAGCAAAAGAGGATCTCCCATTCACAAAATTTAAAATCACAAATGATGATGAAAGAACGCGTTGAATGTTGAACACTTTTGTTACCATATAACTATAAACTATGATAAAAGCTCATCAGTATGCATTGATTAATCCCATGTTGTAGAAAAAAAACAAAAAAACTAAAAAAAAATTGACCAAATTATGTGCTCGTGCGACCAACTGAGAAAGTTAGCCGCAAGAGCGACCAGTGGGAAGAATGAGTCCTGCCTGTGCAGAAATAATAAGCAAAATATTTTAATTTTGGTTAAAAACTAACAAGAACTTATTTGTAAGAATAAACAATAATGAATGTTTTTTTGACAGTACACTGAAGCTTTGAAAATAACTATAAATAAACTATATATCAATCGCTGGATTTTTTTCCCCCCAGAAAGATGCAGTGTTAATCTTAACATTTTATTTTAAGATTTAACATTTGTAGATGGTCTAAAGCAAAAGAATTGTAAAAATTCTGACAATCTTTTAGAGCTTATGATTTGTTTAAAAAATATAACATTACACATTAATGAATAAATCAGTATATATAAAATTATTTAATTTACAAGTGTCATGTTTGTGATTTTTTTTTTCCATGTAAACTATAGCTTCTGACCTTTAAATCAAAACATACTTTATGACATCAATTACTGCTTTATTTAAAAATCACAAACACAGTCTAAATGTTATTTGTATAGGCTATTTTACTTTGATTTAATTAGAAGTTGGCCAACAGCGCCCCCTACAGATTAAAACTCCTCACTGAGCAGGCATTAGGACCCGGGTGAGGCTGCCGCCTGCGCCGCTGCACGTGATTTTACTGTTTACACCATCACACACCGAACGCCTCATTCTGTACGTGCTTTCACAGATTAAATGCAGCGATCCAAAACAGTCAGTCAATCTAATCATCATTCAGACAAAACTTTGCTGCAAGAATGAGCCACACTGCTGACGTGATCTAATCACTAGCACACCCTGAGCACATGTGAGTTAACATATTCCTCTTATCGGCATAATTTTTCATATCGGGCCGATGCCAACATTTACATTTAAAGCCATTATCGGCCGATTCCAATATCGGTCCGATAATATTGTGCATCCCTAAAGTAAATGCAAAAGTAGAAAGCATTGAATAATGTGTTTCTTAAACAGTATTTATTGCGTTTAAACTAGGGCTGTCAACGTTGCGATTAATCTAAAAATCTTAATGTGTTAATATTTTTTTAAAAGCAAATTAATTGTTTGATAAGGTTTGAACTTCTTGCCGTCATCGCAGCGCGGAAGATAATCTATCATTGCCTGCGTCCCAATGTGCATACTATCCATCCTAAATTCTATGTGATATTAGCAATTTTCAATACTATTTAGGGCAGATAGTGTGGATAGTATGCACATTGGGACACAGGGAGGGAGGGAGGGAGAGAGAGAGAGAGAGAGATGTATACTCATGTGTGATAAGGGCACAGCAAACCAGTGTTGCGGCACAATTGGGCTATTTTGAAAATACAGTAGTGGGAAAAATTACAGAGCCGTGGGTTGTGGTTTTTTGGGCTACTTTTATAATGTACCGCGGCCGCCCAAAGTGTACACGTGATCGCAAAAGGAAGTTATTACAAACACTTGATGATGGTTTAAAGTGAGTTCTGAGTAAAAGTGTAATATTAATCTCATAAACTGTCTTATGTAGCATGATGCTAATGTTAGCTCTAATGCACCTGCAGAACAGGTCCAATTCTTTTTCATAATGCATTTTGTCATAATACTTCATGTAAGGTTGCAAGAAAATGTTTTGTTGTATTTATTTAGAAATACTTTTGATAATAGTTGGGTAAATGTATGAAGCGATGTGGATTTGGTAAATGTTTTATTGCCAGTATAAAGGCTGATAATGGCTGAATAAAAACAAAAGAATAATGATAAAAGAAAAATAAGGATTATGTCTCATACCTGGCGGAGGTGTGAAAGGTTCTGTTTCCTTAAACTAGTCTGTCATACATTTCTTTATTTCAACACATTTATAGGTAAATTCTAGTATTTTAAATTTGCAATTAATCGTGATTAAATCACAGTCCATGACTGTGATTAACTCGATTAAATTTTTTAATCGATTGACAGCACTTGTTTAAACACATTTATGAAAGATTGTATTACTGGACTGTGTAAAAAAGAATCACAATACTAAAAAAGTATTTTAAGTAGCAATGCTTGGATTTGAAATCAAAATAATGGATAAATGTTGTGTCTGCAGTAAACAGTCACGGATCAGTTGCAGACTCCGGTGTAAAAGCTGCTTCTGCACTGCTTACGTTCCGCACGTGGAGTATGTGTGAACTATGTGTGAACCTCACATACAGCTCATGAAATCAGGCTTGTGCTGTGTGTAAGCTATTGTGCAACAATTGCACGATTGTCAAAACAAAAATGCAGTGCATGATCAAACATTTAGGTGAGACAAATATATATTTTTGAAAAATGTCTAAAAAAAAAAATGCCCCCCCACCCCCACCCCTACCCCTCAAATTAAAAAAATAAATAAATAAAAAAAATCTCCCTCAGAAGTCACCTAAGAGGGGAATTCATTTTTAAAAATTAAATTCAGGCCCTGAATAAATGTCTAAAATCTTGATTGGATCATCACTATAAAAAATTTTACATAATAAAAAGAAGGCTTTAACCAGATCGGTATCGGATCAGCAGATACTGCTTTCTGTGATTGGCGATCGGCCTCAAAAATCCTGATTGGAGCACCCCTAGTCTCAAGGCCCTTTGCCGATCCCGCTCCCCTCTCTCCTCCCAGTAATTTCCTGTCATGTCATCTCTCTACTGTCCTATATGACTAAAAAGCCCATAAAAATAACTTTAAGAAAAAAAAAAAAAAAAAAAAAAGAAAGGTTGAAGCCATGTCACAAAACGAAAAGTGAAGATGGGCCAAGAAATACCTGAAGATTTTTTAAAGATTAGCTGAGCAAGTTGAAACTTCTCAGGTTGCAAATGAACTTAAATCTGCCCGTTTCTGGAAGACACGTTCTTCAAACAGTGGTACAAGTCAACAGAATTAAAGAAGATCGTGAGCTTAACGCAGCACAAGAAAATCGCCTGTATACAAGTCAGTCGCTGTATGGCTAACCAGAAAAGGCTTCAAAGAAACACTCGCTTGAAACTCTTCTCAGAAAAGGGAAAAAGGGCTATATCTTCCTTACAAGTACATTTAAATAAAATAATAAATAAAACAAATGAATACTAACAAAAATAAAATATAAAAAATATAATATAATATAATATAATATAATATAAACTAATATAATATATAATATAATTATTTAGAAGTTATTTGTTTATAGTTGCATGGTAATTTGTATTCTTTGTCAAACCGTATACATTTTTACTATTTAAATTGCTTAGTATGTATTAGTGAAGTATTAAATCACTCTATTCTGAAAACTATTATGAAACATGCTTTGCCAGCCAAGCATTGGTTTGCAATACACTGATGAATGTTTCTGTCCTGTCAAACTTTACTAGATATAACCTTATTCTTTAACATCACAGGACTGAATTTAATTTCATTTAGCTGCAGGCATGGAAACCCTCTCAAATTACCGATTACATAAAGCACTCAGAGAGAGACAGACAGATAAAGACAGACAGACAGATAATGAAATTGGAGAGAGACTGACTGACTGACTGAGATGAGTTTTACACAAAAATCACGTCATTCCGTATGGTCTCTCTCAACACTGACATTTATGGAAATTACCACCAGATGAACAAAACAGCTGAAGGGGAAAAAAACAATTGCTGCTGCCTGAGAAACTCACTTCGAGCAATATTAATCAATGTGAAGGCTAAAAATCCTCATAGATATCTAGAACAGGCATCAGATTAACACATGCTCATGTATTGAGTGAGAAAGATCTGAGTTGCTGATGGTTAAATGTTCTAAAATGAAGTAAAAATAAAACTGCATTCAAACATTGCTAAAAAAAAAAAAAAAAAAAAAGAAAAAAAGTGTTCATTAAAAGTACAAATGAAAATGACTACATTAATTTATAAACATCTCCATCTTTATTTGACCCTTTAACTCTAGCACCGTCTATTCTAATTCTAAAAAAAAAAAAAAAATTCTAAAAAAATAAAATAAATAAAAAAATAATAGCAACACTAGCTTTTCTAATCTTTTTGTATTCTATTTGTTTTCTTTTTATTTATTATACAATTAACAAAAGCAAAAAAGGCCTCTAACACTAGCTTGCTCTATTCTTTTTCTATTCTATCCGTTTGCTTTTTATTTATTATATAATTTAAAAAAAAAAAAAAAAAAAAAAAACCTTGCTACGTGTATTGCATTAAGCTAACTGTGACTGACAGTCATTTCTTAATTTATGCCAGGAGTTATGTAAATGAAAAACATTTACATAACGTCGAGATCGATATGAAGCTTGAGTCTTAGACCTTTTTAATGATGTATAGTATATGAAGTTAATTGCATTCTTTTACATTAAAACTAGCAGTAACTAAACTAATGTAAACAAAGAACGCTGTGTGCTGGCGTCCTCCCACAGGTTAAGAGATTTTAAACAAGCACTGTTAATACACATTTAGTTAACCAAATGAAACAATACACATTTTAATGCTATAAAAGTGTGCACATTGAGAGAAATAAACAGCAGATGTTCATATTAACAACTTCTTTAACTTGAGCAAACGCTACTAATACACATATACATTTGTTAATAAAGTTAATAAAATGAAAACATGCATGTTTTAAAGCTAGTGAATAAAAGGAAACGATCCACCCGCATGGCTGGATCAGTTGTGATCTGCGTCTCGGGCCGATGACATCACTTCCAGGGAGGCATGCCCAGGCCTGTTGTACACACCCCCATCCCTTGACTCCACCTCCCATGTCAAAACAGTGCCACAAAGTGAGACGTACAGAAACGTGAAGCGCAAAGGAGAAAACGGTATCGCAAGATCAAACTTGACTGAAACAAAATAAAAGCAGCGTTGCAAATAAATTAGCAGATATGGCCATGGAAAATATGTATTGCAAAATCATTGCTTTTGCTCTATTTCATTTATATTTTGCAATTCTTTATTTTTGTTTGCAAAAAGCACATTTATTTTTTCCCAATATTTTCATTTTCGTTTGCAAAATTTTCTTTTCTTTTGCAATGCTTCAATTCTCTTGTAAATATACAGGTGCATCTCAAATTAGAATGTCGTGGAAAAGTTCAGTGCACACAGACTGAAGTAGTTTAAGTCTTTGGTTCTTTTAATTGTGATGATTTTGGATCACATTTAACAAAAACCCACCAATTCACTATCTCAAATTAGAATGTCATAAGACCAATAAAAAAAATTAAAAAAAAAAATTAAAAAAAACATTTTTAGTGAATTGTTGGCCTTCTGGAAAGTATGTTCATTTACTGTATATGTACTCAATACTTGGTAGGGGCTCCTTTTGCTTTAATTACTGCCTCAATTCGGCGTGGCATGGAGGTGATCAGTTTGTGGCACTGCTGAGGTGGTATGGAAGCCCAGGTTTCTTTGACAGTGGGCTTCAGCTCATCTGCATGTTTTGGTCTCTTGTTTCTCATTTTCTTCTTGACAATACCCCATAGATTCTCTATGGGGTTCAGGTCTGGTGAGTTTGCTGGCCAGTCAAGCACACCAACACCATGGTCATTTAACCAACTTTTGGTGCTTTTGGCAGTGTGGGCAGGTGCCAAATCCTGCTGGAAAATGAAATCAGCATCTTTAAAAAGCTGGTCAGCAGAAGGAAGCATGAAGTGCTCCAAAATTTCTTGGTAAACGGGTGCAGTGACTTCAAAAAACACAATGGACCAACACCAGCAGATGACATTGCACCACAAATCATCACAGACTGTGGAAACTTAACACTGGACTTCAAGCAACTTGGGCTATGAGCTTCTCCACCCTTCCTCCAGACTCTAGGACCTTGGTTTCCAAATGAAATAAAACTTGCTCTCATCTGAAAAAGAGGACTTTGAACCACTGGGCAAGAGGAATACGACAACTGTAGCCAAATTCAAATGAAGTCGTGGAAGTCGTGGAAGTCGTGGCCTAATGGTTAGAGAGTTGGGCTAGTAACCTGAAGGTTGCCGGTTCGATTCTCACACCGGCAGGAATTGAAGGTGGGGACTGTGAATGAACAGCACTCTCTCTGCCTTCGATACCATGACTGAGGTGCCCTTGAGCAAGGCATCGAACCCCCAATTGCTCCCCGGGCGCTGGAGCAATGGCTGCCCACTGCTCCGGGTGTGTGTTCACGATGTGTGTGCGCGTTTGTTCACTATTCACTGCTGTGTGTGTGCGCACTTGGATGGGTTAAATGCAGAGCACCATACGTCACGACTTTCACTTTCCTTGACACGTCTGTGTGTGGTGGCTCTTGATGCCTTGACCCCAGCCTCAGTCCATTCCTTGTGAAGTTCACCCAAATTCTTGAATGGATTTTGCTTGACAATCCTCATAAGCATGGATACAGCACTCTGAGAACAGCCACCTTCTTTGGTGGTTACTGTTCTGCTTCTTACCCTCCTTGTGAAGGGTGTCAATGATTGTCTTCTGGACAACTGTCAGATCAGCAGTCTTCCCCGTGATTGTGTAGTCTAGTGAACCAAACTGAGAGACCATTTTGAAGGCTCAGGAAACCTTTGCAGGTGTTTTGAGTTGATTAGCCGATTGGCATGTCACCATATTCTAATTTGTTGAGATAGTGAATTGGTGGGTTTTTGTTAAATGTGAGCCAAAATCACCACAATTAAAAGAACCAAAGACTTAAACTACTTCAGTCTGTGTGCATTGAATTTATTTAATACACGAGTTCCACAATTTGAGTTGAATTACTGAAATAAATGAACTTTTCCACGACATTCCAATTGATGCACCTGTATATTGATTTGACTCCATAGGGAGGGACATTTCCATCCTACAGAGCATTTAATTGGATAACTCATGCTGCTGTGTGCACGACGAGCTATTTTTTCCCACAAGATAAAGCAAGCATATTTCAAATTCAAAAACACAGCTTGTCTCTCGTTAAGAAGCTCCGCATTACGACATGTCTTTACTGACGGAATAGGAAGGAAGGACTCTTATGAAGGCCATGTTTATCCAGTGCTGGAGGTCACTGCAAAGAAAAGCTCTTTCCACAAACTCTTGAAAGTGCAGAGTTAAAGACACGGCTTAAGTTACAGATCACCTCGCTGCCATTGTTAAAAGATAAAGAGAAAGACACATTGTCTTCTCGTGAGACAGGACTCAATGATAGTAAAGCACGGCTGTTGAGAAAAGAGAGACTTTCCTGTTCATCCACACTCCACTCACCTTTAACTCCAACAGACGTGATGGATTATGAGGTTATATGATTTCCTGGTGACACAGGAACAATATCACACTTGAAGCTTTCAGTTCAAGACTTTCTATTAGAGTTCTCCACCTTCACACCTGAATTGACCTGAAATTCATGAATTCAGTGGCACTTTCACAGAGAAGAGCATCAAAAAAGTATTATATTATGTTTATGTTATGCACTCATTGTTATACAGTGACACTACCAAATTAAGTGTCTCATTTGTTCTTCTGTTCACATTGAGCTTTTAAAGCTTGATGTAAATGTGACAGGTACCAGTGAAATACAGGCAAATATAAGAGGAGGCTCATCTGTGACTGGCTGATTAACCTTTCAAAGCCTCTCTATCAGAGAGTTATTTTAGTATGTACTATTACAGTTTTTGTTAATATTCAGAAATACTTTAATTCAGTAATTTATTGGTGTCACTTTAGTTTTTTTTTTTTTTTTAGTTTTTTTTAAATACATCTATATAGTATTCAATCATTTTATTAATTTTTTTACTAATTTTATTAAACTTTGTATTTTTGCCATTTTTTGTTTTTTTATTTGTGAAAGTTAAACTAAACGAAAGGTTCATGTTTATTTATTTCAAGTAACTTTTTTTTAATGATTAACTTTATGATTTTAGGTTTAGTTTACTATAATAACCATGGTCTCTCATGTTCATAACTGGTCTGAAAATCAGCTTGTTTTGTTCTCTGCATCAAATTACATTTACAAAAGTGATTTTATATACATCCAAAGCATATTAAATGCAATTAACTTATGTAAAAATGAAATGTCAAAATACTGTAATGTTCTATCAGTGTAAGAGACATTTGTAAAAATGAAACAGCACACTTATTTTGACCTGTAATTATTAAAGTACATAAAAAAGTGATCAAACTAAATTTTATTATATTTTAAAAGATCAAAAACTTCTTGCTGACAAATGGGTAAAAGCAAGTGGTTTGAAAGGCAGTGGCAGATTTCAGTCACATCTGCATCGAAACAAACCCAGAAAGGGGACTTTGGCCCCTCATTTTCCACCACACATCACTGGCTAATCATTTTGAGAGGATATACGGCTTTCACACATTTTCCAAATGCTGAAATCTGGCAACCGATCTGACATTTCTGGCAGATGAACTGAAGAGGCCGGTGGTTATGAGTGGTGCGTCATCCTGTACTTCCATCTGGATTAACACTAATAATCACTACATTGATTTTTGAGAGAAAACAGGCTAGAGATGTGCAAAAATGTGTTATTTTGCCATTTAGGATTATTCTGTTCTGCTTCTTCCATTTTATTACAACTTTTTTCTTGCCTGTCAACACATCAGATAGGAAAATAATACATCCTGTCATTTGAAATATATAGTATATTATTATTAATAAGAAATTTTACACTGATCTTCAGCTCCATCTATATAACTGGCACCAGAGTTAGACAGAAAATATGACTGTTGACAAACATGATATTTTGCATATTACACGTACAGGGCTCGACAATAAGGAGTGCCCGATGGCCCGGGGCCAGCGTGAAAGACGCTCAGGACAAGCTGACGAATTTGTCACTGGCCCGATCGGGCCACTACTGCACCATCGTCACAAAAATTTATCATTTGCAAGCATTTTAATTAAAAAATTCAAGCGATTTAAAAGCATTCGGGCCCGAAAGGCAAGTAGCTACATTCAGTACTCGCACGCTGTGTTCTGTGTGAACAGTGCACAGACAGCCGTGTTTCTGACACCCGCAAGCATCTTTCTTGCGCCTGAGCGGGCAAACACATACAAAAGTATCAAAATAGCCGTCTTGGCAAGTAACTTCGTAGCTTTAACAATGATTAATTTATATTTAAATTTATACAGTGGAGTACAGATGCACCGATCGACCGGACATTTTTTGTTTTATTTCAGACTCGTATGTTCCGTGCTTGCACACAAACTGCACTGCAATCATTTTCCAAAATGCCATTTGTGTGGAAATACAGGTGCATCTCAATGAATTAGAATGTCGTGGAAGAGTTCATTTATTTCACTAACTCAAGTCAAATTGTGAAACTTGTGTATTAAATAAATTCAATGCACACAGACTGAAGTAGTTTAAGTCTTTGGTTCTTTTAATTGTGATGATTTTGGCTCACATTTAACAAAACCCACCAATTCACTATCTCAACAAATTAGAATATGGCGACATGCCAATCAGCTAATCAACTCAAAACACCTGCAAAGGTTTCCTGAACCTTCAAAATGGTTACACAATAGCTTATACAATCAAGGGGAAGACTGCTGATCTGACAGTTGTCCAGAAGACAATCATTGACACCCTCCACAAAGAGGGTAAGTCACAGAGGGTCATTACTGAATGCTTGGCTGTTCACAGAGTGCTGTATCAAAGCATATTAAGTGAAAAGTTGACTGGAAGGAAGAAATGGGGTAGGAAAAGGTGCACGAGCAACAGGGATGACCACAAGCTTGAGAATACTGTCAAACAAAGCTGATTCAAACACTTGGGAGAGCTTCACAAGGAGTGGACTGAAGCTGGAGTCAGTGATCAAGAGTCACCACGCTCAGACGTCTTCAGGAAAAGGGCTACCAAGCCACTTCTGAAACAGAAACAATGTCAGAAGCATCTTACCTGGGCTAAGGAGAAAAAAAAAAAACTGGACTGTTGCTCAGTGGTCCAAAGTTCTCTTTTCAGATAAAAGTAAATTTTGCATTTCATTTGGAAATCAAGGTCCCAGAGTCTGTTGGAAGACTGGAGAGGCACAGAATCCAAGCTGCTTGAAGCCCAGTGTGAAGTTTCCACAGTCAGTGATGAATTGGGCTGCCATTTCATCTGCTGGTGTTGGTCCATTGTGTTTTCTGAAGTCCACAGTCAACGCAGCCATCTACCAGGACATTTTAGAGCACTTCATGCTTCCTTCTGCTGACAAGCTTTATGGAGATGCTGATTTCATTTTCCAGCAGGATTGGCACCTGCTCACACTGCCAAAAGCACCAAAAGTTGGTTAAATGACCATGGTGTTGGTCTGCTTGACTGGCCAGCAAACTCACCAGACCCGAACCCCATAGAGAATCTATGGGGCATTGTCGAGATGAAAATGAGAAACAAGAGAAAAAAAAATAAAAATAAAAAAAAATTATATATATATATATATATATATATATATGAGCTGAAGGCCACTGTCAAAGAAACCTGGGCTTCCATACCACCTCAGCAGTGCCACAAACTGATCACCTCCATGCCACGCCGAATTGAGGCAGTAATTAAAGCAAAAGGAGCCCCTACCAAGTATTGAGTACATATACAGTAAATGAACATACTTTCCAGAAGGCCAACAATTCACTAAAATGTTTTTTTTATTGGTCTTATGAAGTATTCTAATTTGTTGAGAATTGTGAATTGGTGGGTTTTTGTTAAATGTGAGCCAAAATCATCACAATTAAAAGAACCAAAGACTTAAACTACTTCAGTCTGTGTGCATTGAATTTATTTAATACACGAGCAATTCACAATTTGAGCTGAATTACTGAAATAAACGAACTTTTCCACGATATTCTAATTCGTTGAGATGCACCTGTATTACATTATATTTAGTCTATAAACGGTGGTTAACAAAGGCCAGAGACGCTGAAGACGGACGCAAAGAGGAGAAAATACTATAGCAGTCAGAGCAGGATCACTGTTCACGATGCACGAAATATAGGAAGAAAATCCCAGATATTGAATTTAAATGAAAGTGTTTCTGAGGGAAACTGGCTCTTTTTCAGAAAAGTTTACATGGCGTTTTCTTTTCATCTTGCCTTCGTATAATGCATTTAAATTAGTGTTGATACGTGCAGTGCTGCTGTGTTTACAGTGGTAACCAAGGAAACACTGTATTACATTTGTTCCATATGAGCCACCTGCTGTCAGAGAGTGTTTCATGCAGACATTTTATATAGCATAATTTCACAAAGCTAAAGTCAGACCATTCTGTTTTTGCTTTAGATTTTGAAATTATACAGTCTGATATTAATCAAAGATTGCACATGGTTTCTTTTTTTTGGATCGATACATGATTAAAAATGCAGTGGTTGCCTCTAATTTCAAATGGCTATGAAAATTCAAGGTGCAACACAGAGTGAAGAATACACAAATGTTATTTTGTGTGTGATTTTTCAATTTCTGTACCTCAACTACAAACATGAAAACCTAAAGCATCATTTCATTTCTAACTTATTGTGCTTTAATTGTGCTATTACTTGTAATTTGTTCATTTGTTCTTATTTAGCCTACTTGCTGTCACTTGTCTTTAATGATGTTTGAACTTTATTTTTCAGGTTAGTAGTTTTTGGTGTGGTATGGAATTTGAAATTGAGACTCAAAATTTAATTGGTACCTAAAATTGTGGTGTCATAAGTTTATTTATTAGAATACAAGATAACAGATCAAAAACAATGATAACAGCAACTATTTTATTTTTCTGTGGCAGGGCCAGGGAAAATATTGGCAGGGCAAGTAATAATTTGAAGCACTGGCCCAGTAGAAAAAAATCCTTAGCGTTGAGCCCTGCATATAAAAATGCAAACACTCGTTCGATGAGGCCTCCACTACTCTTTAACACCATTAGGTTTCAGATACATTAGTGGTGTTTATTTTAGACTTTCTATCTTTTTCTCTCACGCACGCTTTAAAAGAAAAAAAAACAAAAAAACACTAATAAATAAAACACTAAAAAATAAGGCACAATGTACTGCATTAATATGAATTTTGCCTGTGTTTTAATATGGTGTTTTACCTGTATTTTGACTTGTGCACTGCACTGCGTTGTGTTCTAGAGTTAATGGAAAATGTCAGTAAAATTAATTCTGTTTTTTGTTTGTTTGTTTTTTTTTTTTAAAGTAAAGTAATATTTCATTTTGCATTACACTGTATTTTATTGTATGTTATTTCTTTTAGTATTACTTCTATTTATTTATTTTTTAAAACTGCACATCACTTTATACTCTGTGGTTTTTAAAAGTAAAAAATAAATGTATAAATTGATTGGATATGAATTCCTTCTACAAACAACATTTTAGTGATCATTTCTGATTAATTTCGAACTGGATATATTGCCACTGTCATTAACTAATAGTAGGTAAAATTACTGGACATGTGTTGCCTCATCCTCAAGAGTCAGTTATAAATCAGATGACATGCTGCTGTAATCTACGGATAAAGACCTGTGTTTGTGTGTGGATGAGGTAAACAGCTCACAGAGATCTGCGTTGTAAAGTCGGTAATTACGGAGTAGAATAGATTCACAGTGAGCAAGGGGTTATTAACAGGGCCGCATGCTTTCAGAGAGGAAAAAAAACAAGAGCAGCACATTTCACGTACAGGTCACCTTCACATGAATCTCCATAATGGGACGTTCACACATGCAGCGATCTTATCTCTGCAGGTCTGTTCTGTTGGCCGTTCCTTCCTAACCTTAATGGCCATAAGATGTCAGTCTGATGCAATAATCTATTAAAAATTTATATTCTGGAAAAGAAAGCGTGAATATAATTAGAGCCATACAAAATACTGAATCAAACTCACTTAGGATGCGTAGAATCAATTTCTGATCTTTTTCCATGCATTTTTTACATTGTGCATGTGCACAGAGACAAATCGTAAATGCGGAAATCTCTCATATTTGACACGATTACAATATCAGACATGATTAAATATGCTCTGTAGTGATGAGAAATTTCAAGAATTCATAATAGAGTTGCATTGATTTTTCAGGTGATATAAAATTGCAAAGTCATAAATGAACAATATTTTAATGTCTTTTTAATTTGCTCATTAAGCTAAACACTGTATCATTAGACTCCAAATGCTGAGATGCTTCAATAGCATCTCAAGTTTAAACATCAAAAGTAAAAATAGCTTCTTTGAACTAATAGTTTATTACTGTTTATTGCCCTTTTAAACCAGTTACAATCTTATACATTACGCATCCAGATAAATTAGAAGGCTGAAAAATTCAATATAATTATTTAACCTAATTATGCAATTATAATACAGTAAAGTTAATAATAATAATAATAATAATAATAATAATAATAATAATAATAATAATAATAAAAATCCAAGATGGCCAATAATAATAATAATAATAATAATAATAATAATAATAATAATAATAATAATAATAATAATAATAAAAAAACAAAAAACAAGATGGCGGCGCGGTCAGACGCAGCGGCTTCTCCGGATCCCAAAGACGGTGCTTTTATGTCTTTTAATGTCGTCTGTTCGTCTCCAAATAGTGTCAATTTACCGCTAATTCATCGGGAGATCACTCCGGGATACATCTATGATCGCCAAAGCCTTTTGGATATCGACAACACATACAAACACAAACTCTCGCCGGCGGCTACTGAGAAGCTACGAGGCCTTTGTTTACTGCTGGAGCCGGACCTCGAGACCGCGGCCTCGCCTACTGACGCTACCCGCACAAGGCGGCATCGCAAGCGGTGTGAGAGAGGACGGAAGCGCGGTAAGCGCGGAGGTATACGAGCTAGGCTGAGGGCTAACCCCACAAGACCGGCTCTTCCAACACTCATGCTCTCAAACGTTCGCTCTCTGGAAAACAAACTGGACTTAATTCAACTCAGTCGATCTACACAGCATGAGGCAAGGGATTGTTGTGTGTTTGTTTTCACTGAAACATGGCTAAACGACAACATCCCGGACTCCGCCATTCAGCTGCACGGCCTAACCTGCTACCGAGCGGATAGAGATTCACTACTGTCTGGTAAGACTCGCGGGGGTGGCTTGTGTGTTTACGTCAACAAAAAATGGTGTAACAATGCTGCGGTAGTATCTAAACACTGTTCATCACTGGTGGAGTTTATGGTTGTGAAGTGTCGACCGTTCTATCTGCCGCGGGAGTTCACGGCCATTGTTATCGTCGCGGTTTACATTCCTCCGTGTGCAAACGCTAAGGACGCGCTTCGTGAACTGTACAGCGCCATCAGCGAACAACAAACAAATAACCCCGACGGCTTTTTCATCATAGCTGGTGACTTCAACCACGCAAACTTAAAGACAGTTTTGCCAAAGTTCTACCAACATGTGAACTTTGCAACGAGGGGAAACAACACACTGGACTTTGGTTTACACAACAGTTAAGAACGCATACAAAGCCGAACCCCGCCCCCACCTCGGGTACTCGGACCACATCTCTGTTATGCTAATCCCAGCATATAGCCCACTTCTCAAACTTGCCAAACCGGTTCTAAAGCAGATCACGGTATGGCCAGAAAATGCTACCTCTGCACTGCAGGACTGCTTCCAGGACACAGACTGGAACATGTTTAAAGAGGCAGCCACTTACAACAACCACACAGACCTACAGGAGTACACTGAAACTGTGACTGCTTACATCAAAAAGTGCACAGATGATGTGACAGTCACAAAGACCATCACCACACGCGCCAACCAGAAGCCATGGATGACAGCAGAGGTTCGTGGGCTGCTAAAGACCAGAGATGAAGCTTTCAGATCAGGAGATAAAGCAGCCCTCAAAACAGCAAGATCCAATCTGTCCCGCAGCATCAAAAATGCAAAACGGTCATATGCTCAAAAAATCAACAATCACTTCACAGACAGCAGAGACACACGGAGTCTGTGGTAAGCCATTCTGACCATCACAGACTACAAGCCCCCGCCACAGGCCTGTGATGATGACACATCCCTCCCAGATACACTCAACCACTTTTATTCACGGTTTGAAATGCAGAATGACACACCTGCACAAAAACTGCCCACACCTCCCAACGACCAGGCGCTCTGTCTGTCTCCAGCCGACATAAGGAAGACCCTATCTAGGATTAACCCACGCAAGGCTGCGGGTCCCGACAACATACCTGGCCGTGTACTGAAAGACTGTGCTGTACAGCTGACAGATGTCCTAACAGATATCTTCAACACCTCGCTGAGCCAGGCAGTCGTCCCCACATGTCTCAAATCCACAACAATCATACCGGTACCAAAGAAATCACCTGTGTCCTGTCTAAATGACTACCGTCCCATAGCACTGACTCCAATCATAATGAAGTGCTTTGAGAGGTTAGTCATGCACAACATCAAAACCAGCCTCCCCAACACACTCGATCCGCTCCAGTTTGCATACCGTCCAAACCGCTCCACAGACGATGCAATTTCCTCCACCCTCCACCTGGCTCTTACCCACCTAGAAAATAAAGACTCTTATGTTAGAATGCTGTTCATTGACTTCATTGACAGCTCAGCATTCAACACAATAATCCCACAACAGCTCACAAATAAACTAAACCTACTGGGCCTTAACAATTCCCTCTGTAATTGGATTCTGGACTTTCTAACCGGAAAACCTCAGTCAGTCCGTGTCGGCCACAACACCTCGAGCACTACCACACTGAGCACAGGTGCCCCACAAGGCTGTGTGCTCAGCCCGCTGCTCTTCACGCTGCTGACCCACGACTGCACTGCCAAGTTCAGCTCCAACCACATCATCAAGTTCGCTGATGACACAACAGTGGTAGGTCTCATCAGCAACAACGATGAAACGCACTACAGAGAGGAAGTGGCACAGCTGGCTGAATAGTGTGGTGCAAACAACCTGTCCCTCAATGTGAGTAAGACAAAAGAGGTTGTGATGGACTTCAGGAGAAACTCCGCTGATCACCCCCCACTGACCATCGACAGCTCGCCTGTGGAGAGAGTCAGCAGCACTAAATTCCTGGGAGTGCACATCACAGAGGACCTCACCTGGACCACCAACACCATGTCACTCTCCAAGAAGGCACAACAGCGCCTACACTTTCTCCGTCGGCTGAAAAGAGCAAGTCTCCCTCCACCCATCCTCACCACTTTCTACAGGGGCACCATTGAGAGTGTGCTGACCAGCTGCATCACTGTCTGGTACGGGAACTGTACTGCAGCAGACCGCAAGACCCTCCAGTGGACAGTGAACACAGCTGCAAGGATCATCGGTGCCCCTCTCCCCTCCATCCTGGACATTTTCCTCACACGATGCTCCAGCAAAGCCAACAGTATCGTAAAGGACTCCACACACCCCTCCCACAGTCTCTTCCAGCTCCTACCATCAGGTAGACGGTACCGGAGCATCAGAGCCCGCTCTGCCAGACTGCTCAACAGCTTTTTCCCCCAGGCTGTGAGAGCCCTGAACTCAAATCACCCCGCCCCTCTCTGAAACCCCATACAAACCCCCTACATCCTGAAACATGGACCATCTGGAACTTTGTTTGTGCAATCGAAAGGTGCTACAGGTGAGTGGGCCTGTACAAACTACCTATAGTAGCACACTCTCTTCCTCTATGCGCACTAGTCACTTTTCACACACACTGCTGTGAGCACACAAATCCCACAAAAAGACTCAGCAATATCAGTAATATATGTATGTTTACATGCTCATGCACTACAAATCATCCTGCACTGTTCCCCAGCCAGCTGCTTGAACTCACATTGTCTCTCTTTGCACATGTACAGTATTTATCTGAAGCATTCGTATAGTTTGTATAGTTTGTATTTTTTTAGTTTATGTATAGGTAAATTTTTTATATAGATAGTATATTTATAGGCAAAATCTATCAGTAGGATAGTTTGTGTATAGTTTTATATTGTTTTACTTCATTGCTGTATGCCTGTATTTATGTAGCACCGTGGTCCTGTGAGGCACGACATTTCGTTCCACTGTATGCCCCCGCATGTAGCGGAATGACAATAAAGCTCAACTTGACTTGACTTGATAATAATAATAATAATAATAATAATAATAATAATAATAATAATAATAATAATAAAAGGCTGAAAAATTCAAGATAATTAAATAACATTACTATTACTAATAAAATGTATATCAGGGTTTTTCCTGGCTCAAAATGAGGCAGAGGTGGTATCATCCTGATCATGTGCACACAATGTACCCACCCTTTAACTGGCTGAAACAAACACTTTTAACCCATGACGTATTTTAGGTGTTATAATTATTATATGATTGAAAAAAAAAAAAAAAGACAATTATAAAGTTACATTTTACAAAAACAAATTAAATTAAATACAACAACAAATATACTAAAAGCCCTTTTGTAGGTGAACAAACAATTTTTCTGGAATCTTTTTTAATGGTTAAATTACATTTATTAATCAAAAAGCATGTCTGATTAATTAAAATCATGAAACTTATACAACTTCACATTAGTTTATTAAAAGTTTAACAAAAATGACATGTTTAGGGCCCCATGAAATGTTTTATTTTCTTTCACCATATGTTTTATTGTTACCAAATTCTGTGTTGTAGCATGTCTAATTATTTGAATGCATAAAAACAACTTAATTTATTAAAATTTATTCTTAAAATAGCCTCATGAAATATTTTCTTTTTCCTCAGAAATTCTGTGTTGTGTATCTAGTTATCAAATAAAGGCATAAAACATTAATTTCATTTATCTTTAAATTATTGAAAATCAAATTTTATTTATTTAGGCAAACAAAGGGGATTTACTATTAAAATTAAAACATGGAAGAAATGTTGTTTGATTGTTACTTAAAAAAAAAAAAAAAAAAAAAAAAAGTTTTAATAATTTTAGTAGTAGCCTATTAGTAGCAGTACTGCAAGTTAAACCGAACTTGTATTTTGACGGGTTGCCTTTACAGTTCTATGTGACGCTAGTTTTACTCAAACGTAAAATACTCATGAAGTGACTCTCAGAGCAGTTCTGGAGATGTTGTTCATGTATTTATGTCCACATTTAGTGAGATGGCAGACGCTGAAATCACCGCGAGCGTCACGCGCTTCAGTAGCCTGTGTGTGTAGTAAACGAAACCGCGCGTCTCCGCCATTCATTCATTCATACATACAGAGATGATCGCGTAATTTGAGTTAATGCTCATCAGATCGCGTAAATCAGTGGAAAATGAATAGAAATGATGATTCTGTGTAAAATATCAAATAAACTTGTATAAAAATATCAGTATTTTTCCAAATATGAACTAAAAACTCTAATGGATGCTGTTCAGTGATGCTGTGCACTGACTGCCTGCCTGAGTTTTATCGACAACCAGAGGCGGCCGCCTCATAATTCTCCATGCAGGAAAAAACCTGTATATTATATATTACAATATAAAGTATATATTATAATTAAAAGTGAAATCTTCACTGAAATCACAATTATTTTTCTTCACAGGCATTACTGCAACTGATAGCCAGTGACAAACAGTGCTAAGCAGTAATAAAGAAGGTAAAAGAACTGGCATGAGCTCTTAACACCGCAGGAAGCCTTGGTCCCTCCCTGAGTAAAGGACATGTGACATCCATTTACAGCAGATACTTAAGTGACAAACAGACTGAGAGAAAAAGAGAGAAGGAAAAAATAAGTGTGAGAGAGGGAGACGGTCATTGACCGTGTTTTTAATGTCTCATGCTGAGAAGGGTTACACTTAACCTAGTATCACATAGCTAGACCTGTTACTAACAGCATAACATCTGGGAGGGCTGCACAATTAATCAAAATAAATCTGAAATAATGTTATGGCTTTCTGAGATTATCAAATCACATGGACTGTGATTTAATTAAATAAATATATGCACTGCATGTTTCAGAGTAAAGCTGCACTGTGTTCGTTTACACGTGAGCAGCTCATGGTCCACCAGCGTTTTCAGCGTCTCAGAGTGACTCGTTTCACAGTAAATGCTGCTTCGCACAAACTCCATCTCTGCATTTGCACTGAGTTTGAGATGCTTTAACATGCATTTGGTAATGTAACATGCACCAACCATCTTCCTATACTTCTAATGAGAAGCGCTTTAAGGGCACCATGTGGTTTATCACCAAAATAATAGTTCAATGGTTTGACATTTGAAAATGAAGAAATTAAGACAGCTATAAATACTAGTATCGTAATTTTGCAGTTGTAATGCAAAATAAAATTGTGTTTATTTAGTAATTTTTCTATTTATATTTAGTAAAATGTAAATAATCATCATTAATATTATTACAATTATTATTTTAACCTTTGCAGATATTATTATTATTATTAGGCTAATTGTTATATTATTATATAGCCATCATCATATATAATCACAACAGTTTTCCAAATTGTCTAGTCCTGTAATGAAACACAGCAAACCTGGGGCCTGTACCATGATTAGGGATGGGTATCGTTAAGGTTTTAACGGTACTACTAATCTTATCAATACTGCTTATCGATTCGGTACTTTAATGGTATTCTTATCGGTACTTTTTGTTTTATTTTATATATATGACAAATTAAGAGCTGAATTAACATTGCTTTATATTTTGAAATGTAAAATAAATATTTAATGAAATGAATATAAAGCATCAATTTGTAAATGCACCAGTGTCCAGGCATTTTTAGTGTTTTATACATAATATAAGATACAGTAAGAACATAAACAAAGAAACAAAAGTAAAACTGACAAATACAATAAAACAAATATACAAATGAAATGAAAAACAGTGTTCATTTTTTCATGAAGGTCTACTAACATTACTGTTCAGGTAAGTAATAGCCTACATAAAAAAGTAATCAAATGTAAATGAACACTGCATAGTTTTCACTGTATGTATTAATAGATTGATGCTTATTAAAGCTATAACGTTATTCAGATTAAGAGTTATTTTCTCTTTACATTTTGTTTGATTAACATTGATGGGCCAAGCGCCAGTCTGTCACTTTAAGACAATATTGACACACATCGGATTTTCTCCCAACTGTTCTTGTCCACTTAAGGCATAAACTGTGTTTAAGTGAATACTCTCCAAGCCGGCCATTTTGACATATTTTGTGTGTATTTGATTGTTTGGACGTGCACCCGAAGCTCAAAGTGTAATTAGCTTGTCCGTTTTGGAGCGCGTGCACACATTTCAGCCTGGGGGAACAGTGTCTCGTGCGGATTGTGCTTTCAACATTTTATCAAACATATCCCGCAATTTAGCAACAGTAAAGACGCCACTTTACAACAATCACCGATTGTGCTGATTCTGACTTTAAGTTTGGGTTTTAGTGAGGAACGAATGCGCACCGCTGTGAAGGTAAAGAAGAAATGCGGCTATAATCCTTAGAAGCCAAAATCGAAATAAAGAAACTAAATTAGCTTAATAAAACAGCCACAGGCCTAAAGTGTAAGCAGACGTTTGAATGTTTAGTTCTTTCTTCTATTATAATTAAACAGGGCTTTCATGTTGCGCGTGCTGAAGGTCCTCCGCATGAGCGCGATCTTGCTTCTGAATTGCGAATAGCAAAAATGCATCATAGACAAATGTTTGAATATTATTGCATATAAAAACAGCTGGCGACTCTGGTGAGACAGATTTGCAAGTTAATGTATATATAATGTATATATAGCAATAATAAACGTATGTGTTTTCTTAATTTCTCCAGTACCGATAACAGAACCGTTAACGTCAGAGCTTATCGATACTCCGGTCTTTCATAATTTAGCCCCGGGACCAATTAAATACCGGGTTTCGGTACCCATCCCTAACCATGATGGTGGCTGAACAAACTCAGGGTTACAGGATTAGTTTTGAGTTGACAAAACCAAACCAGTCCAATCCGGCTTTGTTGGTACCATGAAGCTGATCATCAACTTTCTGTGTCAACTCAGGCTTGATCCTGAGTTTATGGAGCGTGTGCACATGAAAGTGTAACATCAGTAATGAGCAGCCAATCACATGCCTTAAAACTATGATTCACTTCTTGTGAGAGAGTCAGTGCGAAGATTAAAAGATTGAACAATATGAAGAATTTAAACATTTACACAGCACAATCATGAAACGATCTATCCATGAAAGAGGAATACTTAAAGAAAACATTTTACCATATAAGTCCAAGTAAAAGTTGTAAAATTAGTTTATAGAGTTGATATTTATAGGTATAAAAACACAATCTAAGCTCATATGTAGTCATGTTTAAAGCTATTGATTCTAAAACTTATATTGCATATTATCTATACTATCTATATGTTTACATTGATTTTAAATAAAAGCTTAATAATTACTATTAAACTATTATATAAATAATAAAATAATTTAAAAAAAAATCATCATCTCTAAAAATCAGATGATTTTATCTTTAAAAATGTTTTACTATGTAGTGTCCTTTAATTTGGAGTAAGAGAAGCTGGAGGAGTGGTTTTATTTCCTCGGAGACGTCTCACTTTGTTTGAAGCTGAAGCTCAAATTTCGGTTTGAGATCTCTAAACCAGAACATAACCTGCCCCGGACCAGGTTAGCTGTGGAGCGTAAGTTACTATGCCAATGAACACTGCTAAAAGCCAAAACACTTTCATGGTACTTAAAACCCAGAGTTGGCGCAAACTAAACTGAAACTTACCTGGCTAGCCAGCTAAACCAGCTTCATGGTACAGGCCCCAGGATTTAAAAACAAACAAACAAACAAACAAACAAACAAACAAACAAACAAACAAACATCACTATGGCCATTTAGATAAAATAAATTATTTATTAATTTATTTGTATTTTTATTTTTTAATACAATGTCAGCTGCAGGGCTATCATCATGGAGAAAAGGTTAATACTAGACAAAAAAAAAAAAAAAATTTAAAAAAAATTAAAAACAAAAAAAAGAGATACCTTTTTAAATACATTAGTTAAACATCTCTCTGGATAATATCATTGTCTATTTATGTTAAAAACAGTACAGAAAATTAACACAGTCATTGTTGTTTGACAAAGGAAGGCATAATGGTGGTGGTTCATCTTTTAATAAATAACTATGTATGAGTTTTCTATGCCGTAAATGGCAAAAGCAGCCAAATTTTTTTTAACTAAATTGTGCAGCCCTAACATCTTGTCCATTTATTCTGGCCAAGAACAGTCCACTTGTACATGAAAAGACCAAACACAGTTTGTTTTGTGCTCACATGCCTACCAAGCACCTCAAACAAAACTAAGTATCTTCTGAAGTTTAAAAGCCACTAACCGGACAAACCCCAGTAATCCTGCTAGTGACTAGTGCACTCAACTCCTAGAAGTTGCTCAATGTCAGACAATCTGAGCTTGCAATTTTAACAAGTGCTTTTCAGTTGTGTGCATCACGCATCAGTGAACAGATCATGGGCGGCCGTGGGTGTGCCGTCTGAGACTGAGACTATACTTAACGCACAAAAAGACCCATGCCATGTCTGTAACCTTCCAAAACATCAACCAGAGACAAAGAGGAGATATTGAATTATGCATTCAAAGCCGCGTCACATTTATTCTGCTGCACTGGGGGGCCTAACTGCTGTCTTCAGACCCCCAAACGCCTCGGCAGAAGACAGACCTCCCGATTCCCCCTGCAGGAGCCCAGCATCCTGATTAATGAGCGTAAGATTGTGGAAGAGCGAGCGAGAAGTGAAAGATGGATGGTGAAGTGCAGACGCAAACTCACATCAGGAAAACTGCCCTAATTACTGACAGCCCTGTGGTTCATTTGCTTTAAATGCACACAATATCCCCCCCTTTTTTTCTAGCCAGGAAGTAGATTCTCCCCTACAGCCTCATCCAATGACCTCATTCTCAACAGCACAACGATTAGTCATTCCCAACCAGTAAAACATCTACATGGACTTCCCCTCCAAGACCTGTACACATGACAAAATGAATGCATGTACTATGTTGAAGTTAAATAAAGGGTCTGTTTCAAGATCAACCAAAAACTTAGCCTCATATAAAGACATTTGAGGACTTGTAAAAAGTCTTGTCCAGTTTGCAATTTACTTTGGCCACACACACACACACAAATAAAAAGTCTACTAAGGCTGGAGAAGACCATGACCAATATGAAAAGCAGCCAATCACAGTTTGTATTTTATGTGCTGTTTATGACCAGGTTTATTTGAAACAGACTGTACAAGGGCTGCATGATTTGGGGGAAAAAAAATAAAAAAAACAAAAAAAAGTTACTGATTTTCTGATAAAAATTTAATAACTTAAAAAATTGATTTAAAATGCTATAAAAAAGTTCTTCTGCGCTTGTTTTTATGGCTGCACAATTTGGACAAAATATTTTGATTATATATCAATATGGTCATAAAAAAAAACAACAACTTTTTTTTTACACATCAAAAACAATAATAATAATAATAATAATAATAATAATTTATTATTATTATTATTATTATTATTATTATTATTGTTGTTGTTGTTGTTGTTATTACCACTACAACATAACAAAAAGAAAAAAAAAAATATTAGGGCTACTATTGTAATATTTCACTGTCAAAAATTTAATATATATAAAAAAAAAAAAAAAATCAACTTTTTTTTATATTACATTATTGTTGTAGTCATGTCAAAGGAGTAACTAAATCAGCATATCATCATCATCTCAAAAACATTGCAAGAATTAGATGTTTTGTTTCCAGTCAAGACTTGGAGAAACTTGTTCACGCCTTTATCACAAGCAGGGTGGATTATTGTAATGGTCTCCTCACCGGCCTTCCAAAGAAGACCAGACAGCTGCACCTCATCCAGAACGCTGCTGCCAGGATTCTGACTAGAACCAGAAAATCTGAGCATATCACACCAGTCCTCAGGTCCTTACACTGGCTTCCAGTTACATTTAGGATTGATTTTAAAGTACTTTTACTCATTTATAAATCACTCAATGGCCTAGGACCTAAATACATTGCAGGTATGCTGACTGAATATAAACCTATCAGACCACTCAGATCATTAGGATAGAGAGTCAGTTAGAAATACCAAGGGTTCACACAAAACAAGCGGAGTCCGCTTTTAGCTTTTATGCCGCCCGCAGTTGGAACCAGCTTCCAGAAGAGATCAGATGTGCTAAAACATTAGCCACATTTAAATCCAGACTCAAGACTCATCTGTTTAGCAATGAGCACTGTGCTACGTCCGAACTAACTGCACTGTATTTTATGTATAATCATTTTTATTTCTAACTGTTCTAAACTCATTTTAAATAAATTTGTAAATCATTTTAAATGTTTTTAAATTTCTGGTTTTATTATTGTGATCATTTATGATTTTTTTTATGATTATTTTACTTCCTTTTATGTAAAGCACTTTGAATTACCATTGTGTATGAAATGTGCTATATAAATAAACTTGCCTTGCCTTACTACTGTGAAAGTACAATAATATTTACAGCTGGTAATTTCTTTATTTTTAAAGCTTTGTTTATTTATTTATTTATTTTATTTTTTTTTTATTTTTTTTTTTGTAAATCACAGCCTTTGTGATTTGATAATCACACTACGCCATGTTGCGATTTCAGTTTTATTTTTATTCAGCTCTAGACTGTGCCACAATATACTGGGGAAGAAAAATAAATTCAAATAGAACAAAACTCAACACTCTGAAAAAATAGTGTAAAATGTGAATAGATTTTATAAGAATTTCTGTCTGTCCAAAATCAAATCCAATTACTACTCATATGTAGTGTATTAATTGAAAATTGGTGTCTTTTCTCATACTGCTATAAAAGATAAACCATGTGCTGGTCTCAAATTCTTGCTCAAAATAAATAATAGCTGTAACACAAGCCCCTCGTGGCTTTATTATCACTATATTAAACTAAAGCTGATAAACAAACAAATGATAGAGTAGGCTAATAGTCTCTGTCCACTGCAACCACAAGCTGCACAGTGTTTGTTCTGCACTGAAAATGCATGCATGTGTGCAGTATGTAAGTAACATTTTGAATAATCAGAATCTGAGCAGTGATTCTGCTAGCATTTAAAAGTGCTGTTTCAAGCAGTATTACTGTAACCTTGAGCTAATGTTGTTGCCTGCCAGGAGAGCGGAGCCTGATAACATGCAGCACATTCAAATGGCACCATGTTATTTTTCCATCCCCTTAAATACCAGACTATGATGCAGAGCGGTTTGTATTCATGGGTGGTTGTTGCACTTTCAAGGATGGCAGTTTTGAATAAATCTGTGTTGACCTTCTGACTGTAACGCAGACTGTATTATTTGAATCTTTGACCAGATGAATTCACAAAACTGTCAGTATAATCTAATTTCCCCCCCAGCGCTGTAGGTCTTCCAGCTGTTTAAGTGATGCATTTCAAAAGCAGGATCCATCCATGTATGGGTCTACATGCTTTACATATTTAATTAGATTAACAAGTCAATTAGGGCTGTCAAAATGACTGAAAAACTAAATTCGAATTTTCAACTTAAATTCTGAATTCGATTTATATTAAGGCATAATTTCAGTTAGGGGGAAAAAGCTTTTGGCTTCTCTCCTGAGGCCATAAGAGGGCGCATCGAGCAAAATATTATGCACGTTTCTTCAAAGTGTAATAAAATAACACTTTGAAAAAAAAGTGCATAATGTTTAAAATAATGTTCATAAACCATATATAATTAATAAAGTTGCTTAAACAATTGGAGAAAAAAAAAAAAAATACAGCCCCATGCATGAATGTATAGTTTAGTACAAAGGACCGAAAACCAATCACAAAGAGTAGGCTACTTTCTTCATTTAAAAACTTGAGATGCAGTGGGATGGGGAAAACCCACCATAAAGTCTTGAGACATGTTTTTTAAAAGTTGAACTTACAATAATTTTACATGGCTTTCTAAACATGCGTCTCTCTTGTGCGAGACGCGAGCGCAACGGTGATAGATGTCCCTATAGAAAATGCGATAAATATGCATTCTGTGTGAACGGCTTGGTTTCAGTTTCGCCGTAAACATCTTCTCCACACTGATGCTCTAGTTTTCCGCAATATTTTGAATGAACAACGTAGCAGCGCCGCATCTAGTGGGTTCAACTGAATAGGCTAAAAAAAAGTATTAAAATGCAATGACAGCGACATCATCGTAGCATCTCGTGTGCCACTGATAAGGCTGCTTGACACACACCTAAAATTCGAATGCAACGTTTTGCATTCGAATGTGGATTTTTTTTTTTTTTTTTTTTTAATTCGACGCATATTTGAAATTCAAATTTTTTTTTTAACAGCCCTAAAGTCAATTAGGTTATGTGGGTGAATCTCACGAAACCCATCAAAAAAAAAAAAAAAAAAAAAAAAAAACCTGTGTGTGTCTTTTTGATGAATGATGTCATTTTTATAACAATTAGGCACATAGGCCTACAAATGTTAATTACAGTAATGCAAATAATTTATTAAACAAATTAATTTATATTTTATTAATATAATATCATAAAATATAAAAAAAAAAATTTCACAATACAAAAAACGTCCCTTTTTTGGGTGCAAAAGATTTGACCTGAAATGAAGGATCTTATTTAAAAACAAATAAAAAATAAAAACTTGAGCCACATTTTGAAGCCATTTTTAATGACAATTTTGTGCGCAAATTCTCATTAATGTAATGCAAATAATCTATTATTTTAACAAATATTATTTGATATTAATATTTAAAACTTGGAAAGTACGTAGGTCTTTAAATGTCAATTAAGTTACAATGCAATAAATAAATATACAATATTTGTGTGTAAAATGCAATTATTCAAAAAACTTGAGCCACATTTTGATGTAATTTTTGTGCGCAAATTCTCATTACTGTAATGCAAATCTATTATTATATTAACCAAATATTATTTCATATTAATATAATGTAAAAATAGTGCAAACTTATAGGGCTGGTCGTTGTACTGCCTTCACAGTGACTTAAATAATTAAAAAGAGATTTAAATTAAAAATGATTTAATCCAGATTGACCAAATAAATAAATAAAACAAACAAATAAAGTTCAGGTACATTACAGTAATAAGCATTTGGGGCAAAATGTGCCAAAATAATTATATGTCTCTCTCTCTCTCTTTGTTTCTCTGTCTCTCTCTCACACACAGTCTTAATTTTTTGCTGGTGAATTAACTATTATTTTTTCTGATTTTGGGCAAAAAAATAAAAATTGACCTAAAATGGTGAAGAATCTTATTTAAAAAACTTGAGTCTGTTTCTTATGTTTCATAAGGATCAGTACACAGACACATACAGCAAAGACTTTGACACACTTTACTCTTTGTTACTTCTTCTGCTATTGTTAGTTTTTGTATAATAGCATCTGTACTTCCTCTTTACCTCACTGTGACTAAACTGTTTCTAAACACCTAATGTGTATTGCTATGCAGGTTTTCAAAAGGCAAAAGATCAAGGAAAACAAATTGATACATAAAAAGAGTTGCTGAAATCAACAGTATAAACCTTGCCTGTTCTGCAATTAGGTCATGTTGATTTTATTTACAAAATAAATATACAATATAAAAAAAAACTAACGCAAGGGTTTTTCACAAATGATTCAGAGAAATGCCTCAGAAACCGGTTTCAGCAGTGAGAATAAGAATCTTTATCACCGAAGGCTTTGTTTGTGAAACGGTTTTCCTTTCAAGTTGCAAAATAAAGGTACAACCACAAAACAAGTACTGACAGCTGTAGATTCTTCCCGCAGCCGAGATACAACAAGTACATCACAGGCTGCTTTTGTGTTCAACTGCAGCTCTACAAAAAACCAACAATAGACATTTGTTTGCACTACAAAACGTGAGTCTGAGAGAATGTATTAGTATAATCCATGACTCCGAGTGTGTGTGTGTGTGTGTGTGTGTGTGTCTAAGCAAGGGAAGAAAAAGAAAAGAAAAGAAAAGAAAAGAAAGAGGAGAGTCTTTCTATTCCTTTCAATTCATTTCCACTAATGGCTTCCAAGCATCTTCACACAATCAGGCAGCTGCTGCATGGTCGATGCATCAGCGCGAACGAGAAGAGATGTGCATTCCCAGTAGAGATGCAAAGAACAGCAGACACTCAGCAATACAGCTGCTCCCATGCATTAGCTCAAAGACACAAACGCAGAACTGTGCTTTAAAGCACTTACCATCAATAACAACTATCCTGAACGCTGCTCAGACTAACTAAAAGTAGCACTGCCGCAAACTTAAATACATATTTCAGCAGTGAAACAGTAGCTCAGCTGGTTTCTTTTTCAGCTTTTCAAACATGCATGCTAATGAGTCAGTTTGCTCAGACAGAATCAATTAAAAAAAAAAAAAAAAAAAAAAAAAAAAAAAAAAAAAAAAAAAGGATTCACAGATTATTTTAGATCTTCAGTGTTGAAACAGGTCTTATGCAGCAGTGCCGAGACTTCATGCAGCTGGTATTGAGAGCTCAAATGCGGCGAGATTTAAGCTCATTTCACGGATCTCTCGTGGCTTACAGCACAATGTCATGCTGTTAGGAAAACGCTCGAATCTCTGGCGTCGTCCGTTCAGCCGGTGTCACCAAAGAGCGAAGCATTTGCAGATAAAAATTTTTTTTTAAAAAAGGCAAAGACAAACAGAGAGGGAGGGAAACAGAGCGAATCTCACAAACTGGTCCCAAGTCCCAAAATCAAAAGGAAAAAAAGCTGAATTTTGATATTTTCATGACAATTCAGCTCCAAATTTTTTATTACTGTAAGATTTTGTAATTCCAATTATTCTCAAAAGCAATTCTCCTTACTCTAACTCAGTCTTATTTATAATAATAAAACATCCACTTTTATCTTTATGGACAATGACAACAGTCTCGGTCACTGGACTGAATCACGTCTTTGGCTTGTGAAATTTGTGAGATCTCAAGGTCTGATCACATGTGCCATTTCTCACTGTCGACGAATCTCTATACAAGCAAACACAAGAAGTTCAAGAGGTCAAATGAACATTCCAATAACTCATACCATTTGAATAGTGATTATGGAGGCATGTAACACTTCAAAAGTCAAACAGATCAAGGTGATATGGCTCAATATGGAAACTCGTTTCAACAACCCATTGCTTGCAAGCAAAACAAGCGGAAAAAAAAAATGCATCACAATAAAACTTTATAAAACTGTTCAGGTTACATAAACATGGCACTTTCTCTGATGCATGAATCAATAAAATCACAAAAGACTAAAACATATTTTCAGGATACAGACCAATTTTAATTACTCCCAAATACACAAATACAAAAAAACAACATCTAAGGAGGACAGTCATATATTGTAGATCCACGTAGGCTGAAACATCAAACCCTGAACAATATCTGTAACATCAAACTTCTCCCACACAGCTGTTTTCTTTCCTTTTGACTTGAATGATTTGGCTAATGTAGCCAAAGAAAACACATACAGCAGCAGACCCACAGATAAAGACAACTTTCTGTCTGAAAGCAAAGCAGAGTATTGAATGCTGTGCAAAACAGACACAATTTCATGTTTCTCTTCTCTATTACTAACTGCAGTCAACATCAAAGATGAGAGTTAAAAGGAAAAGAAAATCATCTTAACGATCTTTACAGTTCTTTTTTGCATAAGGTTTTATTTTTATTATTTATTTATTTATTTTTAATAAGCTCACTTAAACAGACGCAATAATTGTAGGCTACTTAAATATCCATCAGTCGTACAGCAATATCACTGAAATGAACAGCGAAGACAAACTGATGGCTAAAATTAAACAGTTAAGATACACACTTATAAGTTTCCCTTATATAAATAAATTAAAATCTATCTATCTATCTATATGTGTGTGTGTGTGTGTGTGTGTGTGTGTGTGTGTTTTGAATATGAAAAGCATCATTGACTTGTCAACTACCCATTAACCAGGTGATGCTAGTTAACGTTACACAAAGGGACTCGGAGCACTTGACGTCCCTGTCATGACAGAAAAACTACTTTATGAACGATTTAAAGCCGCGTTTTAATTGAAATACTTTGACAAGTTTCATATACATTCTATACCCGATAACTTTAACAACAGATTGAGATCGATAACCGATCTTTTGGTGAGTTTGTGATCGTTATCAACCTGATTCAGTGCTCAAACAACAAACAGCAAGTACTACACACAAACCAGGACGCGCGGTCTCCGTCAGATTAATGAAATAATTCACTCACCTTCTGCTTTCACTTTGAGATAAATCATCCAGCGAGTTTGTGAAAGGAAACTGATAATTTCCGACCGGTTTCTGAGAAGCGTTCAGCGCGCGCGAGTCTTTGACGGCAGACTGACGCTCTTCACGTTCGGCTGCACTTGAAGGAAGCGGCGTGACGTCACCAAAGCGCTTGTTCATCATTTCAGCTTCGTTTGTGCATTTACACTCAGGCTTCATGCAGAACCAAACCGAAACCGACCTTTCCGTTTGACAGGTTGATATCACTGTTTTATCTGAGTTAGCAGAATTTTAATTGCTTCTCTCTATTGTAGGATTGACTATTTGATTTTTTTTTTTAAATTATTATTAGAGCCTAGCTATTACATTTCAGAAACGGCCGAAAACAACAATGGCAAAAAAAAAAAAAAAAAAAAAAAAAAAGAATTATTATGAATCTTGGTTCGTTTATTCCTTAGCATTTTAACCTACTTAAAAAAAAATGACGCTTACAAATATGTGACCCTGGACCACAAAACCAGTCATGGTTTGTTAGGATGGGACAATATTTGGCTGAGATATAACTATTTGAAAATCTGGAATCTGGGGATGCAAAAAATCTAAATATTGAGAAAATCTCCTTTAAAGTTGTCCAAATGAAGTTCTTAGCAATGCATATTACTAATCAAAAATTAAGTTTTGATGTATTCACGGTAAATTTACAAAAATATCTTCATGGAACACGATGATTTTTGGCATAAAAGAAAAATCGATAATTTTGAGCCATACAGTGTAGCGTATTGTTGGCTATTGCTATAATTATACCCCTGCTACTTATAGGTTCACATAAAGTAGGCTATCAGGTGAAACGGAGATGGTGGAGCGGACCGCACTTTTTCAGCCAATCAGAAACATTTTTTGCATGTCCATCGTCAAACGTATTTTTTCTTTTTCTTTCTTTTTTTAATTTATTAATTTTATTTGTTTGATTAATTTTTTACAGCTTGATAAACGTGAGATTTCAGTTAGGCCTAGTAAAAAAACTGCTACATGCTTAAGTTCACATATTTGAGAGGGCATGGAGAAAAGAGAAAATCCTGAAGTGTATCAGTCAGATACAATAGCACTGTATGTGTCATAAAGTCATGAAATGCAGTGAGAACACCTGACTTAAACCAACCTGACCAGTTGACAAGTGCCCAAAACCATTCTAAAGCCAGTTTAGCCAAGCTGGGAGACCAGCTAAGCATTTTAGACTGCTTTAAAGCTGAGTTTCTATAAACAGTTGGATTCATGAATAAATAAATGAACATGTTATTAAAAAGCACCATTGCTTGGAAAGAAAAAAATCATGGCTGAGACTAGTACACTTTTATACATTTAGACTGCTTTACCAGCACAAAATGATGTGGTCGATATATTTTTATGAGAAGGTGAAAATTACCAAGTTAACTGTTAAAATATTGATATGGTGTTTTTATCCACAGGGCCTATGATTTCACACCTCACTCCTGTTAACAGTAAGAGACCAATTTACTGACAAAGTCACTCCTGAATTAAAGATGTGAAAAAAATCCTTATTCAGCTCACTGAATTTAAAGCAGGTATCTGTGGCTGTTCACACTCCTGCCAGTTCATTGATTTTACCCTTGTATTCTTTTCACTGAGATTTGTCCGTTGCTTTTGGAGTGGCGTCGGGGACCAGCTCGCCTGTTTCTTCAGATGCATTTGTCACAGCGGCGAGATGCTGTGATTTTAATTGTATTGGGGAATCTTGATTGGGAAAAGCAGAGGGGGAAGCGAAAGCTCAAAGCAAATTCATTACCGCAGAGGCCGTGCATACCGAGCTTTTCTGCATGCAGTGAAAATGTCAGCCTCACCTCGGTCATTTGTAAAGTAATAAGCAGAAGCACAATGACGGCAAGGCGCAGCAGCGCAACGGGGGGAAGGGCAAATCTGCCTGTCGCCTTAAAAAGGATTTTTAAAAGAGTCTTGATTAGAAAGTATAATGAGACTGAGAGCAACGCTGCACACTATCTCTCCAGAGGCTGATGGAAAACAAATTAATGTAGCTATTTTGTTTTAATTCCTATTTTTCCACATTAGTCTGCGGCGCGTCCTGAGGAGTTGTCATCATTGTCCACCAGAGCCCATGCAGCCAGAGTTATTGATTTTTAGACACATCAAGGGAATGCAGAGAGTAATCTCTTTTTTTTCCTGAAAAAACAAGAGCCATCCAGCATAAAAACAGAAGAAGACAAAAGGAAGGGTTCAGGGAAAACATTTTATTCCACAGATGTATCATTCTTGTTCCAAACATTTTTGAACGTAGTGTAATTTGATCAAACAGGCATAAACCAACAAACACCACAAATATCACAAAATTAATAAAAATCCATTGATAATATGTTGGCATTTCCTGGAGGATGATGATATTGGTTAACACAAGATGTTACTTAAAAGAATAGTTCACCCAAAAATGAAAATTTGCTGAAAAAATCACCCTCAGACCAGATATGTAGATAAGTTTGTTTCTTTATGGGAACAGATTTGGCGAAATGTAGCATTAAATCACTTGCTCACCAATGGATCCTCTGCAGTGAATGGGTGCCGTCAGAATGAAAGTCCAAACAGCTGATAAAAACATCACAATAATCCACAAGTAATCCACACCACTCCAGTCCATAAATTAACATCTTGAGAAGTGAAAAGCTGCATGTTTGTAAGAAACAAATCCATCATTAAACGTTTTTAACTTTAAATCATCACTTCTGGCCAAAATATGAGTCCATAATCTATAACAACACTTCATCCAGTGAAAAAGTCATCTATTGTCTCTGACATCAAAATCTGTTACGGACAGTTTTTGCTTGTAAACGGTGCTTGATCTGTGCATATTTCTCACCTGATTCAGAAGAGACGACTTTTTCACTGGAAAAAGCAATATTATGGATTTATATTATGGAGTCGTATTTTAGCCAGAAGCGACGAGTTAAAGTTAAAAACATGCAGCTTTTGGCTTCACAAGACATTAATTGATGGACTGGAGTGGTGTGCATTACTTGTGGATTATTGTGATGTTTTTATCAGCTGTTTGGACTCTCATTCTGACGGCACCCATTCACTACAGAGAATCCATTGGTGAGCAAGTGATGGAATGCAACATTTCTTCAAATCTGATTAAGAAACAAACTCATTTACATCTTGAATGGCCTGAGGGTGAGTACATTTTTTAGCAAATTTTCATTTTCTTTGAACTGCTCTTTTAAGATGTCACAAGAAAATTCTCAAAAAAAAAAAAAATTTGTTTAAATCATTTGGATTGGAGAAAGAAAGAAAGGAATGACCCATATACAATCTTCTTAAGCAGGCCTCATAGCAGTCACCAAAGATTTAAACAGTTAATTTCATTTGTTAAAATTTTGACCTAAAAAAGGCTAAATTAAGCAACACAATCACACCGTTTGTTTGCTATTGTGCTATTAACCTGCATTAAATTAAAGACAGAGTAATTGTGGTTTTGTCTCTCTGGTAAATGTTCTCTTAAATAGAGTAATTGCTCTTTTATTCCAGATGAATCTGACAGTGGCAGGAATTAATTACTGTCAGATTGTAGAGTGTGTATCATTTAGATGGGTGACTATTCATCTGCTTGCTGACATGGAAAATGTATTCAAATATTCAAACGATTCATCTCTCAGTGGTGGTTTTGCGTTTGTATTTATAAATAAAATATACCCTTTATTTCACTGCACAATTTACATATGCATATTAATAATTCATGCATCTGAAAACAAAACAAAAAAACAGTATATTTTTATTGGGAATCAAAGAGGGATGAATGTAAAAAAATATTATTTTTTATTTTTATTTTTTTATGAATAAAATCATTACTCATTTATATTACCTAAAACATTATGTGAAACACAGAGAAACTAGATTCTGACCTTGCAAAACTGACAGAAAAGAGATGTCAGGTTCAGTGACCTCTCAGACAAGCCTAATAACTGTGTCTAATTACTGATTTGTAAGAGAATGAACAGTCAGCCGCTCATATTAGAAACTAAAAGGTTGATTAGAACCTCAGTGCACTAACCAAATATACGTAAATAAATCAACAATTGAAATGACCTTACACTGAAAAAAATGTTAAGCTTCAAATGGTAACATCTAAATTAATTAATTTTATTTAAGTTGAAAATATTAATCAACATCACTGAATCAACCTAAATATATTAACTTAATTTTTATAGGTTATATCAGGTAGAAACAGGTAACAATTGTAGGTTGCCACTTTTTATAGTGTATTATGTGAGAAGAAAAAGCATGAGATGTGAATCTAGAAATAAAAACATGTAAAAACATTGGCTGCTTTAACAAAAACAAAAAAAAACAAAACAAAACAAAAAAAACAAACAAACAAGTGATGACAGATAATGACAATTAACCTTTGACATAGGCACAGACTGACCACTGGTGATGAATGTAGTGATATATATCATCCAGGACAAAATCCATTTTGGAAACCTGTGTTTGGTTTAATTTTGCCTTGAATAACCAAGCCAGCTAACAAAAAAAATCTTCCAAGAACATTTTTTAACGTTTCCATTAAGTTATGAAAGCATTATTTCTGAATTTTATCTGAATGTTCACAACGTCCCGTTTTTTTCTTCATTCCTTTTTAATGGAACATTCCATTTTGCAAACATTATGGGAATGTTACTTTTGAATGTTCTCTGAACATTCTAAAATTAGCATTAAGAAAAAAAAAAAAAAAAACGTTAGATGAACGTCCGACTAAAACATTAAAAAAAAAATAAACATCCTATAAACGAAGTACAGTAAATAATGTTTTTAGAGTAACGTTTATAGAACATTATTAAAGACCAGATATCTTTGAACAAACATTCTATTAATGTTACTGGAAGTTCATAACTTTAAGAGAACGTTCCCAGAACATTAGCCAAAGTTCAGAGAACATTCACTGTTACCTGGGAACACACACACACACAAAACTGAACATTATTGAGACCAAATGACTTATTTAATCTTCCAAATCAAGAGAACAATCAAGCCATTGCGAGAATCAAGTGTTATCATATGACCCTGGAAAATCCCCAGCTTCTGTCAGGCAACATTAAGACCCGAAAAGGAATGTTCCATTAAGGAAACACATATCATCCAGCAAACAGCGAGAACAGTGTTGATTTGACAAGATGAATGAGTGCAGGATCACAGGACTTGTATTTTGGTTCCTTCCGTGGCTCCTCCAGTGGGCGGCTGTCTTAATGGTGCTGCTTGTTTTGGCTCTGTTAATTGGAGCATGTTTACAGATGAAGGCCATGCCGGAGATGGTAGAGCACAAGACCAGAACAAAAGGAAAGAGAAGCACTATTGTTAAGAAATAATCATCAGTTTAGCTGGACCAAATGAAACAAAAAGGAGCAGATGTGAAGGGAAAACTCACTTTGAATGATGTTTTAGACATTTTAACTTGTCCTGATTAGCTGCTTGTCCTTAAAGCAGCTGTGCATTTGTCCCTCTAAAGCCTCAGCTGCGCATTAGAGGCCTAAAGCCACAAATGTGCCTACAAAACTTACACATTTTGTAAAGCATATGGTTTCCTTTCAAGTTTTGGATTAGATCTATATTAGTCTAAATCAAATGATTCTTGAACCTGCTCCGAAGTTCTGATTTAAATCAATTAATTCGCAATACGCACTCCGAAGTCCCAATCTGAATCAAAAGATTTGCGATACGCGCTCCAAAGTCTCGATGTAAATCAATTGATTCACGAGCCCACTCCCAAGTTCCCGCGATATGCGCTCCAAAGACCCGATCTGAATAAAACAATTTGTGAGATGCACACCGAAAACTCGAAACAGCGCTTCTAAACAGTGAATCATTTTGCAACACAATAACTGATTCAGAGTTTTGAAAAGCTCAATTTCACCCATCAATACATGCTTTTTAAAATAGTTACAAGCAATATCATGTCGGAATTCGAAAATGAATGGCTCTTTTGATCTGTTTTTTGCTAGTGAATCGAGTTTGAGTTTGAATCAATCTGAGCGGTTCCACCGTATATGACTCACTCAAATGAATCAATTCGTCTGTTCCTCCGCTTTTTGCACCTTCAACCATGTTTATACGACACTGTCAGTAGCCTACTACTCTTAGCTTGCTAGTTTTATGGCATTAACTTAAAAAAAGTATGATGTTTACAAATAAAATATCCGTATTTCCATTCCGAAGATAACTGCTTTCCATGTCCAAATATCAAACACAAATCTACAAACATATTCAGGTGAGGTGACCAGTTGCTGACTAGTGAAAACACTCCATTAATATGGCGAGCTGCACCTCAAAATACATGTTAGATGGAAACATTGTGCTTTATGATTAGTTGGTAACATACATTTACAGCTGTTACAGAGGAGGCTCCCGTACCGCCTCCCTCGCACCACCAGAGGGAGTCATCCCCTGGATATTAACCATTTCCATTCGGACTCCATTTCCCATCATCCTCATACCTGGGACTGATTGATCATCCACCTGCATCTCATTTACACACACACATATAAGCCACTCACACACAGAGACTTTTTGCGAAGTCTTGCAAAGACTGGCCATCATTTCTGAGCGTTATAACCGTGTTTGATTTCTGTGTACTTTACCTTGGACTGGACCACGGATTGTTTCACCTGGACTGTGTCTGCTAGCCGCCTGCCCTGATCTTCCGCCTGGTATTTGACTCTGTCTCTGCCAAGCCCCTGCTGTTCTGCCTTGTCGGTATTTGACACTGTATTGTCTGACTATTCTTAATAAAAGCTGCAAATGGATCCGAAAGCTTCTGACTCGTCACAACAGAAGACTTCGCCACACAGCGATCCAGCAGCGCTTGTGTAATTACTCACAGAGCTAATGGCACAAGCCTCCCAGCTCGCCATGCACCAGCACCAGTTACACCGGCTTACTACGTTAACCGAGGAACTGGTCAAAACACTGCAAGGACTCAGCATATCATCACCCGAGGCCACCTCTCAGCAGCCCCCAATCCTAAATAGCTCCCCACCTGCTCAGACAACCCCAATTAGCCCACGACTCGCTTTTCCCAAAAAATTTGATGGTGAACCTGCCAGATGCAAAGGCTTCCTACTCCAGTGTTCGCTTTTTGTTAATCAACAGCCCTCGCTTTACCCCACAGACTCTAGCCGCATTGCTTTCGTTTGCTCGTTACTCACCGGGAAGGCGCTGGAGTGGGTCACCGCTGTCTGGAGGATAGGCGGTTCGTCATTTCCCACCTTCGATACATTCCTCCAACAGTTCCGCGATGTTTTCGAACATCCAGCCGATGGGAAAAGTGCGGGTGACCAACTGTCAACTCTCTCTCAAGGGAGAAAATCGGCCACCGAGTACGCTCTGCTCTTCCGAACACTCGCGGCTCGGACTACATGGGTAGAGGACAAGCTAAAGCTCTTGTTTCGGAGGGGATTGAATCTAGAGCTTCAGTCAGAGCTGGCCTGCCGGGATGAGGGAAAGAGTTTGAGTGAGTTCATTGATCTCGCCATCCACATTGACAATCTGATCCGCTCTCGACGGTCAACTCGAGCCACGCCCTGCTACATGCCCGAAACCACCGACGCAGCCGAGCACATGCAACTAGGATTTACTCACCTCACACCTGAGGAACGAGAATGCCGCATGCAAAACCAACTGTGTCTCTATTGTGGGCAAACCGGACACATGAAAACCTCCTGCCCTGTCCGTCTGTCTTCCAGTACTTGATCGGTGGGTGTCAATCCTCGTATTACAACTTCTGCATCAAGCATTAAGTTACCGGTCAAGTTATTTGTTCAAGACAAAATAATTGCCACGACTGCTCTGATAGATTTTGGGGCAGCCGGTAACTTTGATTTTGCCTTGCAACAAAAACTGAAACTAACTCCCTGTAACTCCTCCCTGGCAGTGGAGGCGCTAGACGGCCGCCCTCTCGGTAAAGGAAGGGTTCTACGCATCACCAAGGAAGTCAAGTTGCAAATAGGAACTCTGCATTATGAATTCATCCGACTCTGTCATTCACTCACCCAATCACTCTATAATTCTCGGATTACCCTGGCTGCGCACACATAATCCACACATCTCTTGGAGAGAGGGACAAATACTTCAATGGGACACTACCTGCCACGACCGTTGTCTCTCAAAGATTCCCTGAGTTTCCAGTCATGCTCCTGCCCCGCCTGTTCAGAGTACAGACCATCTAAACCTGCCCTCAGAGTACTCTGATCTCACCGAGGCGTTCAGTAAGAAAAAGGCATCTCAGCTCCCTAATCACCGTTCAGTCGATTGTGCCATAGACTTAATGCCCGGTGCCATTCCTCCCAAAGGTAGAATTTTTCCGTTATCATAACCAGAATCCAAAGCCATGAAGCTCTACATTGAGGAGGAATTAGCCAAAGGTTTCATCAGACCCTCGACCTCTCCCGCTTCAGCCAGGTTCTTCTTTGTAAAGAAAAAGGATGGAGGCTTGAAGTTCCGATCTAGAGGCTAGAACAGCTTCGCCAAGCCAAGTATTACACCAAGTTAGATCTACGCAATGCCTACAACCTGATTCGTATTCGAGAAGGTGCGGAATGGAAAATGGGCTTTTCGACCACTAGTGGGCACTATGAATACTTGGTTATGCCCTTCGGCCTTGCCAGCAGTCCGTCAGTCTTCCAGTCATTCATGAACGACATCTTCCATGACATGCTCGACAGATGGGTAATCGTATACATTGATGACATCCTGATTTATTCAAACACTCAGGAGGAACACATTTGTCACGTCAGATCAGTGCTGAAACGCCTCATGCAATACCACCTCTACGTCAAAGCTGAAAAATGTGAATTTCATCAGACCAGCACCTCGTTCCTCGGTTACGTTATCAGCCAGGAGGGGGTAGCAATGGACAAAAGGAAGATCAAAGCAGTCCTGGAATGGCCACAGCCCCAGACAGTGAAAAAGTTGCAACGCTTCCTAGGATTTGCAAATTTCTACAGGCGATTTATCAGAGACTTCAGTGCGATCGCCGCCCCTCTGACAACCATGACTAAACGTCACGCTGCTAGATTGACTTGGTCACCAGAGTCACATCAAGCATTCGATGAACTCAAAACTCAGTTCACATCCGTACCCATCCTTCGACACCCCAACCCTGAACGTGAGTGCTTTGTGGAGGTCGACGCTTCGAACACGGGGGTAGGGGCAATACTGTCTCAACGTCATGGGTCACCAGCGAAGATGTATCCGTTTGCCTTTTTCTCCCGAAAACTAACAGCTGCGGAACGGAATTACGACGTGGGCAATCATGAACTTCTTGCCATGAAATTAGCGCTTGAAGAATGGCGTCATTGGCTGGAGGGAGCTTCTCACCCATTCCTCGTTCTCACGGATCATAAAAATCTGGAGTATCTATGCTCAGCCAAACGTTTAAATCCCCGACAGGCCAGATGGGCATTGTTTTTTTACAAGGTTTCGTTTCACGGTAACCTATCGACCAGGCACCAAGAACACCAAGGCTGACGCTCTCTCTCGCCAAACTGAGGAAACAATCCAATCCATCTCCAACGATAATATCATTCCCGAAAAGCTGCTCTTAGCCCCAGTACAATGGGATATCATGACTGAGATCGAACATCTGAATCTTCAAAATCCACCGCCTCCCGAATGCCCTGCTAACCTCACCTATGTTCCTGAATCCCTTCGACTACGACTACTATCCCAAGTACACGTGATGCTTAGTTCAGGTCATCCTGGAATCACCGCCACTGAAAATCTGCTCAGGAACCGATTCTGGTGGCCCACGTTGCTGACTGACACAACCAAATATATCCAGAACTGTATCACATGCAACACATCCAAATCCCCTCAACAACTTCCAGCCGGTTTACTCAATCCACTACCTACACCACGTCGACCTTGGTCTCACATTGCCATCGATTTCATCACCGACTTACCCAATTCCCAGGGTAACACCACTATACTCACCATCTTAGACCGATTCTCCAAAGCCTGCCGTCTGATTCCGCTGCCTAAACTTCCCACATCCTTCAAAACCACTGAATTACTCTGCAATCATGTGTTCCATTTCTATGGATTACCCGAAGACATAGTATCTGATCGTGGTCCCCAGTTCACTTCCAGGGTATGGTCCGCATTTTTCAAGCATCTCAACGTTAACATCAGCCTCATATCCGGCTATCATCCCCAATCCAACGGGCAAACTGAGCGCCTGAATCAGGAGGTGATACAATTCCTCAGATCATACTGTCAACAACAACAATCAGACTGGAGCAGGTACTTGCTATGGGCAGAATATGCTCAAAACTCATTGATGAAACCCGCCACAGGTATGACCCCTTTCAAGTGCATTCTGAGCTTCCAACCTCCACTGTTTCCCTGGCCTGGTGAACCCACCGAACTACCCTCAGTCACTGATTGGTTGCAACACAGCAAGGAGGTCTGGGACCGGGGTCACACTCATCTACTTCATGCCGTAAGACGTCAAGAACAAAAAGACAACCGACACCGACGTCCCAATCTCGAATACACCCCAGGCCAGTGGGTCTGGCTTTCAACTAAAGATCTACGCCTTCGACTTCCATGTAAAAAGCTCAGTCCCAGGTGTCCCTTCAAAATTTCTAGACAAATATCTCCGGTATCATTTTGTTTGGACCTGCCTTCTAATTATCGTATTTCTCCCACATTCCATGTATCACTTCTGAAACCTGCTGGTGGTCCGAGAGGAGAGACAGAGGAGTGAGCCAGACCGCAGACCCCCCTGCCTTTCCTGGTTGATGGCGAAGAGGCGTATTGAGTGCATGAGTTGCTAGACTCCAGACGCCGGGGCGGTACCCTCCAGTATCTGGTCGATTAGGAGGGGTTCGGTCCGGAGGAGCGATCTTGGGTCAACGTTGGAGATATCCTTGACCCCACACTCACTGAGGAGTTTCACAGAACAGGCCCCCCAACCCTGTGGGAGACCCCGGCATCGTTTGCTTCCTTGCGTCAAGAGCCGCTCGCAGGGGGAGGGCTCTGTTACAGAGGAGGCTCCTGTACCGTCTCCCTCGCACCAGCAGAAGGAGCCATCCCCTGAATATTAACCATTTCCATTCGGACTCCATTTCCCATCATCCTCATACCTGGGACTGATTGATCGTCCACCTGCACCTCATTTAAACACACACATATAAGCCGCTCACACACAGAGACTCTTTGTGAAGTCTTGATTTGCCCTGGCCATCATTTCTGAGCGTTATACCAGTGTTTGATTTCTGTGTACTTTACCTTGGACTGTTTCCTATTTTTCTGATTGTCCTCCGCCTGCCCTGACCTCGGATTGTTTCACCTGGACTGTGTTTGCAAGCCTCCTGCCCTGATCTTCCGCCTGGTATTTGACTCTGTCTCTGCCTAGCCCCTGCTGTTCTGCCCTACCGGTGTTTGACCCGGTATTGTCTGACTATTCTTAATAAAAGTTGCAAATGGATCCGAATGCTTCTGACTCGTCATAACAATAGCTATGGTAGCCAACATACTCATAATTAATCAAGAGAGCTTTTTTATGTTTGCATATTCATCGGACAATAATTACAAAATTTTATGTTAAACCACTATTAAATCAGCATCAGAGTGCTGGGTGTTTTAATTAGGCAGTATATCCTTTTAGGATGCATATCATTTTATTTTAGTATTTAAAATTAATTGGACCAATGAAGATTCTGATAGAAAACTCGCCCGGGACCCTACTGTTGCTATTGTTTGATCAAATTTATTGCTAGGGACAATTTAGTAGTCACTGGATATTGGTATGGACATGTCCCTAGCATCCCTATTAAATTCTACGACCCTTGATAGTTTTACAGTGATGGTGTTTTTTTTGTAGGTCAATCCAGAAGTTCCCTCAACAAAAACCCAGTTGTATTTTTTTCATTGGCTTTAGGATTATTGCTGAAAATAAGTTTACCTGTTTGACGTGATGTCTCTGGTGCTCCTTGCATGGCGGTCAAAAATGACAGATTTTTTCTTTTTTTTTTCTTTTCTTTTTTTACTTAAAAGAAACAAATAAACTAGTTTAATATATTTTTTTATTTAATATTTTGTATTTTAAAGGGATTTTATGGTACTAAGTTATATTTATGCAATCCATTTTCCCCTTTTTTAAAATTGTTGTAAAAAATCTTGAATGCTTTGGAGCAAAGACTAAAGTTTGATCTCTTTTTAAAGTTTATTGTAATGAAAAAGTGCACAAAAATTCTGTTTTCAAATTTTACATGAAATATATATTTTCCAATTGGGTTGGAAAGAGGCTGAAAATTTCCGGTAAATTTCCGGAAACATTCTAGAATTTTTGGAAACTTTGGCAATGGAAAATTTAGAAAATTTTTGGATAGTTTCCTGGACATTTAGCAACCTTTACCAAGTTTTGTACCATTCCGATGAAGAAAAAAAAAATTCTAAAAAACGAAAGCCAAAAATGACCAAAGAGCACCAGAGGTTTAATGTCCCTGACAACCTCTGTAGTCCTATTTAGACACTTGCTAGCAACTGCCTTTTTCAAGACAAGTAAAATCTGTCATGGCGTTCTGTGTGCAAACACCATATTGTCTTAACAAAGGACGTGAGAAAGCGGCACATGTCTGGTGGTGTGCACGCAGCGTCTGGCATGCACATTTCCATGCCAGCTGTCGGTTTGTGTCTCATCATATTAACACTGAACGCTGTCCCTTTAATTAGCAGTGTCAGGTCAGCGCTAACCTTTTCCTCCTTCATGTATCAGCATGAGAAAGCGAGAGATGTGCAAACGAGATGCCTTCGGTGTTATTTGATCAAAAACAGGTCATTATAGCCATAATCATAATAGTAGCAGCCTCGCCATAATATATGCTCCTCTGTAACCATCCATCTCCTGGACAACAGCAAAGTAAAAAGAGAGACGGAAGACAAAAGCAAAGGTCTGTTTGAAAAATCAAGCGCCATGCGACACCGTGTAATTAAAGTGGAAGCTGGTGGCATCATTTTAAAGGACTCTGACTTTTTCTGCATTTGTACCAAGAGTTAAATTAATCATGTAAATCATACAATTTGAGAAATGCAATGCAAGAGACACATCATACATTCATTTCCAATGCTGTAATAGTTGTTTAAGCAGCAGGAGGGATTCATTTTTTGATAGTACGAAATTAATCAAATGGTGGAAGGGTCACCAGATGAGCAGTAAATCATCACAAATAAACAGCAATTTACTTAGGATGGAAACAGGAGTTAATTTAATAAATGAATGAATGAACGAACGAACGAACGAGCAAACGAACGAACGAACGAACGAACAAAGTCTATTTTAGGCCAGTTAATTTTTTTCATTATTTATGACATTAAAACATGTTTTTTTTTTTTGTTTTTTTTTCTATCTAGATTCTCTGTAATACAGTAATTGTATGTTACAAAATTATTTTAATCATTATAAATAAAATGTAGTACATCAAACACTGTCATTATGTACACATTATTTGAATTATGAATATTATATCGTATTTTTTCACATTACAGTAATGAGAATAAAATTGTTTTGCACTATGGTAATGAAAATTTGTGGGGGTAAAATATGCTTTATTATTATGCAATTACTAAATGGCTGACTGATATGGTCTTTTAATATCTTAATCCCAATACAGAGAGAGCAGGATTGCTGATGCCCGTACACATGTAAAACAATATAATGATGACAAATGGACAAACACAAAATTGTTGAAAAATGCACTTAGTTTTACATTTAATAAGCACCGAAAATTGAATATTTACATGAATACTTAAATAAATAAAACAAAAATCTTAAAAAGGATTTATATTCTTTAAGCAAAAAAATATTTTTGAATTTTTAAAATTGCAAAATTTAATTTCTTAATTCTTTCATTTGATCATGGGGTAAAAAATGATTCACTTTTGTGAGATTTACCCTTGTAAGAATACTGCTGCCCAGTTGAAATCTGAAAGAAAAAAGGACGAGTCACTCAAGGGAAACACTTCGGTTTGTCTATTGTTTCATTATTATTATTAGACTCTGTCTCTTTCTGCAGGAGGCTCCCCTCCACACTGCCCGTTTCTCTGAGAGCAGCTATTGTGTCCCTCTCTAATAAATTAGGCTTTGTTGACCTGGCCTTTGTCATGTCCTAAGAGCTCCAGACAGCAGGCTGAACCCTGGGAAAAGCAGAAACCAGTACAAATCACAAAACAATCCTCAGCTGCCTGCAGTCTGACAGCATTTCTGCTCTTCACACCCACAAAACCCTAGCAACAGCATAGTAACATACCGATGACTACTCAGAACACCCTGGCAACCCACATGGTAATTTCCTGGAAACCAAACAGAACACTCTAGCAACCACATAGCAACACACTGACAACCACTCAGAACACTTTGCAACCACATGACAACACCCTGGCAACCACACAACAATACACATACAACCACAAAGAACACCCTAGCAACACACAAACAAACACCATAAAGAACACATTAGAAACCACATAGCAACACTCTGGCAACCACATAGCAACACCAACAACCACAAAGAACACCTTAGAAACCCCATAGCAACACCCTGGCAACAACCTGGAACATCCTAGTAAGCACATAGCAACATAACAACCACTCAGAACACTTTAGCAACACACCAACAAAAACCACAAAGAACAACTTTGAAACAACTTAGTAACACCCTGGCAACCACATAGAAACACAAGTAAGCACAAAAAACAACTTAAAAGCCACATACTGTATCAACAACCTAACAACCGCATATCAACACCAGCAACTACAAAGAACACCTTAGAAACGACATAGCAACACCCTGGCAACCACCAAGGACTCCCTCGTAAGCACATAGCAACATACTAACACTAACTAGCAACTACATGGCAAATTCTCCAGCATTATAACAGTGAGTTTTGCACATGTAAACACCACGTCTAGTGTTTTCTAAGGTTTCATAAGACTGGATACAAACGCAGAAAGCACAAACTAAAGCGTGTGTGTGTGTGTCTTCAGGTGGACTTTGCCCTGACAGTTACTTGCAAAATGATCCACTAAACCACACAACAGATAAGAAGTGTGTTTCCCATCAGCACAAAGGCACAGTGAGATATTCAGTCTTTCTCATCAGATCACAATAGATTCATAATAGAACAGCAGGACATGCCTTCTCCATGAGGAACAATCCTGTTTTGGTGTAGCTGACTTCATTTAGTTTAATTGTTTGTACTCTTAACAACAAAATATCACATGAAATATGATGAATCGGATTTCATTACTTACAAAATAATTCAGTCCTAAAGACTGGATTTGAAAAATAGATTTGTGTGCCGTGTGAAGCCTAATTACACTCATTAATGTTTTGCTTATTTACCACAAGTGCAGTAAAAATCAGACTTTGTGTCTTTCTAATCATCATAGTTCCTCGTTCCATCTTGCAGCTGAGTTTGGCGTTGTTGATGTGACTACAAGTCATTACTAATTCACCCAACATAAACATAAAACCCTAGAAATATGTGCAAGGTGAGCGCTTTCAGTTCCTGCCAACAGCAGAGTGTTTTATCTGTGGGAATCTGTGTGAAAGAGGCGTATCATTGGCTTCTTCTGAACTCTTTTACCCTGCGCTGAGAACTGTGGACTTAGGAAAAAAAGACACAATGACACCAGCAGCTTCCTTACACTTCAACATCCTGATCCAGACTGGACACACATGACTAAAAGACATTAACTTTCACAGATAATTGCAGTCTTTTTATGAAATGACCGTGCCCTGAAAACCACATAAAATCACACCAACCACCCAGAACAAAGAGGACCTTTGAAACCATATGGCAACGCTCTGGCAACTGCACAGAAAACCCAAGCGACCACATTGGTAACAACGCCCTGGTAACCACATAGTAACATACCAACAATCACAAAGATCACCTTATAAACCACATGGCAATGACCCGGCAGCCACCAAGAATAACTTAGTAACCACATAGCAATACAACAAGAACCACTCAGATCACTTTGGCAACCACATGGTAAAGCCCTGACAACCACATAGATTCACATCAACAACCACAAAGAATCTTAGAAACCACATAACACCATGGCAACCACCCAAAACACTCTAGTAACCACATATCAACACGACACCAACCACTGAGAACACTTTAGTAACTTTCACAAATAAGAACTGCATTCTTATTATGAAATGACAATGCCCTGAAAACCACATAAAATCACACCAACAATCACACCTTAGTAGACCTTAGAAACCATATGGCAACACCCTGGCAAACACCCAGAGCAAAGAGCACCTTAGAAACCATATGGCAACGCCCTGACAACTGCACAGAAAACCCAAGTGACCTCATAGCAACACACAAACAACCACTCAGAACCACATAACAACGCAATGGTGACCACATAGCATCACACCAACAACCACAAAAAATACATTAGAAACCACATGGCAACGCCCTGGCAACCATCCAGAACACCCTAGTAACCACATAACAATAAACCAACAACCCCTCAGAACACCTCAGCAACCACATAAATACACCCTGACAAGCACATAGCAACCTGTCAACAACCATTCAGAACACCTTAGAAACCACATATCAACACCATGGCAACCGCCTAGAAAACCCTAGTAACCACATAGGAACAGGAGAACAACCACTCAGAACACTTTAGCAACCACATATCAAAGCCCTGACAACCACAAAGAAAACCTTAGAAACCGCATAGCAACACCTTGGCGATCATCCAGAACACCCTAGTAACCACACAGCAACGCAACAACAACCACTCAGAACACTTACAATGGCTGCCGCGTGCGCGTGTCCATTCGGTCCACGAGACGGTAGGGTGTCCCAATTGTCATATTAGCGTTCAGAAGGGTGCTCGCGAGTGCCCCCTTTGTGGCCGTTATGTGCCCTTGATACGCACTTCTGCCGAGCCCGCACTGGGGCAAGCTCCATGGCAGACTTCTACCCGACAGTCAATGCGGCATTACATCACCAAAGTGCGGACTCAGAGGAAGACCGCGAGGGATTAGGGTGCCATTTGGGCAGGGCCTTAGTAACCACACTGTATCCTTAGCAACACACCAACAACCACAAAAACACCTTAATAGAAACCACATATTAACACCAACATGGCAACCACAATGGAACACTCTAGTAACACACCAACAACCACAAAAAACATCTTAGCAAACATAACAAACATCGTAACAACACCCTGGCAACCATCCAAAACACCCTAGTAACCACATAGCAACAAACCAACACTCAGAACACCTCAGCAACCACACAAAAGCACCCTGACAACCACATAGTAACCTGCCAACAACTATTCAGAACACCTTAGAAACCACATATCAACACCCTGGCAACAACCTAGAAACCCCTAGTAACTACACATCAACACAACAACCACTCAGAACACTTTAGCAACCACATGGCAAAGCCCTGACAACCACATAGCAACTCACCAACAACCACAAAAACACATTAGAAACCACATAACACCCTGGCAAGTGGCAACCATCCAGAACACCCTAGTAACCACATAGCAACACGACAACAAGCACTCAGAACACATTAGCAACCACATTGGAGCACTCTAGCAACACACCAACAACCATAAAAACCCCTTAATAGAAACCACAAAGCAACACCCTGGCAACCATCTAGAACACCTTAGCAATCACATAATTCCTCACAACCGCATAGCAACATAACAACAAGTTAACAACCACAAAAAACACCTTAGAAACCACATATTAACACCACCATGGCAACCACATATTAATGCACAAACAAAGGTCATGTGTCCAGTCAAAGTCTACAATATTTGTGCACAAAATTTATGTTTCTTGGTAGAATCTAGTCAGATTAGACACATACAGACATGGACAGGTAATGTGATTGTGAAGCCCTCAACCTCAAAAATCCTGGTGATACCAGATAACTTTAACTATTTCTAATTCTATATTTTGTAAACTCCAGGAGGTCTGAGAAGTGGCCTGAAATCTCCTCTCTGATTGGTGTACTGGCCTGCACAGTCTATCACAAGGGATGATATCATGAGTTACAGCGTCCTCTGGTGGTCATCAGTGACAACCTGTAATATGCTGATCAGAAGAGGACAGTAAAGTCTGCAGGTTGCTCACCAAAAGGACTGAACCTTAATGAAAGCACCTTCATGGCTGCAGATCATCTGTCAGTGAATTACTGCCTATGTTGATGGCAAATGAAATTGATTACTGCTAACACTAGTGTGTGTAGGGTGTATACTTACTATTAAAGAAATAAATACATTTATTAAATAAATAAATACATTTATAATAAACAAATACATTTAACTAAATAAACAAATGCATTTAAATAAAAAATACTAAACAAATACATTTAAATAATAAACATAAATATATAAATACATTTATAAAACTAATAAACAAATACATTTAAATAAACAAGTTACTAAACAAACATTTTAATGAATGAATAAATAAGTGTAATTAATTTATTGAACAAGCCTAAAGAATCTTACAAGTCATATTTTGAGGATTTTTATTATTTTCACCAGTGCAACTACTTTGGAGATGTTAATGAAAAGCATTAAAATAATTTAAAATTCTAATTTATAACAAGATATTAAAATTCTAATGAGACTAACAATATATATGTTTCTATGCTATAATAATATAAAAGAGTAAAATAAATTTAAGAAAGCTTTAGGTTTTGAGAAGAGTTATTGTGTTCTCCTAAAATAATTCTTATTTTTTTTAACTTGTATAACCTAATACTGATACTGAAACTTATACTATTTTTCCACCAAGTTGACGACAGTGATAACTAGCAGGATGGAAAGTGACATTGAGGACACAGGAAAAACCTATAAAGTCGATTATCAACCCCAAATTGCGTGCCACGGTGGTTTAAATACAAATTTGTATGTACAGGCAGTCATAATGCAGCAGCAGTCATAACATGGCCAAACATGTGTATGTGAAGGAGCTGGAGATACAGAAGGAAGCTGATACTTTCAGGGTAGAACAATGACAGTGATCTATAAAAGCCCCAGAGGGTAATTCATCTGTCCTCAATTAGCTGTCCCACTTCATCCTGATCGCTCTCTCATTACACAGCCAGCACACACATTTATCTGCAGCTCATCTGGACACACACGGCTGCAGCAAAACCAGCATCTTCTGTTTATTTGCACGTGGAGAAACTGCCTGCTAATCACGTCTAAGGAGAGTTGATTTGAATTTGCTTACAGCAGCATTAAAATCTGAGATATTAAAAGGATCATGCATGTATTTCTGCATATCAATTATTTTTGTGTTTGGTTGTGCTTTTGGTTTCACTAAAAAACTGAAAACTGAAATGTTTGACAAGTCTTTATTCATTTACAAAGACCAACACTTTATTAGTTTCTCTATGGCTTGTTGTTCACATATGGATAAATAAAGCCTTAATGTTTACACAATAGGATTTATTCATAACAATATTGATACAGACGACTGTTAGTGGCAAATCCAATCATAAAAACAACAATTACAACATCATTAAAAAAATATTGTGATTGGCAATCATGAAGTATTTGTATCTACAAACTTGAGGTGCTTATACAGTGCTAGCAGTGACAAACACATATTTGTAACCTTTTCAGCTGAGAAAGACAGAAAATAAATACTAGTCCTACCGCAAAGGAAGAAATCTGACAAAACTTACCATTTTGTGAATCTCACAACAGAAACAGAGACAAATTTGGCACACACAACATTAACAAACAATTCAAAGCTTTGTGATGAGGACAAAATTCAACTGAATTACGACTGAAACTTCAGTCTGTTTCTCATGCAAATTCCACACAAATCAACTTATAGTGCACAAAAATATATGGCAGCATATATGGCCTTTTCGGTGCTTGATAGTGGTCTCTATGAAAGATTATTTTTATGGAAAAGAGCTGCAATCAATGAATTATCAATTATTCCTCAGGAAAAAAAAATAATAGAGAAGATGAGGGCAAAATATATATAAATATTATACTTATATATATATATATATATATAATATTGTTATTACCTTATAATAATAACAATAATTATAATAATATTAATAACAATAATAAAAATAAAAATAATATATAATAAAATGTAGATTTTTTTCTGATTAAATTTTCAGGCTTGGAGCTGCCTGTGGACATGATTAGCTTTAAGGACTCAATGAAACTATTGTCACAGAAGTGACACGTTGCAGCTCAGAGAAAATATTAGTAAAGCAAATAGAGTCACTAAACAGCTGAGTCTTCAAGGAGAAGGAAAGATCAATGTGCTTAATTTTCCTGCGTAATAAAAGCCCAGCAATTTATTTCATACATGGCATTCAGACAGATCGTATTTCCTCACACAGTCCTCCATTCCACCCCAGAGAAACAGATCATTTGAGTCACGACTGCCTCGTTTTGTTCCATGAACGCCTGCTGCTTATTCTCACCTGGGCATGGATGAAAAACACTAAGATACCACCTCGATTTCTTCAGCTTCTACCAAGCAGGCCTGATCGGAGGACGGGGATCTGAAGGGCGGATGGTACTCAATCAGGTTGAGGATGGATGAGCCTGGGTTGTTTCTTTGATGAAAGAACCAAACCACCGCAGAAACCACCAGTATCAGCACCACACTGATGATGACCAGAGCTGACAGAAGAGGACTGCCCTCTAGAGATGAGGAAAAGGAAGAAATAGAATCATGAACACAAAAACAAGATGGTTTCTGATGGTTTAGATGATTTACAACGCTCATGATGGCTTCAAACTAATTTTAACACAATTATGAACAATATGTCTCTTAGAAAATTTTTTGTACATATATAATAGCAAGATCACAAGAAACATTGCAAAAATAATGCTTACTAGGTGGGCTTATCCAGACTGCCTCTGAAAAACAAATCACAAAGATTGAAGGTCAAATTACACTCTAAAATTTTTATGGGCAAAACATACCTAAATTTTATGATCCATAACGTTAGAAACCATAAGCACGCATAAGTATATTCATTTATGATATCACACTACACCTGAGAAAAACGGAGGGCCAAATTACTCAAAAATATTTTGTACTTCTTATATAATATTTGCACATGTAAGAACTAGAAAGTCCAAAGAAATCCAAGAATCATTTGAAAGGTGAAGTTCACTTATGTCGAGTGACTTGCTGACAACTGTAACCCTGTTAATAAAATTGAAATTTGAATGCAAACAAATGTTAAAATTTGTTTGGTCATTTAATAATCAATACATGTTTAAATGTTTTAATTACTATTATTATTTCATTATTATTATTTATTACTGTATTAATTATTATTAATTATTTTTGTTAATAATTTATTTTAAAAATGTAAACTTATTTTATTTCAGCAAGCTGCCAAAGCTACATTTCTCATTTTCATTTAGTTTAACTTGATGTACTACAATAACTAAACTAAAATTGAAATAATAAAAAAATATATAGAAATGTAAAAAAATAATAACTAACTATACATACAAAAAAATACTGAAACTTTAGTAATTTGAATGAAAAGGGAAAAAAAAAAAAAAAAAAAAAAATACAACGCATAATAAAAAACTAAAAAGGTATAGTTGTCCTAATCCAGGAATTGTGAACTTACTGGTCTTACACACTACTCCGTTCTCAGGTTCATCTGTGCAGCTGACGTTTTCCCACTTCCCTGTGTTGGAGTGAAGAACGACACATGTGTCCAAAAGAGGCAGATCAGTGTCATCAGAGCCACCGTCCTCCCAGTTACTATAGCGCAACACGCCGTTATCGTCATGCCACTTAAAGACATCTTCTGCAAGACACATAGAGAGACATACTTTTAATGAGACGTATTTCACTGAAATTTTCCATGAAAATAACAAATTATGCACTGAACAATAAGGATCAGTTCAGGATAGTTCAGATTTGTACTTGCCTTGCTATCATTTTCACTGTAAAACATATTTCACAAGTTCACCTGCACAAGTTATAATGAAGGTAAACACATAAGCTTGATGTCAAGATTCGACCTGATCCATATCCAGATCAGATGGTGGATCAACACCTAGAGATGACCTCTACAGCCCTGAACATCAGCGGAGACCAGGACAACTAGATGAGCCCCAGAGACTCATCCCCAGTGAAGACCCTGTCTCCTAGACGGCCATCGGGACAAGACCACAGGAAACAGATGAGTCCTTTGCACAATCTGACTCTGCTGCAGCCTAGATTTAAACTGCTGATTTTGTCTGGCCAGAGGAGAATGACACTATTTCGACACACTATTTCCCCATCTAAATACTGTAAAGCTGATGTAAAGCCACCCAGCTTTATATCAAGCTGATGAAAAGCTGCTTTGACACAATTTGCATTGTTAAAAGCACTTTACAAATAATAGTGACTTGACTTGATCACTAAAGCCAACCTGGATACTCAATAATGAAATTAGCAATAAATTAAGGATTAAAGGTGGATTTGGAGCGGTAGTGATGCAGGCAGCTGTTTATATATTCGCTATTATGCGTTACGATTGACAGGATTAGCTCCAGCCAAACCTTCATTTAAAACTCGATTTCTGTGTCAAAAAAAAAAAAAAAAAAAAAAAAAAAACCAATTCATGTAACACTGCATTTTCTTTACCTAAACAAAAACTATATATAAAAAATAATTGATACATTTTAATTTTTAATAATAGTTGGAAATTATAACTCGCACACACGCTTTTGCTGGAAAACAATGACACAGAGTGACTTGTTTATCATTTTTAACCCATTCAAACTGATGCTTCCAATACAATCACAACTCATTCTTGCACTTTCAACAAAACTTCACCTATGACATTACCTTAATGACATAAAGTCAAACATTTAAGCTTGACGGGATAAAAACATGTAAACACCTGATGAATGAAACATAATGCAGCAATGGCCTAAATCTGTCACATCAGGTCATTACTGATCCATGAACACATGATCAAAGTTCACATTGTCCACTGGTTCATTGTTCAATAACCAAGTGAGGTCTTTCATCATGAAGCCTAAACAGACTGATGCAAACATGTGGCGTCTGGAATATGTTTCTATAGTTTTCACTTGAAAGCATCTGGGCTCTGGGTGTGGATGATCCGCAACCCCCCGATCAGACCCTAAAATAACAGGATTTCCTTGTGTTGTGAGACAACATGTGTGAAAACTGCACTAGAGGTAGACAGCTCAGAAAGTTAATGTGTGTTTACATGTACATTATGTATGGAATACTGATTTAACCTGAAGATACAGAGCAACTTTAAAGGGCCATCATTTACTCACCATTTAAACCTGTCAATGTTGTCAAGCCTGCACAGCGTTTTTAAAAAGCACCATTTGAATTGAGAACAAGCTCAAAAGAACAGCTTGAGCATTCTGCCTTAAATTTCATTTTGCATTTCATGTACAAAAGATGATCTCAGAATAACACGAGAATGAGAAATGGGTGCCAAAATGTTTCTTTTTGCATAAACTGACCCCTTAAAACTTAAAGTGTGCATGATTCACTCAATTAGAAGTTATACAAACTGTCAGCAACTCCAGACATAATGCTCAAAAATAACTAAACAGACAGGTCAAGATTTTCCAGAGCACTTCTCCTTTAACGGTCTCAACTAAAAGCACTGACTAGGCAACATTCTGGTAAACAACTCTTTGCCAAGGCCTCTGTTTTTAACAGATTAGTCAAGTTCAGCTGCATTCCAGTGTAGAGACGCTGGACCACGTCCAATAATCTGCTTAAACATGTACTGCATACATTTTTTTTTTGTAATGGGGGGGGGGGGGGACTTGCACATTAAATTAAATAGTAAAAATGTTTCCCAAACAATTAAATAAGATTTACATAGTGAAGAACAAAAAAGCAATAATGTACACAGAAAAACACAAACATTTCTAAGTAAAACTTGACATCATTCTTTAGAAAATTCATTTATAGATTTTTTGTTAATTCTGACATTTACTCATTCTAATTTCTAATTTATATTTAAATTACTAGTCAATTTCACACCAAAATTTTACTTGTTGGCAAAAACAATACTTTAAAATCAAAATGAAATTGTATTTGCAACCCAATTTACTTTAAAAGTAAAAGGGATTCGTGACGTCAGCCAAAAAGTAAAGTTGTTTCAGAGGTGGAACAAGCGATTACTGTTCATTTTGATGAAAGATTATGAAAACAATTTTTTTTTTCTGTATTGAAGAAATGCTCACAATAACATACTGAATTAGAAAAGCAAACATATCCAATTCTGAAGTTTAAAGACAGACATCACTAGGTTTTGAGACGCAGGCATGTTTTTGGATGGAAATCAAACTTACCGTCGCTGTCGTAGTACATTCCAAGCCAGACGCTCATTTTACCTTTCCATACAGAAGGACTGTACTTAACGATGAAGTCATTCTCCTCAGCACTTTTTACTGTCAAGAGATCTAAGAATGTAATAGGGAAGGTTAAACTATACCATACAGTGCATAAAAATAATACACAAGTTTAGATATTTCAGTGTGTTATAGTTTGCAAATTGTAAAAAAGTAATCACCATATCCTCTGCACATGTCTTTTGCATCTTGAATGGCGTAGCTTTTGGCGACATCCTCCTCTCCGTGGACGAAGTGATAGCAGTTGAGGCTGAACGGCAACCACGTTCGTCCATCTGCAGGACAGTCTGAACAGATAGGACTTTAAAGTTAACATCTCAACACGAGTCCTAAGGCAACAAGTGGTAAAAGCTCTCTCTTCCATGCTAATTTGAGGTTTTGTTTGAACCGGCTGTCAAATGAAAGAACATTTTGATGAAATTTTGGTTCAATTCCTTGCATGTCTTGCTGAGTAGCTCTGCTCACAGTGAAATTTCAGCGGTTCAGAATCACTGAACATCAAATATGTACAGTAATAGTGTGTCATGCAGCATTTGAGTTCAGCAAAGACAGATTATTTTTTTCATGGACCACATAAGACATTTTGAACTTAAACAACAGTTCATGTCATTTGTTAAACTCCAAAAAAAAAAAAAAAAAAAACCCCTCAAAGTATCAGAAAGGCGTAACTTTAATCCATACGAGTTATTTACTATTTCCAAAATGTTCTGAAAAAAGAAAAATAGCTTTCATATCACTCAAATCAAATATAGTGGCAGGCAATAGTTTTGAATAACATTTGGTAAGAAGAAAAGCGAGAACTAATGATGTCTGGATAATGTCATTACCAGGGCTGGATTGGTAATCGGGGATACCGGGCATTTTCCCGGTGGGCCGACAGAATTTTTTTTTTTTTTTTGCCAAGGACCATCACGCAGGGACAACGAGCAGCCAGTGACCCATTGGTTTGTCTCCTGTATTGACAGCGTAAACCACCCAATCACAATGTGCTATAGACGGAGCAATGAAGTATTTTGCTCCGACTATTAAAAGATTGCTTCACCCCAACTTCTTCCTCGTCGGTTTTTCCCACGTTTCCACAGCAGCTTTATCAAGAACAGGCTTGCTCTGCGGTGAGTGATGCGGGCCAAAGAGCCAGGCAGGAGGAGGAGAGGAGAGCTGTTGAATCGGTAAAGTGCTTGATAGGGACTCGCAACGGAGGCAGGCATCTAACCTATCCTAACGTGTGCGCGCGCCACGAGTGTAGAATACGCAAACACTTTTTAATAAAACGTAAATTCTTCCCCTGCGATTTTTTGGCCAAGTCAAGTCAAGTGTGTTCATAGAAGTTTCCATGGGCCAATGCGAATAAATCTACATTTAAATTCGAAAAGATACGATATTGTCGGACCTGACGTTTTATTCTTATCCTTCTAGATGCAGTGATACATATCTACACTACCAGTCAAATGTTTTTGAACAGTAAGATGTTGAATGTTTTTTTTTTTAAAGAATTCTCTTCTGCTCACCAAGCCTGCATTTATTTGATCCAAAATACAGCAAAAGCAGTAATATTGTGAAATATTTTTACTATTTAAAATAACTGCTTTCTATTTTAATATATTTTAAAATGTAATTTATTTCTGTGATCAAAGCTGAATTTTCAGCATCATTATGCTACTCCAGTCTTCAGTATCACATGATCCTTCAGAAATCATTCTAATATGCTGATTTGCTGCTCAAGAAACATTTATTATTATTATTATTATTATCATCAATATTTAAAACAGTAAAGTGCATTTTTTGATGAATAGAAAGATCCAAAGATCAGCATTTATCTGAAATAAAAAAGCTTTTGTAACATTGTACACTATACCATTCAAATGATTGGAGTCAGTATAATTTTTGTTTTGTTTTTTGGGAAAGAAATTATAGAAATTAATACTTTTATTTAGCAAGGATGCTTTAAATTGATAAAAAATGATGATAAAGACATTTATAATGTTACAAAATATTTCTATTTAAGATAAATGCTGTTTTTCTGAACGTTCTATTCATCAAAGAAACATGAAAAAATTCTACTCAGCTGTTTTCAACATAATAATAATAAATGTATTTTGTGCAGCACATCAGAAAATCTGAATGATTTCTGAACGATCATGTGACTGGAGTAATGATGCATATCTACATGTAAATATATGTATATGCATATCTACATGTGTGTATATATATATATATATGTGTGTGTGTGTGTGTGTGTGTGTGTGTGTGTGTGTGGTGGCCCAGTCCAGCTCTGGTCATTACGTCTAAAGTTATTGTATGAGTTCAGAAGACTTAATATAGCGCAAACTTCGTATGGCAGCATACGGATGTGTACGTAAGTAAATTTATGTAAATGATGTCAGAGTTTTCATTTTTTATATAACTATATAAAGATTTAAAGATTGCAGTCTATTACAGACTTGCAGACTTAAATTCAATTACGTTTGCATGCATGAAAAATAATAATTTCTCGAAAAACAATTCCCTGATATTTCCCCAAAAACAATTAAACGTGACAGAAAACTTCAAAAAGCTCTTTAAGAAAATCATTATGGTTTACAGTATTGATAATTGTAACAAAACAACATGTGGAGCTTCCTCTTTCATTGACTAACATTAGATTTTTTTCCAGTCTTACTAAGTAAGTAGTCAAAGCTCGTGACAGTGATGCAGACATGAAGAGAAGTTAACAGACATTTAGTTTCAGAACATTGAAATATAATTCAAAATAACAATGCGATAAAGAATCAGTGTTTAGTTGTTTTTCATGGCGAGAGGAGATCTGAGATGATCGAGAACGCGCTGAACTTCACTGTTGTTTGCATCGCCAGCTTTAAAACAAACCAAACCGTCACGAGCTTTACGTTAAACACTAAACAGATCAGACACTCCCTAAAACAAACTACTCACCGCCAGTGTCCTCTCCGAGCGCCAAATGGCACGTAAGAGTCAGAAAAACCATGTAAAACAGTGTAAAATGAGGAGAACTGGAGTCCATGTTTTCAGCACAGTGCACAGATCATGGCTGCGCGCGCTCGACGCGTCACATACACACAAACGTGCGTGCGCGCACACAATGACAACAAGAAAGTTTTATTGTCATCATTACTACACTTTGGCGACATTTTCAAAGCAAATAAACCACGTACAGTACATGAAGAGACAATATAGAAGACAAATAGGGAAGGGTAAATAAAATAACTAAAAAAGAGAAATTGTAAAGTAAACGTAGAAACTGCGTGGCTAAATAAATAAATATTTATTTACTAAGTATTAAGTATTTTTACACCTGAAATGAGTTATTATAGATTTTACGTCGGGGAAATTAAATACATAAATAAATAAATAAAAACAGCCTAAACTGGTGTGGTAGTCTTAGTTGGGTTTAGCTGGTTTAAGATGACCTCTATGATGACTCATGCTGGTCTTTGGCTGTTCTAGCTGGTCTACCCCTTTGAAACCAGCTGTCAAACCAGCCTGACTAGCAAACCAGCGTTGTTGTTGTAGGTTATATGATGTGTTTTTGTTTTGTGGTTTATTGTGCACATGAAATCTGAGACTTTGTGCATGATTGAGTTTTATTTTTGTATATTAAAGCACAGAGATATGACTGATGAGCTTTTAAATATTATTTTGGCACTGTTAACTAGTTTAAAGACTCCACAGCCATCAAATCCCACAGGAATGTGTATACGTGAGTGCTGAGCCGTGTCTCCAACAGTAACCTGATGCCTTCATTACACTCCACAACACAAGAGCTCACGCGGATACAACAACCTGCCTGACCTCACAGAGAGATCAGACTCTTATTGTTTGTTTGCCTATCATTTTTACATGTACTATGTTAAGTAACTAAATACAGAAAATATAAGTCATACAAAATAAATGAATGAATAAATAAATAAACAAACATTAGAAGAAATGTTTATTGTTCTACTTAATCCTGAGGACATACAGATGCAAATTCTTCTGTAGGTTTACCATTTAGAATTAACATGTTTAAAATGAAATGAGAGTGTGTAATGCATTATAATTATATCATAAACGATTACATTTATTCAAGTAAAATGACAAAAATGCATTATTAATATGTTTGATTAGTGTCAACAGCACAGTTTTGACTTGTAACTTACACAGATTAGGGACATGCTTAAGATTTTAAACTAAACTGTACTTGAATAAACTTTCATTTGAAGCAGACATGGAAATATTATGAATATTATATATCAAATCTGAGACACGTAGTGCAAAAATAAGCAGAGTTACAGTCGTTTAAACAAACTGAAAGACCCGTTCACCAGATGTCTTTAGAATAATAACAGGAATAAAATAAATGTGTGATCATTGCCAGCTCAGCATTACTAATACAACATTGTGCTGAAAGCTTCTTCTTCATCTTTATTTTTTTGAAGAAAGGTTTTGAAGGAATAGTGTAGACCTTGTGTAAGACTGGATGGTGTGTGTCTTTGAAAACCTGCTGATATCAGAGCATTTATAAAAGCAAATGAAAATACTTTTGTTGGTTACACTTTATTTTAAGGTGTCCTTGTTACAGTGTAATTATACATTTAAGTACTGAGTAATATTAATTAACCACATGTACATCCCGAATTCTGGAAATGTTGGGACGATTTTAAATTTGAATAAAATGAAAGCTAAAAGACTTTCAAATCACATAAGCCAATATTTTATTCACAATAGAACATAGAGAACATAAATGTTTAAACGGAGAAATTTTACACTTTTATCCACTAAATGAGCTCATTTCAAATTTGATGCCTGCTACAGGTCTCAACAAAGTTGGCACGGGGACAACAAAGGGCTGAAAAAGCAAGAAATTTTGAAAAGATTCAGCTGGGAGAACATCTAGCAACTAATTAAGTTAAATGACATCAGGTCTGTAACATGATTAGCTATAATAGGGATGTCTTAGAGAGGCAGATGGGCAGAGGCTCTCCAATCTGTGAAAGAGTGCGTAAAAAGATTGTGGAATACTTTAAAAACAACGTTCCTCAATGTCAAATTGCAAAGGCTTTGCAAATCTCATCATCTACAGTGCATAACATCATCAAAAGATTCAGAGAAACTGGAGAAATATCTGTGTGTAAGGGACAAGGCCGAAGACCTTTGTTGGATGCCCGTGGTCTTCGGTCCCTCAGACGACAGTACATCACTCATCGGCATGATTCTGTCATTGACATTACTAAATGGGCCCAGGAATACTTCCAGAAACCACTGTCGGTAAACACAATCTGCCGTGCCAGCTGCAGATGCCAACTAAAGCTCTATCATGCAAAAAGGAAGCCATATGTGAACATAGTCCAGAAGCGCCGTCGTATCCTGTGGGCCAAGGCTCATTTAAAATGGACTGTTTCAAAGTGGAAAAGTGTTCTATGGTCAGACGAGTCCAAATTTAATATTCTTGTTGGAAATCACGGTTTAATGACGCGCCAAATGTTCTCACCTATAGAGAACATTTGCCGCATCATTAAACGAAAAATACATCAAATCGACCACGAAATCTACAGCAGCTGGAAACCTATATCAGGCAATAATGGGACCAAATTCCAACACCATAACTCCAGAAACTCATAACCTCGATGCTCAGACGTCTTCAAACTGTTTTGAAAAGAAGAGGAGATGCCACACCATGGTAAACATGCCCCCGTCCCAACTATTTTGAGACCTGTAGCAGGCATCAAATTTGAAATGAGCTCATTTTATGCATAAAATTGTAAAATTTCTCAGTTTAAACATTATGTTCTATTGTGAATAAAATATTGGCTCATGTGATTTGAAAGTCTTTTAGTTTTCATTTTATTCAAGTTTAAAAAACGTCCCAACATTTCAGGAATTCATGTTGTACTTACTCTATGGTTAGGGTTAGGGTTTGGTTTAGGGTTATTTGCATGTAATTTTGCATAGTTAATTGTTATTATAATAGTAAGTACATGTAATGTGTAACAAGGACACCTTATAATAAAGTGTTACCATGTTGTTATTTTAAAAGTGTCTTCAGAACAGTTATTTTAGTATGATACTATTATATTTTTATTTTATATTCTTTGTTTTCATTTTAATTTTAATGAAAGTTTGAATAATTTTTTTGTTTTTATTGTTTTTATAACAAAATGTGTCTATATAGTTTTTATTCATTTTATTCCATTTTTAAGGTTTAGTTTTTAGTACATCAAGTTAAACTAAATGAAAATGAGAAGTGTAGCTTAATGTAGCAATATTTTTTATATTTTAATTTAAATGTTCTATTTATTTATTTATTTAGTTATTTATTTATTTATATATATATATATATATATATTTTTTTTACCAGTAATAACCCTGACTCAGATCTTATGTGAGACACTAAAAAAAATGGTGGATGTCATGTAAGTCCTGTAGATGTCGCTGTCGCTGCATGGATTGATGCAGTGCTTCTCAAACTTCTCCATCACTGCACAGTTTCAGTGCTCCTCATCAAACACACCTGATTCAACTCTGATTCAGCAGATCATTAGCAGAGACTGCACAATGAACTGGATGTTTTTCATATCATCCCTTGAAACAACAGAACATTTACTGGACTGACTCTTCGAGGGTTGATATGAAAAACACCCGGTTCATCTTGCAGTCTCTGCTAATGATCTGCTGAATCAGTGTTTGATTCATTTACCATCAGGAGTGAGACTTACAAAACAAAGTTCACATCATTCTTGATCATTTTGCATTAAAGATATTTGCAGTGCTTGTTCTGCTGGCATTTGAGAGCAGAAGAAGCTGAATTACACTCTTTATTCTCTCCATTTATTCTCCAGTTGTTCAGGATGCAGCACTGCATTGTGGACGTGCTCACAGTATTAGTTCCAAAAGTAAAGTTCATCAAGTTTTGCAATACAAATGATTATTTGGAAGAGTTTTGGAGTTTTGAAGAGATTTAGGCCTTGCGAGTTGGTTTCTGTGTGTTCTGGCTTATTGTTAGGGTCATGCAAAGTGTTTGCTTGGGTGTTCTGGTTGATTTTTAAACAGACAAACAGCTCTGGAAGGAGGTACAACCACTGATTTGTATAATACATTATCATGTTTAAATCTGTTCCACAGGGTTACTGTCACGCTCTACTGGGAGCAAGGAGAAACTTCCAGAAATAAATGTTTAATGATTCAATCTTCGAGGAGAACATACATAGAGCACAGGGTCGAAGACAAACAATACCGGACGGGGAACCAAGGCAAGACACAGGGCTTTTATAATAAACATAACGAGGCAACTAAAGAGACACATCTGGGAATCAAAATCAAACACGGCTGGGACTAATGAAACTAAACAAGAACAGGAAACAGGAAAAACCAAATAAGGACATGAGGAAACATGAGGGAGGAAAAACACAGGACACAGGGACACAAGTCAGTTACACAGATTTTTCTCACATTCATTCAGTCATTCGTTTGTTCATTTATTTATTTTACTACTATTGTTTGGGGACAATTTAAATCTGAACCTAAAACTAAATCTGAAAAAATGATAAAACTACAATTATTCAAGATAATTTTCAGTAATTGAAATAAGGCTGAAATAAAACAAAATATAAAGATTAGATTAAGAACTTAAATTTAAAAATGTTATTATTAAAAATGATAAATATTGCCTTAGCAAATACAGTACTAAAATGAGTAAAACTAAAACAAACAAACAAACAAAAAACTACAACTACAAAAAGCTATAAAAGCACATAATCAAATTACTAAAACGTAATAAAACATAAAAAATGAAAATGAAAAATAAAAGCAAATTCAAAACATTTTTACTGTATAATATAAAGATAGAAATAATATTAAAATATATAAATATTTCTAAATATTATATATATAATTATATAAATGTATATTACTAAAGTAACAGTTTTCCTTTAAAAAATAGAACAGTTTGGGAGAGTCTATAGTATTTATAATTAAATACTATAGACCCCCCCCACACCCCTCCTCTTCAACTGATTTAGACAAAAAGTCTCCACACACTTTTTTTGCATGAAACACATGAATCGGATCCAGAGAAGATGCTGTGTGTCAGTTTGTCACTCCAGACATTCACAAACCACGCCAGAACTTCTGAAACCCTCACACACACACACACACACACACACACACACACACACACTCTCTCTCTCTCTCTCACATACACACACACACACACACACACACTCAGTCTCTCTCTCTCTCTCTCTCTCTCTCTCACACACACACACACAGTAGAAATACTATGGTGTGTTTAGTGGAGTATGGGCAGTTTACGTGATTTTTATCAACTATTTTCTGTTGGTTTTGAACAGCATTGAACTTCTGTTTGTTTTGGAGTCTGAAAATAAGAAACGAATGGAAATGGGAAATATTTTTTCAATGGGGAAACTCCAGATCTGAACTGCTGCTGTAATTCTGCATCAGAAACATACTTTAGAACAGACTGAAAATGAAAACCTCTGGAGGACATGAGAGAATTATAAAGAGAGAGAAAGAGACCGCTAATGATAGAAAAATACCACTTTCTTTTATCAATTAAAACACACAATGACCATAAATGAAATCACATATTTCCCTACTATATAGTGGGCATATGATTTCAGACACAGCCAGTCCCTTCACAATATTCATGACAAAACTCATCATCCCTAATAACAACCTCTTATTTCTTTCTTAATAATTATTATAATCATTACTTTCAATCACATCAATCACTTTGCATCTAACAGTAAGTGTTATTTTAGTATTATTTATATGCTAGTCTTTATTTTTTTAAAAATAGCTTTTATTTTTGTTTTCTTTTTTTATTTTAGTTTAAGTTTCAGCAATTTTGTTATAGATTTTTTTATTTTTTATTTTTATTCATCGAAATACTTCTACTTAGCTTTAATTTATATTTTAGTTTAGAAAAGTTAATACTTCAAATTAAGTGTATTTATTTAAGTTAGCTGCCAAGGAAACATTTCTAATTTTCTTTTTTTCCCAAGTTTTTTTTTTAATGTAATATTTATATTTTCTTTTATTATCTTTATTTCAATTTTATTGTTTTTTTTATTTGAATAATTCTATTTAGATTTATTTTATTTTAGTTTTAGCAATATTACTACTTCTATTGCTACTACTTTTATTATTTGATTTCAAGTGTAATTGCCAAAAGACATTTGTAATAGTTTTCGTTTTAGTTACAGTTACTGCACTGCTCATTATTAATTTTGAAAATAGCTGAGGAATTCAAATAATGATCTAGCAGTGACTGTCTGTGATTGGCTGTAAATCACTGAATAAACGAGTGTAAGGAGTGTGTGTGTGTGTGTGTGTGTGTACTGGACACAGGTGGCAGAGAGCGGGCAGATGCCGTCCGACTGTCACTCCACGTCTGCTGCTCTCGGCCTCCCGTAGGGCGTAATCTCACACACACACACACACACAGGACACACCTCCAGGACCTAGTTGGGACCATCTGATATGTCTGTATGTCTGTGGACGCTGCACAAATTCAACTGTTTCTCAGAAACACCTGCATGACTGACACTCATACAGCTGGAACACTTAATGCATTATAAAAGTATTGATAATGTACATTGTAATGCATTATAGCTTTTCATATATAATTATAACCAGAGTTAAAATGCATTATAATATTTGAAGGTTTGTTTGTCATGTGTTTTTAATGCATTATACTTTCTAAAAGTGTAACAATAAATAGCTTATTGTATTATAATATATTATAACTGTGGTTACAATTATTCATGAGATCATACAATGCATTTTAAGGTGCATAATTACGGCATTAAAACTACTTTCAGAATGCATTATATAAAAAGACTGTATAGTGTTGCAGATGCTTTAATTGATCTGAACCAAAAAAAAAAAAAAAAAAAAACAGCAGCTTCTATTCCTTATTCTCTTAAGAAAAGTAAGAAATGAAACCCAGGTTGCTCCAGGTAAACCTGTAATAAATGTACTGTAGTGTAATGCTCTTGGGAATTGTGACACCGAAAACAAATGATGCTGTGAGACTTTTGCTAAAACACTGACAGCTGCTGGTCGAGATGAGCTACTGCTGATCACCAGGCAAACAGCAGACAGCTTCATCTCACTTTATCCAAAAATTACTCAATTTATTATTCTGTATTCAATAAATTCCAGTAAATGGGGTTAACTTGTTCTGTAGCTTTATCGATTTAGTTTGTATTGCCCAAATAATCTCTTATATCACCTTTTGTTGATTCTATAGAGCATAATTCCAGTTTAGCTCAATATAATGTCCAAAGAAAAGGTTTGCGCAGTGTGTTGTCAAAAATAGATTGCTGCATGGAAGAAATGAATGGCCCTTTTTACCTCTGAAACCCGTCTGCTGCGCTGTATAAAGCAGAAATCATAGTATTTCATTTTTGAATAACTCTGAAACAGAATAAACCCGTGGAAATCCCAGCCGCACTCAATTACAGACTGAGAGAGAAGTGAAAACTCAGAGAAAAACTCATTCTGTTCTCAGAACTGAACATGAACTGCTGAGAAAAACCAATGCAAAAAAATCAGTTTCTGACTGAATACAATCATTTTTTCAGGAAATCTGTTCTTTCATGCTTCAGGTTCAGCGCTTCATGTGTGACTATTGTATATCAGAAAGAAAATAATATACATTTATATGCTTCTGGAACACTTAATTATGCATGCATAAATTGATCTAGACAAATAAATTGTATTTCAAGCTACAGACAACTAGAAAAATATTCACTACAGAAATGTCCATGACTTTTTAATATTTTATTAATCTCCATGCGGTCCGTAATTTTTTATTAATCTCCATATTATATAGATATTTTAAGATTGATATGTTGAAAATAGATAACAGATTTTTCTATTTAAATAAAATAGAAAAACAAGATTTAAAATATGTAATATGATTTTTAAAAATGTAATGCTAAAAGAAAATTATTTAAAATAAAGACATGCTTACAGTACATATAATACACTATTATACACATATAATACACTATTTCTAGATCACTTATGTAAGTAAACCGGTGTCATGTGACTCTTTGTAGAGAAGGTCAGATGTTCTTTGAATCATCTTAAATGATTCTGGAGAACATAATCATCAGGTTTAGTTCGTTTAGTTTGCTATCATTAAAGCAAAAAATACACACCAAATACTGACACATTTCTCTTTCAGTCAAATAGTTATGCTAATAATATCATTTCTAATGCAAAATAATGTATTAAATCAGAAAGGAATGTTCTCAAATGTTTGGTCTGCATTAGCTGTGAAAGAAAGACACGATATGAGTAAAACAAAAATGTGTTTTTATTCAAAAGTTCTCAAAGAAATGAACAGAAATAAAGCTGAATTAATCTACTGGAAACAAACGGGAAAAGGGGGAAAAAAGCTTTTTTTGGCTTAAACACACTCAGAAAATAAAAGAAACAAATACAGAGGAAGGTTTCTGATAAACCCAACATACAAGATACCACTGGCAAGTGCGTGGCACATGAGAAAGAAATTACAAAATCAACTCTCATATAGACATCTCTATGAAAATCTTTTTATTGTTTTTATTTTTTCAAACAGTCTGTACAAAACGTCTCTCTTCATAAATTATTACTTTTTTCATATAACTTAATGGCTGTCCAGTACATGATTTTTCATATTCATGAGCAATTTCTCTCTGCACAACAAGTCTTTCCAACTCTTTGACCCAGACACAGATTGGCACTTCGGATTCGGATGTTACTAGCAGCATGAGCCACACAAGAACTCCACAGAAACACACACACACACACACTCACACACACACACATGCACACGCACGCACGTCAAGAATGGACTCGGCTGTGAGCCGAGCACCGCGGATTACGCCGCTAAAAGTCTGTCTGGACTCGGTCTGAACGCAACAGTATGGAAGCTGGTTTCATACACGGGATCAAAAAATAAAAAGGAAATTGCGACTTTTTCTCTCACAATTCTGTCTTTTTTTCTCACAATTTATATCTAACAGTTTAGACTTTTTTCTTGCAATTGCAAATTTATATCTCACAATTCTTTTTAGTTCACATTGTACAATTGCATATTCGAAACTCATAATTGCAAGTTTACATTTTGCAATTCTGACTTTTTTTCCTCGCAATTCTGACTTTTCTTGCAATTCTGAGAAAAAAAATCTGAATTATGTGGTTAACTTACAATTTCAAAATATAAACCTGCAATTCTGTGAAGAAAAGTCAGAATTGTGAGATAATTGTGAGAATTTATTTTTTATTCTATGATGGAAACAAATTATAAGTCACAATTCTGGGTAAAAAACATAAATGCAAGATATAAAGTCAAAACCGTGAAATAAAAAGTTGTGATTACCTTATTTATTGTTTATTCTGTGGTGGAAAGAAAAAAAAAAAGAATTGCAAGACAAACTCAGAATTTCAAGAAGAATAGTTAAAATTGCAAGATGCAAACTCAGAATTCTGAGGAAAAAGTTAGAATTACAAGAATTAAACTTGCAATTATGAAAAAAGAATAGACGGAATTGTGAGATAAAAAGTCACAATTACCTTTTTTATCTTTTATTTCCTGGGAGCGGACAAAATAACAGAATTCTGAGATATAAACTCAAAATTCAAAGAAAAAAGGCAGAATTGCAAATTGTAAACTCACAATTACAAATTTATAATTTGCAACTGCAAGATATAAACTTGCAATTCTAAGAAAAACAAATCAGAACTGTGAAAAAAAAAAAATTCAAAATTCAAAGAAAGCCAAAATTCTGAGATAAGTTGCAATTCTGTGGTGGAAATGAAAACAGAATTGCGAGATGTAAACTCAGAATTCCGAGGGAAAAAAAGTCAGAGTTGTGAGAGAAAAAGTCGCAATAATCTTTTTTTTTTCTTTTTTATTCCGTGGCAGAAACAAGCTTCCACACAACAGTGGTGTCTCTGGAAAACCGCAACTTTCAGCATCGCTGTTTCTCATTGGCTCCGTCTCTCTCTCGCGCGCACTTTCTTGTCTACTTCCTATGGACTACTGGAATATCTTGTGATGAAAAGCAGCAGTTTTTTTGCTTTCGAAACGATGAATCTGAATGCTAAACGACACGTTCAACGCACAACTTTCCTTATAACGATAAGAATAATAAAAAAAACTTTTCTGTTTGAAGAAGAAGAAGAGGATTAAAGTATTTAAAAACAAAAACCTGAAAGAAATCAAGTGTACGTGGGCAGCTCCTGAGCTGGCCGTTTGGTCTGGAGGGGCGGGCTGAACCTGCTGCCCGACCAATCAAAACAGAGGACAACAAAACTCTGAGGTAGATAACCGGTCAACAAGACCCACCAGGTCAAAAACACAGTCTTTTGGAAGACAAATTAATGAATAAAGCCTTAATAAACTATATTGTGAGTTTAAAAGAAAATAAAAACGTTTTCCTGTAATGGATGCGATAATTATTTTAAAGGCTGTGTCTTAAAATCTAGTGAGCTGCCAAATGTATTTTTCAGAAAATCACGTTTTTTTATTACCTGAATCATGTTGCGTGTGCATATATATAACAATTTATATGATGCAATTAACATTAAGCATGCAAAACATGTTGGCTGGAGTTTCATGTTTGATGTTTATAATGAATGCAGCTATAACTTATGTATGTTTTATACTTAGAGTTTTCATTCTTCATCTGAATTTGTTGTTCAGTGACGGGAACTAAAATACATGTTTATAATGTTTGTCACATTATTTCTCAACGTAAGAATAAAACTGTGACTTATCTGTGTCTTTTTTCTCTCAACAATGCAATTTTGACCCGGTGTGACTTATATATACCAAAACAACTTATATAATGCAGTTACATAATGCACCTGTATTTTACATTATTTCAGAACGTAACAATAAAATTGTGAATTATCTGTTTTTTTTCCCTCTTAATGCAATTTTGATCCAGTGCGACTTTCCACAAAATACGGCGCATAGACAGTAAGTGCATTACTTTTGCCAAATTCTAGGGCAGCATCACAAGTATCCTTCATGGAGAATTCATAACGCATTTCGAGTGAAAAATCCATCCAAAAATTCTTATTTATTCAACACAGAAAAGCAGCTAAAATAGTTCATTCCAATTTAAAACTAATATTTTTCTGTGCTTTGTACTGTCATTTTACGGCAAACGTGCCAATGCAAAAGTCTATTTGTATGATGCATGTAGAATTAATGAGTTGTGATGCTCCCTTAGAAGGCAGCAGCCTATGTAGGCAGCTCACTAGAGTTTAGGAACGGATCGTTTCAACCTGTCCTCATTCCAAGTTTAAGTTTCAGTTGTCTCCGCTCTGTAGTGATGTCTTCGTTTAGTTTGTGTCACTTGCTGGATCCAAATCGCCCTTCAAATCAGTGTCCGCACCTTGCCAACTAAAGACAGCTGAATGCATATGTACAAAGAAGGCACATTCTCCACAACTGCAACCCAGTCTGTTATAAAGTCTCAACGTGGCCCGCCTCGAGAGATCCGCTCGCCGACTGTCTTTGGTGAAGTAAACTTGAAAGTGCAGAGATTTGTTTGCCTGCTATAGTAAAATGAGCACTAAAATCTACACGTTCACCTCTCCCAAAGAAGCCCGCTGCTGAAAGTTGTCACGGGAGGTTGCACTCTGAACGATATTCGATCTGACTGACAGGCCACGCCTTCCTCCCCGCCCCCTCATTAGAATATGAGTCAAAGCTCCTCCCCCTCCCACACGAGTTCATCTAAAACTAAACTACAACACAGAGATTTATAAACGAAAAGGCAATTATCAAAAATGTGATCGTTCAGCAGAATTTCTACCACATTCAAACAACCAAAGGCTCGTTGTCGCCTCTGATTATAAAAACATTAAATCCTATTAAAACTCCATCAACTTTATCACTCGAAACGGTTTTTACTCTAAAAGATCGGAAAAAGCAAAACACCGAAATCCAAGCGCGGCGGAAATGTTCCTTTGCGAGATGCTAAAAAAGCCCTATTCAGCTGATTTACAAGGCAGCAGCCAGACGTCTTTTCTTCGGCTACTGTACGGAAAAGAGTTTAAGGCAAATCGTATAAGACGGACAGATCGGTCAGACCGAAGATAAAGCACACAACAAAAACACATCAACGACACTCACACCGCAAGCACAAACGCAATCTTTCTCAGGATGTCCGGTTGATAAATTTCTAAAAACGAACATCTGTTTCAGTACAAAAGAAAAGAGAGAGAGAGAGAGAGAGAAAACAAATCTGAAATCATAAAAATAAGAAGAATCTCCATGCACGTCGAGTCGCATGATGAAGTTCCTGCATCTATGTGACGATCCTTGGTAAAAAATAAGCGTTGTTTCCTTAGTAAAATAAAACTTTTTCTTCCCATTTCATTTGTTTTCTTCATTAGCATCCTCTGATGAAATGAATCCTTGATTTGCACCTAATGGAACTTATACCAAAATAGTTGAAGTAGTTTTATTATAAAACCGAGGAACTCATCGTAGAACCTGTGCAAAATATCGATTCATCGGTAGAGCCGGTCCTTCAAAGGAAGCTGTTATTGATTTAGCAGTCGTCTCCTTCTCTCTCGAACCCCGACAAGCCTACGATAGAAACAAGAACACTTTAAATCAATTTCGTGTCCAAATTTGAACATTTATTCAGCAAGGATGCATTAAAATGATCAAAAGTGACAGTTAAAAACATATATAATGTTAAAAAAAGATTTGTATTTTAAATAAATGCTGTTCTTTTGAAATTTCTATTCATCAAAGAATTCAGAAAAAAACTATCACTGTTTCCACAAAAATGATGAAGCAGCACAACTGTTTTCAACATTGATAATAATCAGAAATGTTTCTTGAGCAGCAAATCAGTATATTAGAATGATTTCTGAAGGATCATATGACACTGAAGACTGGAGTAATGATGCTGAAAATTCAGCTTTGATCACGAGAATAAAAAAAAGAGAGTAAAATATTATATATTATACATAATCTTTTGACCAAAGACCAATTTCTCACAAACAGGTACTTTAGATCTGAGCAGGGTTATTATAGTACTAACTAAAAAAGTAACTTTTCGTTACTTGAAGTAAAATAAATGTTAACTGAAATAAAATAAAATATAAAAAACTTAAACTTATTTTATTTCAGCTAGTTTCCAAGGTAACATTTCTCAATTTCATTTAGTTTAACTTGATGTACTAAATTAACTACAACTAAAACTCAAATAAAAATAAAAACTATATAAACATATTTAATAACAACAAAATCTAATAAAAATTACAAAAACACACAAAACTAAAATTAACATGAAAGCAGAAAATATAAAACAAAAATGATTCAAAATATTTGCAAAAACTATAATAGTATACTGATACAAAATTACTGGATTTGAGCATTACTATAAAGATGTATATTCAAAAGAAATTTCCAGGCATGTGAATTCCAACTTTAAAATTCTTTTTTACCCCCAGGTTTTCAACATTTACTCACTCTCACATCATTCTACCCTCATATTTTCTTCTCTACCAGCCTTTATAAATGTTTTCAATTATGTTCAATTGAAAACAATGCCTTTGGATGAATCACAGCAGGTCTGAGATCACTGATTCCTCTATGTCATGTGACTCATTTAAAAGTTCAGTCTAAACAAATAAGCTGTATTGACTATTTTTATGATGCTTTTTGGATCTCAACAACATGAATCAGCATCCATTATCACTGCACAGAAAAACATATCTGAAGAGAGAAAATAACACTAGTCTGGAATGAGTAAATGATGACAGAATTGTAATTTTTTGGTGAACTATCCCTTTAATTAAGACACGACGCACGGATCAGGATCAGAAAAGCAGGACTGCAGGTGACACAGAAGCACTCAAACTAATATCAATAATGCAGCACCACTTGAAATGACCTCTAAACATTTAGAAAAGAATTAAGCACAAGGTTTCATTCTCCTGGAGCCCAGAAAGGCATTTTGATCTTCTGTAGAGGACACTCGTTTGGTAAATGTCTCTGAGAATATACATATAGTCCAGGTGCATCTTAAACAGGACATCCTGAGCTTTTCACACATACCAGATAGATTTGGGTTTGACTTCTCTTCGGTTTTTAAAAATGGCTGACAATTTCCAAAAATTCAAGATAAGAGGAACAGCAAGTTTATTATTTAGTCCTGATCAGTATAATTGAGATTTTATATATTTATATTTATATTTATATATATATATATATATATATATATATATATATATATATATATACACATACATACATACACACACACACACACACACACACACACACAGGTGCATCTCAAATTAGAATGTCGTGAAAAAGTTCATTTTTTTCTTGTAAGTTATTTAAAAAAGTGAAACTTTCATATATTTTAGATTCATTGCATGCAAAGTAAAACATTTCAAAAGTTTTTTTGTTTTAATTTTGATGATTAGAGCTTACAGCTCATGAAAGTCAAAAATCAGTATCTCAAAATATTAGAATATTTACGTTTGAGTTTCAATTAATAACCATCCCTACAGTATAAATTCCGGCTATCTCTTGTTCTTTGCGACCCCAATAATGGAGAAGACTGCTGACTTGGCAATGATCCAGAAGACGAACATTGACGCCCTCCACAAAGAGGGTAAGTCACAGAGGGTCATTACTGAAAGGGGTGGCTGTTCACAGGGTGCTGTATCAAAGCATATTAAATGCAAAGTTGACTGGAAGGAAGAAATTGGGTAGGAAAAGGTGCACAAGCAACAGGGATGACCGCAAGCTTGAGAATATTGTCAAGCAAAGCTGATTCAAACACTTGTGAGAGCTTCACAAGGAGTGGACTGAAGCTGGAGTCAGTGCATCAAGAGTCACCACGCTCAGACGTCTTCAGGAAAAGGGCTACCAAGCCACTTCTGAACCAGAGACAACATCAGAAGCATCTTACCTGGGCTGTAGAGAAAAAGAACTGGACTGTTGCTCAGTGGTCCAAGGTCCTCTTTTCAGATGAAAGTCAATTTTGCATTTCATTTGGAAATCAAGGTCCCAGAGTCTGGAGGAAGAGTGGAGAGGCACAGAATCCATGTTGCTTGAAGTCCAGTGTGAAGTTTCCACATTCAGTGATGATTTGGGCTGCCATTTCATCTGCTGGTGTTGGTCCACTGCGTTTTCTGAAGTCCACAGTCAACGCAGCCATCTACCAGGAAATTTTAGAGCACTTCATGCTTCCTTCTGCTGACAAGCTTTATGGAGATGCCGATTTCATTTTCCAGCAGGATTTGGCACCTACCCACACTGCCAAAGGTACCAAAAGCTGGTTCAGTGACCATGGTGTTACTGTGCTTGATTGGCCAGCAAACTCGCCTGACCTGAAGCCCATAGAGAATCTATGGGGTATTGTCAAGAGGAAGATGAGACACACCAGACCCAACAATGCAGATGACCTGAAGACCACTATCAAAGTAACCTGAGCTTCCATACCACTTCAGCAGTGCCACAAACTGATCACCTCCATGCCACGCCGAATTGAGGCAGTAATTAAAACAAAAGGAGCCCCTACCAAGTATTGAGTACATATACAGTAAATGAATATACTTTCCAGAAGGCCAACAGTTCACTAAAAATGTTTTTTTATTGGTCTTATGAAGTATTCTAATTTGTTGAGATAGTGAATTGGTGGGTTTTTGTTAAATGTGAGCCTAAATCATCACAATTAAAAGAACCAAAGACTTAAACTACTTCAGTCTGTGTGCACTGAATTTATTCAATACATGAGTTTCACAATTTGAGTTGAATTACTGAAATAAATAATCTTTTCCACGACATTCTAATTTATTGAGATGGACCTGTATATGTATGTATGTATGTATGTATGTATGTATGTATGTAAGTATGTATATATATATATATATATATATATATATATATATATATATATATATATATATATATATATATGTGTGTGTGTGTGTGTGTGTGTGTGTGTGTGTGTGTGTGTGTGTATATCTATATCTATATCTATCTATATATATCTATATATATCTATATATATATCTATATATATATATCTATATATATCTATATATATATATATATATATATATATATATATATATATATATATATATATATATATATATATATATATATTTTTTTTTTTTTTTTTTTTTTTTTTTTTTTTAATATATAATATATATTTTGGATTTTTGTAAAAACAGCTGAAATTTAAAAAATGTAAAAAAAAAAAAAATTAATGGTTTTATTTTTAGTTAACTATAATAACATTAGTCCTTATCAATTCCTATTTTTATTAATGTTAAAATGGTTTCCTGTAAATATTAATCTTAAGAAAATCTCAGTAGATTTTAAATCAGGAAAAACTTTTTTTTCCCCTGGGTCCCAAGAGGTTATGGTAGAATGACACACACGTGCAGGTTCGTGATATGTATGTGTGGACGGGTGTGATTTATTTACCTCCTCATCACTTGGCCTGCTGATAGGTATAAGGTGAATGATCATTGGACGATTCCACCTGAGGTTGTGGACTGTTCTCCTACAACAAAACGTGGATTATTTTCTCGCATTTATGCACCAAACCAACACAACCAACACAAATCATGAAAGTTCAAATCAAAACAGAGATCTGCAGTGCTAATATAAGTCAGAATATAAATAACTGAAAGTAGTTTTCTTCACATCTTTCAATGATTACATGCGCTATTAGGGATGAATGTCACAAAACATATTCATATTTCACCCTAAAATAAGATAACAGATTTCACATTCAGTTTTTTTCTGTATTACTTTAAAACATATTGTAAAAATAAATGAATTATAATATAATAATTTAATTGCAATACTTCAATTTAAAAAATTGTTATTGTTATAATTATTATGCATCAGAGGAATAAGGATTTGGGGAGAAAGTGCTTAATTGTCATAAAAATAATCTGGTTAACTGTAAAAATAAATGATCATAATACAGTAATTTATTTTTTTTATCATAATATATTTTTTAAAATATTTTATTGCAGAAACGAACAGAAATTAAAGGCAAAACCCACAATACTACAAAGTATAAATACTTTAAAAGTTAAATTTAAATAATAATTTACTGTTATTGTTATTATTATTATGCATCACAGTCATGAGGATTTCGGGAGAATTAGCTTAAGTGTCACGAAAATAATCTCACAGTGTAAAACAATGTCATCAGTCCTAAAAATAAAATAATACTAGATTCAAATTGAGTATTTTTTGTATTACTGTAAAAATACTGTAAATTTATTATTATTATTATACTGTAAATTAAATGTATTATTTTAATATTTAACATATTATATAGTAGGCAATGCATAACCTACTACCATAATGTATAAATACTTCAATTTAAATATTACTATTATTGTTATATTATTATTATTATTATGCATCACAGTAATGAATATTTACAGAGAAAGTGCATGAAAATAATCTCAGTGTAGTAAAAAAAAAAAAAAAAAAAAAAAAAAAAAAAAAAAAATCAATGTTCCTAAAACCCTTTATTTTCTTCCAAAATATTCTTTTTTGGAATATCTTTCAAAATATTTAGTGATTTAGAGTGATTTAGAGTCCAGTTCCCTGGAGATGTTCTTCACAGGTTTTGTGCGATTCACTCCAGAACATTTCAGCACAGTTGCACAAGCCCAGTCTGTTCCTGAACTTTTCTCCATTTATGGTGATTGTGAATTCAAGAAGTTCTTCAGTACAGGATGAGGTTAAATCTGTGTCTGGGAAAGAGTTTTTCGTCATGAACCCACCTCTACTGAGACGGCGGTGGTCTGCATGTGAGTGTATGGAGAGATATACGGCCCCTGGAGAGCTGGACTGGCTGGCATAAACTACACAGAGAGAGAGACGAGAGAGATTCACATGAACACACCAACATATGCTGCTACAAATCTGCACACGCTGTGTTTTGTGCTCTCATTCTGTCAGCAGTTTTATATTTGCTTGCTTTTGTGCATTTCTGCTGAGTTGTGCATGAGTCATGTGTTGCGTGCATGTGTTTAAATGTATACGTTTTTGCAGCCTTTGTCCAGTATATGCACAATGATCTGTGTCTTTTGTAACACAAAAAAAAATATTATTACACTAAAATTTCCAACATAAAACTTTACATTTTTCATTATGTACAGAAAATGTTTTTCCATTTTATGTGTTAATTGCAACTTGATTATTCACCAATAGATGGCATTCAAGTTTATTCATGCAGCTTGCTATAAATAGCATACTAATTCTACAGTATATAGTATGCATATTGAGCACAGCATGCAAATTTGTATGCATGCATATTAGGACCTAATGCATTTGCCAAAATGTGCAGTATACAATAATTGTTAATAATCGCTAGTATACAATAAACGATCCCATAATGCAATGCACTCACTTGACTCAATGCACTTGACCTTTTTAGGTTTAATGACAAATAATAATACAATTGAATTTCAATATTTCTATATTTCTATTCATTATTTGGGGTTTTACTGGTTTGCCAAATATTAGGAAATTAGGAAATGCATACATACCTGCATACACGGCATAGAAAAACTCTCATAATGCAAAGCACTCACTTGACTCAATGCATTTGACCTTTTAAAATGTAATGACAAAAGTAATATCGCATGTGTATTTTAATAATTCTATTTTGATTCATTATTTGGGTTGCCAAATGTTAGGAAATTAGGAAAGTTTAGTTAAAATGCAAAATAACTTTTTATTTAACTGCCATTCACATGCAATGTGATGAGGTCATGTGACAGCAATTTACCATAATAATTTTTGATATATTTTGATATATATAGTACCTACTGCTTTGCAGTTTTAAAAAAATAGTAGGCAGTATGCAGTGTATACTGCAGAATGCAAACGCCATTGCATTCTGTCTGCATTCACAGACAGACTTTAACAGCTGGAAATGATTTTGCCGATCTTGAAGAAACAAAACAACACATATGTAAGCACTCAAGTGTTGATTGTGCTCACCGTTCCTGCGTTGCCCAGAGAGAGGTGACTCATCTGCTGAGCGAGGGGACCCATCATGGACGCCGGCTGCAGAGACATGGAGTGATCTATAGAGGGCGATATCACTGCTCCCTACGACACAACGGGAGAGTTACAGTACATTTATTCATTTAGGCACATACATACACTTCCTTTTAGAACTGGCCAGTTTGAAATAAATCAAAATAAATAAAAATAAAAATAAGTATGATTATTTCACTCGATATGTGTGTGTACTATGTATTTTCAAGCATTTGCAGTAATGTGAATGCATTTTCCAGTGTTGTTATCGTTAACTCAAACTATAACAATTTGTTGTTATTAACTGAAATAAAGCAGAAATAAAATAAAAATGATAAATATTAGATTAAAAAAACAGACTTAATATGCTGCTTTGGCTAAAATATACATGAATAAATAAATAATACTTGACCATTTTACTCATCATGTGTGTACTATGTATTTTCAAGCATTTGCAGTAGGAATATAAAAAAACAAAATATAAAAAAAAAAATATTAGATGAAAAACGTAAAAATGAAAAATATTTTTTGCCAACTGAACAAAATAAAACAATTAATAAGCATAAATAATACTTGACTATTTTACTCAATATGTGTATTATGTATTTTCAAGCATTTGCAGTATGCTGATGTACATTATCTTTTCAGTGTCGTTATTGTTCTCTAAAACTATAATTATTTAAAATTAGTTGTCATTAATTGAAATAAAGCTGAAATAAAATATAAAACAAATATAAAGCTTAAAAAAATGTTTGGCAAATGACTGTATAAAAAAATAAAATAAAATAAAATAAATTATGTTCTTACAAAAAAGTTGGAAGTAAGCAACTTGATTGGATGTAAATATATTTTTTGTGAATATTTTTTTGCTTATTTCACTAAGAAACTAATTTGCTGTATTCACCAAAAAAAAGTACCAAATTAGTACTAGTAATACCATGGTATTCTTTGAAATTTGGGATAAATTATGCTTGTGATGTTTAATATGAAGTAAATGTGATTTATTTGAGAGTTCACGCGCCCTATGATCTCTTTTAACATGGCCCAATACCCCACTTGGCAGGCGATTGGAGAGCCCTAGGTCTCTCTGGGATGTGCGTGATGAGTCCTGGTTTCTTACGCTGTGAGTCAGACTCTGTAAATCTCTGAGCCATCAGTGCCATTACTGGCCTTTAAATGCCACAGTTTCCTCATTTCTGATTAACGACACTCAGCTCTATACGTCCTGACTCACACCAGTCATTATAATACGCATTACTGATATACGTTACACACACCCTCTCGAAAACAAACACACACACAGTCTCATTTAGACTCTCCCTGTATGACAGAGTCATTCATGCAGCTTCACTTATTACCATCACTGACCACACACACACACACACTGTAATCCAGTATCTGGGTGTGATTCAGTGTTAAAGCATGTATGCAAACACACACTCACACCAGTGTTTCCTGCACAACACTGACGGCCGCTGCTGCTCTTCAGAAGGAAACACACGTCACTTATCAAGGACAAAATGTCAACCGTTTCATTTTGCTATAGGCAATGTTGCTTCTAAAACCAGCTTCTAAAACAATGAAACTACTGAATGAAATATCCGACTAAAATCAAGGCGTCTGTTCTTTGTAGCAATGCTATTTTAGTATCATTGATCTGTTAATATTTTGAATTGGATTTTATTTTTGTATTTTCACTTTACTTTTTGGTTAAAATTTTAGTCATTTTGTTGTGCATTTTTGTCATATTTTATATCTATATAGATATATATATAGATCTATATCTATCTATCTATCTATCTATCTATCTATCTATCTATCTATATCTATATATATATATATATATATATATATATCTATATATATATATATATATATATCTATATATATATATATATATATATATATATATATATATATATATATATATCAATATCTATATCTATATATATATATATAAAAAATACATTTTTATTTATTTGTTTTAATTTATTTAGTTTTAGTTATTTTATTACTTGAAAATAAACTAAAAAATGAAAGTTTTTAAATATTTTATTTGATTTCAGTTCATAATTTCATTTTATTTCAAGTAAAGAAACTTTTTTCTATGATTTTGATATTAACTACAAAATACATCTGACAATAGTAAAATAAAATAATTTTATAGTCCAACTTTTTCACAGAAACTTAAATTTGCCTAATTTCCAACTGGTTGATCATACGACAGCCTATAGTTACCTATAGTTAAAGACACATACATAAGTTTTGTTATTTATTTTTTAAATAGTTTTGCTATTTTTTTTTTATTATAAATAAATTTTAAATTATAAGACAAAAAAAATAAAACACAATAAAAAAGAAAATAATAAAATATAAATAATGAATAAACTTTAAATAAATAAAATAAAAATGTTACAGTTATTAGTACATTCAGTTATTCTATTTAATAATAAAACAAAACAAAATATAAGAAATTGAAATAATTATATATTTACTAATTAATTATATATTTACTAATAATTAAATAATTATTAGTATAGCCAGTTATTATATTAATACTGGCATGTAGAAATAAAAAGATTTTTTTTTTTTTTAATAAATGTAAACTTCAGACTCTTTATTCTGATTGCTTAAATACCTTTGCACATTCTTTAATACTGTGCCCACCTACCAGCTTACTAACGATTTTATTTGGCATAAGATTCATCCTGAGTACTCAGAATGAATCCATAAATTGCAGTGGTTTCTGCTTTAGTATGTCTGTTTGGACTCTCTCTGTGCCTGTCGCCCACACTCTCAGTCCATGAGCAGTCATGATGTAGTTCAAGAGTATTTCTCCCACACAAACAAACAAACACTGATCAGGACAATCAGAGACGGGCAGTGCTGAGACTCACCGGATGCTGCAAGATGTAGGGCTGATGGGTGACCCAGGATGGATTCTGTACCTGAACAATAAAATACAGATTATCAGTGTCCCTTAAGACAGTTCTGATGCATCCATCTCTGAGACCCCTTCGGTCTGTGAGCAGTAGAGTTTGATATTATGTTACCTGGTATGTGGACACAGGGGAGATGTATGGAGAAATTGGGGTCTGTGTGATCATTCTGTTTGTAATACTGTAGGCAGTCGGATAGAATCTGTAGAAAGACAAAATCGGTACATTTAAGCAATAATTTACGACAGGTTGTAAATATAGCATGATAACCTTGAGTATGATTATGCTGCATTCTAAGATATCTTGTGTAATTATATAAATATAATTCATTCCATGCTGAAAAGTATTAATAAGTACTTGATTATTTTACTCAATATGTGTGAGAACTGGGCATTTACAGTATGAATCTGTAGATAAATCTCTTTCTAGGGTTGTTATTGTTAACTACAATTATTAAAACTAAAATTGTTCTTATTAATTGAAAAAAAGCTGAAAATAATAAAATGAAAAATGTAAAGTTTAAACAATTTGTTGCCTTGGCAACTAACTGAAATATATATAAAAAAAATAAAATAAAATATACCCTTTAAGAAAAAAATTAAAATAATGAAACTAAATATTTAAAACTTTTAAAAACTTAAATAAAAATTAGAAATGTTGCTTTGGCAACTAAAAACAAACAAATAAAATAAAATAATATAATAACAAATAAAATAAAATACAGTTGGAAATATACATTTTAATGACTGGATGTTCCAAATTTCTAAAATGTCAAATTACTAAAATTTACTAAAATTAAACTACATTTAAAATTTAACTAAACTTCTAAAATTAAATTTAAAATGAAGCTGAATTAAAATAATCAAAAAAAATTAAACCTAAAAAATTTGAAATACAGAATCATTAAAATTGCTAAAATAGAAATAAAATACATAAAAGCTAAATAGAAATAACAAAAATAAATAAATAAAGCACATAATACTTGCTAAAACATGAACTAAAATTAAAATGAAAAGAAAAAATATAAAAATAAAAGCTAATTCAAAATACTAATAAATACTACAATAGTGTTTAAATACAATGACACTGGCTCTTTCTCAGCTCTTGTTGTCTCATACCCGTTTTGCATAGCAGCTGTGGTTGGGTCGTATGTGAGTGTCATGCCAGCCTATGAGAGAAAGAAAGAGAAATAAAACAAAATTATACACTATTCAACTCATAGCCGCTTTTGAAGTGTTGAAAATGAAGTCAAAAGTGTTGTGCCACTTTTAGCTTGTGAATCATGTGAACCTGAGAAGAAATGACTTCTTACATCTTTAACAGAAACTGAGCAGAAATGACGTTAGTTTAAAAGTCAGTGAAAAGAAAAGCTCCTGCAGCATATCATACATATCTGCACAGATACAGACTTGCTTTGATATTTTGTTACCTAATGCAATGAAATAATGTCATTAAGTGTGGCGCAAGTGTCTTTTTGTGGCTACTGTCCTTGTCAAATAACATAAACCTGAAAACAAATGACACTACTGCTTTCCCCTCCAGTTTGTAGCCAAATGTTTAATGTTGTCACAGCCATTTCAACGTGGAAAAGCTTTTAATATTTCTTCTCGGCGTGGACAGAATCCGACACGTCTGTCCAGTCAAATTCTGCGACATGAACGGATAAAACCTGTGAAACTACATAAGGTTTAATGAAATTATCTGGTGTGACAAAAAACCCATCGCGCTGTAATTACATGCCGTCTACGACCTTCTCTCTACGTGGCTTGTGCATGATAAGGAGAAATAATGAAAATGTTCAAAGTAATTTTCATTAGAAAAAACAGTATCGACTCAATTAAGTGATGTGATGCATTTTACTTCTGATTTTCTTTATGAATGGTCATGTGACACTGTGAACACTGACCACAGGAACAGGACTCCCTCTGCTCCAAAACCAAGGCTATACATGTTGTATTTTAAACCATCATATCTAAAGGCTGTTAATGGTTTTTTTTTTTTTTTTTTTTTTTTTTAAATCTACTGCAATCCCTGAATGCATTGTGACAAAATCAACTGAATAGAAGATAAAGCAAAAGAAATGTTGATAATAAATATGAATAATTCAATGAATATATATATATATATATATATATATATATATATATATATATATATATATATATATATATATATATATATATATATATATATATATATAAAATTTAGTGCTGTCAAATGATTAATCGCATCCAAAAGAAAATTTTTTTGTTCACATAATATTTGTGTGAGTACTGTGTATATTTATTATGTATATATAAATACAAACACATGCATGCATATATTAGGAAAAATACACTGTTTATATATTAAATATTTTTATATATAATATAAATTATATGAATATAAATATATACATGTAAATACATGTAAATATTTTCAAAATATATACTACGTGTTTATATTTATATATACATAATATACACAGTACACACACACATTGTGTGAACAAATTTTTTTTTATTTTGGATGCGATTAATCGCAATTAATCATTTGACAGCACTAATATAATTGGATTTTTAGTTTAGTTTAGTTTGATCACTGCTCTTTGGGACTAGTTAATGACTAATTAAAAACAAATCTCGGAATGCTGTTGATTCTAAATACGAATAATTGAATCCTGAAATTTACCGATCAAAATAAAATAAAATATTAAAATAAAATGAACAAGAGTGTAATACTTCATAAATAACAGAATAATAAAAATGAAATAAATAAATAAATAAATAAAAGAAAGAAACTGAAAAAATGTAGTACATAAAAACTGGTGTCCAGAAACGAAAAGAAACATTTCTTTATAAACAGAATGCAATGTGATAAAATCACTTCAAGATGTCAGACAAAGCAAAAGAAACACTGATTATAAATACAATTAATTCAATCTCAAAGTGCAGTGATCTAAAAACATTGACAGTTTTACCCAATATCTGTGTGTGCTATGAATTTTTAGACTTTTTAGACTAGTACCACACCGCTACTAAAATCTTCTGAAATGACTTGCGAGTCGAGTCTCCCGTCACAAATCAGTCACTTATAAGGGTACATTTTAGTTCCCTAGATTTTGGAACAGCACGAGTGTCATGATGGGAAATGACAGGTGACTAAGCAGTTTACACACACACACACACACACATCTCAGTATCACTTCTGTGGTTCACGTAATATATGACTGTACTGGTGTAGCTTGTATAAACACACCCACACCCACACACACCCCTGCTGTCCATGTGTTCACTAACAAAGCTGTGGCAGGTGATATATGGCCGCAAAAAGCGATACGGACACACAACATGGTGGAGAGAGCAAAAGAGCAGTACTCACAAGTCTGGTCTCTCCGTCTCTGGCCCAGGCTCGTCCGTTCTGCACATATTTATTTTGACTCTGACGCTTCTTCTGGCCTCCGTCCGCAAACTTGCACAGCAAGGGTTCTGACGGGGCTGCAGACACACACATGAACTCTCAGCGTGATGTTGACTGCTCGCTCATAGACAGCAGAGCTGAGCGCTCTGACCAAAACCATCATAATGTGATGGTAGAAATGGCTTGAGATTTTGTTAAACCCCAGCAGAACTGCTTTATGTTATTTAGTGCATCAAACATTGAGGGAAAATACAGAGCAGGACGTGATCCAAGACATTTTAGCAACCTCTGAAACGACTTTCCTTATGGATGACATCACAAATGCCTCTTATTTTTAAGCCCCTCCCCCGCTCACTCAATTCTGGTACTGTTTATAAAGCCAACTTTCACAATCTGATTAATTCCTGATAGTGATGCACAATATATCAGCACCATGTCCAGTGAATATGACCATTGTGCTTATTTTAAGATTTAAGATTCATTATCTAGCATTAACTTAAAGTGATAACGACAAAGATTTAACCCTTTAAGAGCAAAATCTTCTGAAAATTTTAGTTACATGACGTGCTCTTAAAAGGAAAGTGCTTTAGTAAGTTATTCCGCCACATAAGAAAAAAAATCATGCTTTAGTAAATCATAATTATGAGATTAAAAAGCCATAATTAGGAGATCATTTGTAATTATGACAAAATGTCTACATTGAACTTTTTGTCATAATTATGACTTTTTGCAATTTTGACTTTATCTATGAACTATGACAAAATTATTTAAAGTTATTTTTATTATGTTTTAATAATTTTTTTTTTAACAAAACAAGTCTAGCAATATCTCCCATTGATTGGTTTTCAGCCATAACATTCACTGTCCTAATTTTGACTTTTCATCTCATAATTTCAACTTTATGTCCAAAGTATGTCATAATTTCAGCTTTAGTATTTTTTTTTCATGTGGTGGAAATGTCCAAATAATAATTATTTTTATAAATGTTTATATTAAGTTATGTTTTTTTAACAAATCCACATATATTTACAATACCTTCCATTTATTGGTTATCAGCCATAACATTTTGACTTTTTGATGGGATTATGACTTTCTATCTAATAATCAATTACTTTTTATTTCATTACTGTAACTTATGTCATAATTTTGAAATTTTATTTCATAATTATGACTTATTAAAAAGTACTTTTTTTCTTATGTGGCGTAAATGGTTTTTCATAATTTTAAGTTAGTTTTGTGTTTTATTAAGTTATGTTTTCTGTGTCTTTTTCAAGACAGATTTGCAATATCTGCTAATTACTGGCTTTCGGCCATAACATCTAAACAATTACAGCATTAGCCACAGTTTCAGTATTGGAGCATCTCTAATTTCTGTCGCATAAAACCCAGTATTTTTCCACGAATATCAATGTTGCATGAAAAAAAACCCATCTAATTATAGGGGTGAAATGGGATGCACACATTGACTTTAACGCTGCAAATTGCGATGTTACTTTGCTGCTAGATGAGCAGACATGTTCTGTTATATATTTTCAAATTTATTCAATGTTTCTTTGTTGCACATGTAAATGTAAGTGTGACATTTTCTACCACAGCATAAACAGCCCAGCAAAATCTCCACCAGTTATATGCCGTCATCTCAAGACCCTCTGAGGCTATCTGGCTCCATCCGCAATGACTTTCCCACAATGCTTGGAGAACAGGCATCTAATTTGGACGCTGTCTTCATATAATCCCCTTCCTTCCTTTCTGACGTGGTCAGTGGAGACTATTTCAGTCTAATAATCCAATTAAAATGCTTAGAGAGGCCACGCCAGGCCAGTAAGAGAAAATTAGCACACATTGCTTTCACTTGAGCCCCAAACGAGCCTCCACTAATCAATAAGCTGCATCATGCCCATGTAGCTCCTCCCAGCTCTGTAATTTGAGCATTTCGTGCAGCGAGTCTAAATCTACATTCGTGCGAAAGCCGTTTGGTATGGCTGAACGCTTGTGCCACATGCCCGAAAGCCTGTTTCCATTTAGACCCCATCCGAGGAGAATCATTACCAGAGAATGAATGAATGTGCTCGAACACAGCAGCGTTGTGTCTTTATGCTCAAACAAAACACACATTAAAGGAGTAGTTCACCCAAAAATGACAATTCAATCATTTACTTCTATTACATGGAGAAAAGTGGCAAGGATATCCTTCAGAAATGTTCCCTCTCCTTTTATGGAAGAAAGAAAGTCATACAGGTTTGGAAACAACATGAGGGCGAGTTAACGTGGACTTATTTGAATTTTTTTCATGAACTATTGCATTAAAGTAGATGTGAAGCATGCAGACGCACACTTACCCATAACTCCAGCTGGTGTTTTGAGAAATTTCCCATTGAAGTGAGAGATGACAGCTTCACATTTCTCCGTCGACTCCATCCTAGAGAAACAGATTACCGGTTTAAAGGTTTACACATTTCACTCTCGGTTTGAGTATAAAACACCATTCCCATCACCTGCACCAGCTGTCAATGTTGAGAAACATGTTAAAGTCATATGAAGAATAGCTAGGGGATTTTGCATTACATAAAGCATAATGCACTCATTTTAATACCTTTCAATTTGGTATATAGTTCATATAGTTTCATGATCCTTATTTTTCTTTTCCTGACAAAGATATTTTAATAGCATCTCTCATTTAAACTTCAGTTAGAGTAGGCAAGTTTGATTCATTTCAGTGAATCACTTCTAACTGTTAATTTTAGTGAATCGTTTCAAAACTCTGATTCAGTGATTAATGCGTGCACTCAAGCATGTCTCTGCGTGGTATTTTTATGTATTAAAATGTTTAGCAAAAATATATGTACAGTGGATATAAAAAGTGTACACACCCCTGTTAAAATGCCAGGTTTCTGTGATGTAAAAAAATGAGACCAAGATAAATCATTTCAGAATTTTTTCCACCTTTAATGTAAACTATAACCTGTACAACTCAAATAAAAAAACAAACTGAAATCTTTTAGAAAAGGGGGAGTAAAAATAAAAAACTAAAATAATGTGGTTGCATAAGTGTGCACACCCTCTTATAACTAAGGATCTGGCTGTGTTCAGAATTAAGCAATCACATTCAAACTCATGTTAAATAGGAGACAATACACACCTGCCATCATTTAAAGTGCCTCTGATTAAACCCAAATAAAGTTTAGCTGTTCTAGTGGGCTTTTCCTGACATTTTCTTTGTCGCATCTTACAGCAAAAGCCATGGTCCGCAGAGAGCTTCCAAAGCATCAGTGGGATCTCATTTTTAAAAGGTATCGGTCAGAAGAAGGGTACAAAAAGAATTTCCAAGGCATTAGATATAGCACGGAACTCAGTGAAGACAGTCATCATCAAGTGGAGAAAATATGGCGCAACAATGACATTACTAAGAGCTGGACGTCCCTCCAAAATTGATGAAAAGACAAGAAGAAAACTGGTCAGGGAGGCTGCCAAGAGGCCTACAGCAACATTAAAGGAGCTGCAGGAATTTCTGGCAAGTACTGGCTGTGTAGTACATGTGACCACAATCTCCCATATTCTTCATATGTCTGAACTATGGGGTAAGGGTGGCAAGAAAAACATCCAAGCCTGGCTAAATTTTGCAAAAACACATTTGAAGTATCCCAAGAGCATGTGGGAAAATGAACTTTTTGGCCATAATTCTAAAAGGTATGTTTGGCACAAAAACAACACTGCACATCACCAAAAGAACACCATACTCACAATGAACCATGATGGTGGCAGCATCACGCTTTGGGGATGTGTTTCGTCAGCTGGAACTGGGGCCTTAGTCAAGGTGGAGGGAATTATGTACAGTTCCAAATACCAGTCAATATTGGCACAAAACCTTCAGGCTTATGCTAGAAATCTGAAGATGAAGAGGAACTTCATCTTTCAGCAAGACAACAACCCAAAGCATACATCCAAATCAACAAAAGAATAGCTTCACCAGAAGAAGATTGAAGTTTTGGAATGGCCCAGCCAGAGCCCAGACCTGAATCCGATTGAAAATCTGTGGGGTGATCTGAAGAGGGCTGTGCACAGGAGGTGCCCTCGCAATCTGACCGATTTGGAGCGTTTTTGCAAAGAAGAGTGGGCAAATATTGCCAAGTCAAGATGTGCCATGCTGATAGACTCAAACCCAAAAAGACTGAGTGGTGTAATCAAATCAAAAGGTGCTTCAACAAAGTATTAGTGTAAGGGTGTGCACACTTATGCAACCACATTATTTTAGTTTTTTATTTTTACTTCCCCCCCACCTAAAAGATTTCAGTTTATTTTTTAATTGTGTTGTACAGGTTATAGTTTACATTAAAGGTGGAAAATTCTGAAATTATTTATCTTGGTCTCATTTTTTTACATCACAGAAACCTGGCATTTTAACAGGGGTGTGTAGACTTTTTATATCCACTGTAGTTAAATATTGCTGTTAATTTTCATATTTTGTTATATCCGTGCGTATAAATCTTGCTTCAGTTAATTTAGAGAGGAAAACGTTTGGATAATTTTAACTGCGAACAAATACATTGTAATCAATTTCAGAATAAATACAGAGATTTGTACTGAATATCATCAAAAAGGGGGTACAAAACTGAAATTTTCATAAATGTTTAGATATGCCGAGCTACAAAACCATTGTTTTGCCAATATACTTTGTGTTTATTATTAAAAACATTTATATTATTGTTATTTCAAAAATTACTGATCGAAACATATTCATCTGATTATACAGGAATAACCCTCGTGTTAGTACAGTCAAGTAATCAAAAGAGGGTAAAAAAAAAATTGAAATTTTAGTGAATGTTTAGATTGCAGAGCTATGAAAATCATAAGTTTTGCCAATGCATTCTGTGTTTATCATTAAAAACAGTTTTCATTGTTTATATTTCTGTCATTGTAATTTGAAAATTTACTTCTCAAAACATTTATCTGATTACATAAACTAGTTTAGTTTTATTTAAGGGGTTTTTCACTCAAATTTGCAGGAATAACCTTTAGGTTAGTACAGTCAAGTCATCCAAAGAGGGTAGAAATTGAGATTTTCGTGAAAGTTTAGATATGCAGAGCTATGAAAATCATAACGACAAGTTTTGCCAATGCGTTTTCATTATTTATTCTGTTGTTATTTGAAAATTTATCATGAATTTATCAGTTTATCATGAAAATCTCTTTTCAATTTTTATATTTATGTCATTGATATTTGAAAACGTACTTCTCGAAACACATTCAGCTGATTAGATGAACCAGTTCAGATTTCTTTCAGTGCGTGAGAATAACACTTAGGTTAGTACAATCAAGTTTTTACTTGTCATAAATTTACAAAGAGAAGTTCAGAGAGTTCAGTTTCCTGGCTTTGGCATGCTGATATGTCAGATACACAGCTATATTTTCAAGGAACTGACTGGCACTAAGAATCATGGGAGGGTCTGAAGTGTTTGTGTTGCGGCGGGCAGAATGCCAGGGGTTTTCCAGGACGCCTGATTCCCTGACGGACGCTGCAGTCTTGAACCACGGTTGGTACATTGAGGGGAATTCACAAAGAATGATAGCATGACAACAGCAGTTGATCTGGTGATTTGGGGTCAGATACTAGACCCTCACCTGGCAAATCCGACCCCTCGGCTGGCCCCATTGGTGTCCCGCAGGATGCGAGTGGAGACGACCTGTCCGAAGGGCTTCAGCATGGCCTCTAACTCCTGTTCATCCATGGTCAGCGGCAGGTTAGATATGTACAGGTTAGTGGGGTCCTGCTCTTGTTGCTGTCAGGAGAGAAAAAGAAACAAAAACAGTGAACTTTTTGCCATTTTCCTGGTGAAAAGTCACTGATCAATAGCATCACAATGAGCTTAACTCGTACTGAACCTGGAACATTTGTGTAAAGAAGAATAATTGCTGTTATTTTTAGCACAGGTAGGTTACACACCTGTAAAAACACCTCAGATCTTATCGTTCAGTTCATTCACATACTGCCAGTTTTGTCACTGTCAGTTTATACACACTTTATCAGTTAACGGAAGAACACCTGGAGATCTGACAACAGAAATCACTGACCATCCACACCTGCCAGTCAACAATTGGCCTGTTTCAAAACCTAGTAAGCTGCATGCATGGATGCCCTCTTACATGTCCCAGCAAATACATAATATAATTACATAAATCACAGCCAATCATAACCCAGTGCACCATGGGACAAATAGAATCCAAGCAACCAATAACATTTCCTGTCATAATAATGTATAATAGGCAATCTAGGCATTTGTTAATTAGACTAAAATTATATACATACTAAATTTTTATACATATATATATGCTTCATATCTTGGGGAATTAAGTATACTAATATAATCAGCATAATAAGCACAAATATTAATCATATATATAAATACTTAATATTTTTAGTATTTAATATAGACCTAATATACTATAATAGTCTAATATATTTAATAAAATGAAATATTTTATAATATTATAATATAACTATATGTAATATTTATTATATATCTGCAAAATACAGACCTAAATGTATACACACACACGCACACGTTTTTGTCTAATATACACAAAAATATTAAAATATAAACAAAAATATAAACACAAAATATTAAATATATAATATAATATAATAACAGTCTTTTATCTTTGTGAAACTTTCACTAATTTTGTTTAATTCATTATAGAACGGCAAATATTACATACACATAAAAATATGAAATACGATATAATATAATAACAGCATTTTGTATTTGGGAAACTTTTTCACTAATTTTGTCTAATGCATTATAGGATTGCAATCTCTGCAAATGATACCTTCAATGCTGCCTACCTTTTAGAACAGGCTTTGTGTCAATGCCTTAAAATGCTGTCTAGGTAGGCAGTTCACTAGGTTTTAGTAGAACTGCGAATGTACAGGTGCATCTCAAATTAGAATGTCGTGGAAAAGTTAATTTATTTCAGTAATTCAACAAATTGTGAAACTCGTGTATTAAATAAATTCAACGCACACAGACTGAAGTAGTTTAAGTCTTTGGTTCTTTTAATTGTGATGATTGTGGCTTACATTTAACAAAAACCCACCAATTCACTATCTCAACAAATTAGAATATGGTGACATGCCAATCAGCTAATCAACTCAAAACACCTGCAAAGGTTTCTTGAGCCTTCAAAATGGTCTCTCAGTTTGGTTCACTAGGCTACACAATCATGGGGAAGACTGCTGATCTGACAGTTGTCCAGAAGACAATCATTGACACCCTTCACAAGGAGGGTAAGCCACAAACATTCATTGCCAAAGAAGCTGGCTGTTCACAGAGTGCTGTATCCAAGCATGTTAACAGAAAGTTGAGTGGAAGGAAAAAGTGTGGAAGAAAAAGATGCACAACCAACTGAGAGAACTGCAGCCTTATGAGGATTGTCAAGCAAAATCGATTCAAGAATTTGGGTGAACTTCACAAGGAATGGACTGAGGCTGGGGTCAAGGCATCAAGAGCCACCACACACAGACGTGTCAAGGAATTTGGCTACAGTTGTCGTATTCCTCTTGTTAAGCCACTCCTGAACCACAGACAACGTCAGAGGCGTCTTACCTGGGCTAAGGAGAAGAAGAACTGGACTGTTGCCCAGTGGTCCAAAGTCCTCTTTTCAGATGAGAGCAAGTTTACCAAGAAATTTTGGAGCACTTCATGCTTCCTTCTGCTGACCAGCTTTTTAAAGATGCTGATTTCATTTTCCAGCAGGATTTGGCACCTGCCCACACTGCCAAAAGCACCAAAAGTTGGTTAAATGACCATGGTGTTGGTGTGCTTGACTGGCCGGCAAACTCACCAGACCTGAACCCCATAGAGAATCTATGGGGTATTGTCAAGAGGAAAATGAGAAACAAGAGACCAAAAAATGCAGATGAGCTGAAGGCCACTGTCAAAGAAACCTGGGCTTCCATACCACCTCAGCAGTGCCACAAACTGATCACCTCCATGCCACGCCGAATTGAGGCAGTAATTAAAGCAAAAGGAGTCCCTACCAAGTATTGAGTACATATACAGTAAATGAACATACTTTCCAGAAGGCCAACAATTCACTAAAAATGTTTTTTTTTTTATTGGTCTTATGAAGTATTCTAATTTGTTGAGAGAGTGAATTGGTGGGTTTTTGTTAAATGTGAGCCAAAATCATCACAATTAAAAGAACCAAAGACTTAAACTACTTCAGTCTGTGTGCATTGAATTTATTTAATACACGAGTTTCACAATTTGAGTTGAATTACTGAAATAAATGAACTTTTCTACGACATTCTAATTTATTGAGATGCACCTGTAGATCTAAATACTTACATGGTACAGGTGAATTAAATTCATAAAAGAGGTTAAAGTGAAAGCATGTCTCCCTCTCCGGACTTGCCAGCTAATAAAGGGTGAGCATTAATATTGATGAGCGGCTCATTTGCATGTGACTCTCGGCCACCCCCCCATCATCCAAGCAGTGAAACCTCGACTGATTTCCTGCCGTAGTTTCCCTTCCATCAGCAGAAACGAAAAGCCAAACAGGCAGAGAGCGAGAGAGAGACTCTCTCTGGGGACAAAAGGGCCGCTACATTAATATTCATTAACATCCTACTGCGTTCAGTCTCCACCCCTAAGAGATGGAGGAAAAATGAGCAGAACAAAGAGAAGACAAGGGAGAGGCGGGATTGGATTACTAAAGTAATACGCTGACAGAAAAAAATCAGCATAGCGCCATTAGGGAACAATGGCAGAGGGCCGGCGCTCAGCTGTCGAACCATCACGGGGAACGGATGCAAGAGCAAACAGGCGCTGGAGATCCTAGAGAGTCATCAAACACAATGTTTAAAAAAAATATTAGCTATTAGGAATGACAGTGTCCATAACTAAACACCGAAGGACGAACGCTGAAGCTAATAGCCGTTTTTTTTTTTTATGGGCCCGTTTTTGAATGGCAAATAAATTCACAATGTGCTTGGCTTGCTCCAGAGGGAGAACTAAAACGCTGGCGTGGTTTTAAACAGACTTATCCCGACCGAAACCTAATACCAGAGCCACATACCGGCGCTAGCCCTGCTCAGCAGGGTCGGGTTACAGCAGCCATACACAAACTCTGGAAGCAAAATAGCATGGATTAAAATGTACTACCTGACTAAAATATGCAAAATTGAATTTTAAAGGGGTCATATGATGCGATTTCATGTTTTCAATTGTCTTCGGAGTGTTACAAGCTGTCTGTGCATAAATAAGATCTGTAAAATTGTAAAGATTAAAGTCTCATACCCAAAGAGATATTCTTTATAAAAGTTAAGACTCTGACACGCCCTCCTAAAACGGCTCATTCAAACACGTCTACATCACGGTGTTGTAAGATTTGCATAACACCGCTCAGATGTATACGCAAAGAAAGAAGGCGCTGTAGTATTGTTGTTGCCGTCGCCATATCGTGGAGACGCTGTGTGTTTCATTGTGAAAGTGAAAGTACTTGTTTGGCCTTCCAAATGAGTACACAACTAGAAATCAGTGGTTATATTTACAACACTGTTCCAGAACAGTAGGCCTACAACGCAAATATTCGAGTGTGTACAGCGGATTTTACGGAGGACTGTTTCCTGAACCTGGGAGAGAGTAACCTGTGAGAGTGGCTGTGAACACTATAAAGTGGGGCAATTCCAACATCGCAAGGACAGTCTGGTGCTTCTGACTCACAGCCTGTAAGTATGTTTCTATATTTAAAGAATTTGCTACCGAGTATTCAAACGTGAGATTTGAGCAGTGTAGAGTAGTGCTTGTCTGACGTTTCTCCGATCACAAATGCAGACATGGTGTTATGTTTACGCGGCACGATACAACACGACGTAATAAGACCGTATGAGTCATTATAATCAGTAATTATATTCCCACTGGATGCAACAAATGCCTCGTTTATAATGGGTTTTATTGTTTTAGTCTCGTTGGGCCGGGACACGGCATCACAACATGGTAAGGTGCTTCACATTTCCGTGTCACGCTTGAGGTATTCGGCCAATTACAATGCACTGGATAGCTGGACAATCAGAGCACGCCTCGCTTCTCAGAACGATGAGCTTTGTAAAAATCGGCGTGTTTCAGAAAGGCGGAGCATAGAGGAGCAACAATAATGTACAGTATGTGGAAAATAATGTGTTTTTTGAACCTCGAACCATGTAAACACATTGCATTATACCAAATAATGTTCTTTTTAGCAACATCACATGACCCCTTTAAAAATGCATTTAATGCAAGGATGTATTCAACTATTCAAAAGTGACAGTTTACTTTGTTACAAAAAAAATCTATTTCATATAAATGCTGCTCTTATGAACTTTCAATTCATCAAAAATTCCTGAAAATAAAAATATTCCACGGTTTCACAAAAAATATGAAGTAGCACAACTGTTTTCAACAATAATATTAATCAGAAATGTTTCTTGAGCAGCAAATCAGCATATTAGAATGATTTCTGAAGAATCATGTGACACTGAAGACTGGAGTAATGATGCTGAAAATTCAGCTTAGATCACAGGAATAAATTACATTTCTCAATATAATCAAACAGAAAACAGTTATTTTAAATTGTAATAATATTTCACAATATTTTACTGTATTTCTGATGAAATAAATGCAGCCTGGGTGAGCAGAAGAGATTTTTTTGTACCAACCAAATATATATAACACATGTAAGTATATATTAATATTAAATATATAATATTTGGATATATAAATTCAAATATAAAATATGTGCATTTTGTAGAAATATAAATTATTAATTTCTTAATAAATCTTATATTTTTGTTATATAAAAATAAACTGGATTAGCTGCAGTGTTTTTTAGTATCATTGATATACTATTATAGTTATTGTTAATATTTTGATTCTCAGGTCAGGCATTAAGAGCTTTACGGTGATAGTGTACAGATGCTGAGAAAAGCGGAGCTATTCCCTTTACATCAATCTCACACATGCACATCCCTATCAGCTGATTACATTAGATGCCAAATACCAATATACAGCACAAAAACGCAACATAAATCAGTGAATCTTCAAAGAAATCAAGTGTGAAATATTCCACTAGACTTGTATGAACTAGAATAGCAGTGCAGCAAACATTGGTATCTGTGTGTGGGCTTGCATGTGTGTCACCTGCTAACAATTTACTCAACACGAACCATGTGACTTCTACAGAAAAAGCACACAATATGTATGTGGAGTAAGTGTGTGTCAGACACAGATGGTACGAGAGAAAGTGAGAGAAAAAAAACTAAGTGTATATGTGTGAACGAGAATGCATGGGCATATGTGAGAGTAAGAACAGTATCCCAATTTTACTATTCCTGCAGTATATAGTATGCATGCTGTGCACAATATCTATATATATGCACAGAATATCTGGATGACCTACTATGCAAAAATGTGCAGTACACGAGAAAACACAATGTGCAATGCAATGTGCTCAGCTTGACATTATCTTTAAAGCAATAGCTTACCCAAAAATGAAAAACTGCTGTTTATGTTAAATGTTCTCACTCTTAGCCCTTTCAAGATGTAGATGAGTTTGTTTCTTCATCAGATTTGGAAAAATGTAGCATTCCATCACTTGTTCACCAATGGATGCTCTGCAGTGAATGGGTGCCGTCAGAATGAGAGTCCAAACAGCTGATAAAAACATCACAATAATCCACAAGTAATCTACTCCACTACAGTCCATCAATTAACATGTTGTGAAGTGAAAAGCTACGTGTTTGTAAGAAACAAATCCATCAAGGCATTTTTTTAACTTCAAACTGTTGTTTCTGGCTAAAATATGAGTCCATAATCCATAATATTGCTTCCTCCAGTGAAAGTCTATCTCCTGTTGTCTCTCACATCACAATCACCCACATATTTGTTTAGAGCTGTTTTGGACTCTTTTTCTTGTAAACAGTGCTTGATCTGTGCAGATTTCTCTCCTGATTCAGATGAGACGACTTTTTCAGTAGAGAAAGCAATATTATGGATAGAGGACTCATATTTTAGCCAGAAACATCAGTTTAGAGTTTAAAAATGCCTAAATGATGATTTTGTTTCTCACAAACACACAGCTTTTGGCTTATCAAGACATTAACTGATGGACTGGAGTGGTGTGGATTACTGGTGGATTATTGTGATGTATTATTCAGTATTCAGCTGTTTGGACTCTCATTCTGACGGCACCCATTCACTGCAGAGGATCCACTGGTGAGCACGTGATGCAATGCAACATTTCTCCAAATCTGATGAAGAAACAAACTCATCTACATCTTGGATGGCCTGAGGGTGAGTACATTTTCAGCAATTTTTCATTTTTGGGTGAGCTATTCTTTAATATCTCTTTCTTGACTCAATATTTGATTAAAATGCCAAAAAATTACTATTTTTCCACAAAATTTGATCTAAAATGCAATTTTTGATATGATAGCTGTAAATTAAACATGCAACATCATGAAATCATGTGACAGCAATGCAGTATAAGACTGTTTGCAAGACTTTTTTTGTATTTTGTGTTCTATGTGTCATATATTTTTAAAACGCAGTAGGAAGTATAAAGTACATACTTAAAAATAAGTCAGTTTTTCCACTGCAAACAAAGCCAGAGTGCAGGGTTCAGGCACAGTGCCATGTCACCAGGTTACTCCAGGGGCTTCGTGTCTGAGATATTAATGTCTAACCATCTGTTTATATCATAAACAAGGTGAAAGGAAGATACATCCAAGGACAACAAGCCAAGATGTCTGCAGCAGAACGAGAGCATGACAAATGCACGCCTTTCGCCTGAGCAGCTCCATTTCTAATGCACTGTGCATGGAGGAAGAGAAACAAAACTTCCATGTTTTAGGTGAACTATTTCTTTAAGACAAAGCCTTATTTAAAAATATAACTGAACTGTTATTTTCAGCCATAAAAACTCTGTCATTGCTGATACAGTTGAACATTTCCATGTCCCACCCAGTTGTGCCACTTAAAATCTGCAATTCTGTTTTAATTATGCACTTCCCCTTTAAATAAACATGCATGCAAATTCTGATGCTCTGTTGTTTTACAAATTTATTGGTGAATTGTCACAAAAGATCAAGAATAACAAGTCAGGGCAATGCTATTTCAGTAACATTGATATACTACTTACTACTATAGTTTTTGTTAATATTTTGAGTGTTATTTTTTAAAATGTATTTTATTTTTTATTTAATTTTATATTTATGTTTTCACATATTTTTAGTTAGTCTTAGTAATTTTGTTTTTGTCATTTTTATTGATGTATTTTTTATTTATTTTTTTTGTTTATTTAGTTTTAGTTATTTTAGCACTTCCAGTTAAACTAAACAAAAATGAGAAATGTTGTCTTAGCAACTAGCTGAAATAAAACTTTTTATAAATATTTTATTTCAAGTAACAAAAATATTTTTTTTTGGTTTTGGTTTTATTTAACTATATATCACTATAACCCTAAACTATATATAACCCTAAACCTCAAACTCTAAAGTCAATATGAGTTCTTTGCATTTCTTCAAAAAAAAAACTCCAGGCTTAAACTCCAGGCACATCTAACAAAACATATTATATTTAATTGGAAATAAATCTGGGGTAAGAAGGCGTGAGGACCTTAAAATGCAGTGTATGCAGGCAGCTCACTAGATTTGAGAGTCCCTGATTCACGTGAACTAGTGAGAGCAATGAGACACAACCGACCGAGGCTTTTATAGGGCCTGATCGTCAAGGCTTCAGACAAGCCGTCACCATGACGACCTCCAATTATTTACTTCCTTTTCTTCAGCGCAGAAATGCAAACCACACAACTGCAACTCAACACAAATGCAGCATCTCTGCCTTTTATATATACAATGTGCATTATGATATCAAAAGTTCTACCAAAACAATTTTATTTATTTATTTATTTTTTTTTTTTTTTACGATTATTCACAATAGAGATTTCTAGTATTAATAATAATGAGCTTAATTAATATATTTTTAAATAATATCCAGTAATACAATGTTTAGGTTTTTTTTTTTTTTTTTTGGGTAACTCAGCATAAGTTACTGGCCGAACAACAAAAACATATAATACATCACTTTTTTTATTTGCATTGCAATAATGAGAATTTGGTTGAAAATGTGTGTTTTATTGTCAGAAAAATGTCAATGTCACAATGCAAAATATCTTAATGATCACAATTTTCTTTATAGAACAAATAATTTCTAATATAATTTGTAGTGCCATAAAAAAAATCATAATTGTGCATTATGATATTATTTTTATTACTTTTCAGTGCATTTTATTTATTATTTTATTTATTAGAATTTATCCCAAATTCTACCAAAAATGTTAATTTTTTAAAAATCTTTTTTATTATTGCTATTTTATTAGCAATAGAGATTTTTATTAACATTAACAAGTTCAATAATTAAAAAAAAAAAATTCCCAGTAATAAAATATTTTTGGTTATAGGATTTTTGGTTATACAATATATATCTCATTAATGCATTACAATAATGAGAATTTGGTATAAAATGTGTTTAACTGTCATGAAAACGTCATTGTCAAGATACAAAATATCTTAGAAGAAAGTCTTCATTTACTTAAAGATATAACTTGTAATATAATTTGTTTGGTGTTGATTTTAGTGGTGAAATGTGATCTGGACAGGTTCCTGACTGGCTCCTGTTTGTCTTTCAGTCATTCAGCCGGCTCGTCTGGATGCTGCACCTGTACAGGTGTGTCCTCCTCACACTCTCAGGCATCTGCCTCTGACATCACAGTCTGCTGACGTCATATGACTCAGTGAAGCGTGTCAGACGGATCTCGCTGCAGGTGACAGCAGGAACAGGTGTGTGCAGGTGTGTTCTTACCTTTGCCATCTGAGCCTGAACTCCGCTGGTCTTCAGAGAGCTGACGGCTTTCTGAGCAGCAGCAGGGCTGTCAAAGTCCACAAAGCCATAGCCTGAGAGAAAGACAAGCACATCATCAGCTTAAATACACAGCACACAAAAATGGAGAAGGGCAACACAGAGTTTTGACCTGAACAAACAAGGTGTACTACAGTAACAGGGTGAAACTAAAAACACCCATGTAGCATTTCAGCCTAAAATAATAATAATAATATTAATAATAATAGAAAAATAAACTAAAGAAAGCACATTTTAGGACCAATAAATATTTTAATTAATATTATGTATTATTATTATTATTAAGAAATAAGTAAAAATAAATAAAATGAAGCATATTTAGGGCCAATAAATAGTTAATATATAATAATAATAATAATAACAATAATAACAACAAGAACAACAACAACTATAATAATAATAATTATTATTATTCATAATATTAATATTGTATTAATATTTTAAACATGTTTTTGCATTACATATCCTGTTTTGTATATTTTTTCCTTTAACTTCCTTTACTCTCAGTGGAATAAAATAAAATAAAATAAAATAAAATAAAATAAAATAAAATAAAATAAAATAAAATAAAACAAAATTTAAAATTAAATAAAATAAAAAAAGTTAGTCCTCTCTCATGTGATCTTACATTAACAGTTCAAGTACTATTTATTTTAGCTTCCATTATAAGATACTTTTGAGTGTAGGATAAATTAATAATGTGACAAATACAGCCGTAAATTGAGTATTTTGTGTAAAACTATTGTGTAATGCTGCATCCAACATAAAATGATTTAGTGCACATTTATCCATACAAAAGGTTTTGGAAAGGGTTAATGAAAACTGAAAGTCAGTTAATGAAAACAAAGGAACTTCATGTAACAATAAGTGATGTGATTTACAGAAAAACACACAATTTAGTAGAAAATAAAAATGCAAGACTCAAAGGATCCTAAGTGACGCCATCTAATGTGTACAGTGATGTTTTTTTGATACACAAATCAGCAGACAACACAGAGCCTCCTGTAAGAGTGTTGCAATTACAAAGTGTGTATTGGGTAAAAACACTTTCAGGGCAGGAGGAAGAATAGCTCTGCATGTAGAGAGCATCTTATCTCAGTAAGTGTGTTGTGAGTCATATATCAAAGAGCCCGGAGTGAGAAGCACCGCACTATCAGTGTTTGCTTCCCCTAATGAGAACAATTAAACGGACACGAGGAAGCCGATCCAAGATAAGTCCTTACGTTCAGCTCCACCCTTCACACTCCTCTGCTGCAACTGCTGCTATATTTAATCAGCCAACAGGTCAAACCACAAACACAACATCCTGACTAATAACTCAAATATATGTGACAAAGAAACACTCACTAAACGCAGCTATGATCCATCTGCATGAACAACAATCCTGACATATCAGATCAAAATGTTTAAATGGAAGAGAAAATGTTTAGTAAGGCTGGTTTAAACTACAAATAATGGTATTCTTTTGATAAAGTACTATATATGGATTTGCTCTGGATGGAATGGAAGCATGGAAGCATCACTTCAAACAAGCTGTCACTGTCGTGAAGTGCAGTGGAATCAAAATGTTTTATGTAAATTAAAATACATTTATATTTAACAATTTAATAATAACATTTTTTATAATAATAATATAAACAGAAATAAAGGACGTTTTCCTACACATTTATAATAAAACATTTAAATATATATAAAAATGGAGAGTCTACTGTGAGCACTGTTGAGTGATTCATTGAATCAGTTTTAAATTGATTCACTGAAATGGACACTTTGAACTGATTCATGGAAATGAACCCTACAGAGCCTATTTTACATTGTACAATATTGTATAATGAATTTCTAAGGCCTCTAAACGATCAACTTCGCAGGAAAAAAAACCCCATTTCACACAACCTGATTGATAGTTCATACTTTTTTAGTGAGTAAAAGGCCTTTCAGTATAACTATACAAACGTCAACTTTCAGCTCGTGCTTCACGTGACTTTTTGCTGTGAAAAATCTTTACTTATCTTATTTTTATACAATAAATGCAAGAATAGCTTTTATATTATAAGATGAACACTTACTGGGCTGAAGCAACTTAAGTTTACTTGATTTTCATTTTTTAGAAAAATCATGTTCAAATGCGAGTCTCAAAAATGATCATCAGGCTTTTGAGGAAAGTTTATTTGTTCATCTCTCAATCATCATTGTATTGCATTGCATTATATGTTTTGATCATAAAACTAAGGATTTAATTATCATCTTGCTAAGAAATATTATTGGAGATATAGAGTGACAATCAATGTTTATATAATTTTATGTAGGTATCTGCTGTACTGTTATAATGAACTCGATGTATGTTACAAGCATCAGAATTTCTTCTTACTTTTTGTCCATATAAATATCAGCATCTGCACCAAATTGCATATTTTTGCTCAGTTTGGGCATCTGAATAAAACTGAACAGTTTTTTCCCTCCATATTCTCACTATATCATACTATATGAGTCATAAAATCCTAATGGATCAAATATGATACTTAAAAACACATGCAAACTTTCTTTTAATATATTTTGTCTAAATGTTCAATAAACTGTTCAAAAATGACACTTTTCTGACTATTATTAACCAGACTTAACCAACTTAACTGTAAAACCGATCTAAACTAGAATCATTAATCAAACAAAAAGCTTATTTTTACATTTCCAGCAAAATCATGTAACTATACGAGCTTGAGCAGTTTGATGTGAAAGTGAAAGTCAGGCTCTGCTGGTTAAACTATGGGTTGGGTCGGTCGTTCAGTCACATTTAGATCATTTGCATTCGTGCATCACTGTGATACTCTGGGTTAATATTTTCCATCTGGCTTCTTTAGATTCAGCAGGGTAGAGGGGAGCCGGACTGAAGCCGCCCCATCAACACCCTCCTCCTCGGGCCCGACTGAAATTACTCAGCACATAAATAATCCACAGCGCTGTGACTAAGCCACAAGCTCCGAGGCAGTCGTGCCCCCGAGGTGACAAAACCAGGAATGGAGCCAGATCCTGGACTACAGCGGCCTGGAACAGACCCCAGAGGCCTCAGTCAAGACAGCGAGGCCAGGACAGGAATAACAGCGAGGGGTCTGGGAAGCAGCGACAGACTGACTGGGTATCTGTTTCCTGATACACCCACGCCAGCATAGCTGCACAATGACACAAAGCAGGGCGTGCAAACACACACACACACACACCAATGCATGCATAAACACTCACACAACACATAAGTGTGCTTACAGATGAGAAACTCGTATTTGCACGCACTTATATAATATATTGCAATGCTTTTGTTGGAAATATATGGAAGCCTGTGATAAAAACCATAAAAAAGGTCATTTTGACTTTTTATCTCAAAATTTTGACCTTCATTCCCGCAATTCTGACTTTTAATCTCATAATTCTGAGTTTAAATCTCACAATTCTGACAGTTACCAATTGTCCCTAGCAATAATTCTGATCAAACAATATATGTATGTAACCACATCATACTTTTTTGTCTTATTTCACCAATGCCGAAATCAAACATACACCTTGGTTGAAATGATGGTTTTTCTGAGATATATATATATATATATATATATATATATATATATATATATATATATATATATATATATATATATATATATATATATAACTATACTCTTAAGGTATTTCAGACGAAATAAATTTTGAGATACACTAAAGATTATCAAAATGCTGAATTTTTTAGATATATGTATTTTTCAGATCTATCCATATATACAATGTCAAGGTTGTAGCTCACCGGCCATGAATAATGACGTGACTCTGATGAAAAGCATTATACACTAGCGGAGGACCAGATAAAACAACCCAGTCAAAAATCACTTCTATGCAATGTTAATACATGGCTATACACCATGAGCTGATCCATATATACACATTTATGGCTGGCAAAATATGTCATATAGAGGTTGCATTAGGGCTGGGCGATCTGATTTATGATTTAAATTGATTCCCCCCCCCGGATCTGGATTTCCCCCTTGAGGTTCAAGTGGAATCAGAAACAACAAGCCAAAGAGACAAGATGGCACGCCTTGCCATTGTAAACAGTGAAAATGTAACATAACATAACATAACATAAAATGTAACATAAAACATAAAATTATGTGACCCTTTTTGATAAGTTTTCTTTAAACACAAGTTTAACATCTTGCTATTCAGTAGATAAAAGGTAGTTATGATAAACGATGGACGATGACATCGTGGGGGTTAGGGGGTGTGCCCGAAGCGTGAATACGTATTCAGAAAGCCACGGAAAACAAATAACGATTGCTAACGGTTGCCTGTTACAGTTACATTACAGTACATAAAATTTCATTACCACATAAACAGAGTAAGGAGAGATGACTCAGGACGATGACAAATGATTTGCAGATCATGAGCAAAACTGACAAACATCTAATCTTGTAAAATGTGTGGTAAGTACTGCCGCTCCATAGTATAAACACGGACGTGCGATCGCCAATCTCTAAAGTGAAAGTGAAACTAAAAAGCGATCGTGCATTCAAAAGCAGTTGCAATGCATAATAGCGGCTCCCTGATTCCCGTAATTTTATATAGAGTATGATGATCGCCCAATGACAAAACTGAGAGGGAAAGAAATATACATTTTCCTCCCATCTCGTATTTATTCTCTGTCAATGTCATGGACGTAAGGGCAGAGCAAGTTTAAATATCTTTCTAGTCTATATTTCCATCTTGTAATCCCGCTGTTTTGGGTATTAAAAAAAAATAAATAAATAAAAAATTATTTGTAATAGAGCAGACACTGACTGTTGTTCATGTATTTATGGCCTCATTTGGTGAGACGGCAGATGCTGAAAACACTGCGCGCTTCAGTATGTGTAGTAAACGAAACTGCGCATCTGTGCATTCATTCATAACGAGACACGCAGGATTCATATTTAAATGGTATTTTTGCAGCTTAATATTTACAGATACTAGTTCATATCACAATTTGATTCAAGTGTAATGACCTACTTTTGATTTATTCATCCAAACTTTGACAAATTCAATGACATTCCGCGTTATACGGTAAATTCTGTTTTTATAACTAGATTCCGCGATTCCGTCCACGTTTTCCGCATCGCAGAAATCATAAAGCCATTTTTTAATGGGTTATGTTATAGCCCTGCTTGTTTTTTTAAATGTTTTTATGAAATCTCTGTATTGCTTATATCATCGTATTATTTACTGCCATGCGAGCCACAAATTAAAGCTTGGCGAGCCTCGCAATGAGTAACACTGCTTTAAGGGATCCGCAGTACATGTCATTTTCTTTCCGAACACGTTGGGATGCGACGGATTGCGGGGGGATCACGAAACCCTACCTAAACTCTAATATGGCAAACGTGCGGGGGGAGGGCTGAGCCCATTCGGGACTATGGGAGCCCAGAGGGGAGCGTTGGCGGATGTTAAAGAGAAAACCGATTTTCATTAAAACAAATCGACGTAAACTACACATTCGAGTTAATCAATAAAATCGATTTATCGCCCAGCCCTAGGTTGCATGTTTCATGAATGATGACATTTGTGAAAATGAATAAAACCATAAAAAATGTGCACTATATTGAAATGCTACTGAATGTCCAGTTTTTCAGCAGCCTTGGTTCTAAAGTATTTCTTCCGATTCATTTTTTTTCTATAGAAAATTTAAGAAATTTGGCAAGCAAACATGATTTTTATTTACTTATTTATTTGTATTTTTCTACAAGGAATGACATGTGCAGATAACAGGCACATTACTTTTATTACACACAATGTTTTTGTTATTTAAAATGGGTTTCTCCATGAAGAAAGTGAGTAGGATTTATACTCGGCACTTTACTGCAAAATCAGCTGCGTTCTTTCATTATCTCAGTTATAAGAACCATTTTCAGGATCTGTTTTAATTAGGGGTGTCAACGTTAACGCGTTAACGCATGCGATTAATCTAAAAATTTTAACGCGTTAATATTTTTTTAACGCAAATGAATCGTTTGATAAGGTTTGACCCCAACTTCCTGCCGTCAATGCAGCGCGGAAGGTTATCTATCATAGTGTGATAAGGGTAACGTCACAGCAAACGCTACGCTAAGCCTGTGTTACAATATGATGGCAGAAGACACGACGCCTGGTCTGCTGAAAGGCAAGTTTCATTATAAAAAGCTTCCAGATGGAAGTTTGGATAAAACCAAAGTTGTGTGCACTTATTGTAGTGATGAACTGTCCTTTCACCGAAGCACGACAAGTTTGAAGTACCATCTTCGGGCCAAACATATTTTTGCAGATGTTAGCAAAGATGCCAGTGCTGAGACTGCATCAACAAGCCGTGCTCGTCAAAGGACACTGGATGAGTGCAGCCGGGGCAAGCTTGTCAACAAAACAACAACAGCAAAGCTAACTAATTCCATCACTAAATGGATCGCCACAGATTGCAGACCCATCAGCATAGTTCAGGACCGTGGGCTTCAAGACATCATTCAGATTGCCACAGGCGACCCATCATACCAGTTACCTTCGAGGGGAACTATTGTTACGAGAATGCATGAATTGTACGACACTGAAAAAGCTAAAAAAGTGAATCAGTTGTCAGAAGGCACTTTCATAGCACTTACTGGAGACCACTGGACATCAGTAAGTAACCAAAACTACCTTGGTGTAACAGCACACCTAATCGATGACAACTGGCATCTGCACTCATTCACTTTAGGGGTGTTAAAAACCGAAGAAAGGCATTTTGCCGAAGCATGCGCTAGCCAGTTTCTCAATGTTGCAAATGAGTGGGAGATAGCGGACAAAGTCACTACTATAGGAACTGACAGTGCTCCCAATATGATTGCTGCTGCAAAGAGTTTACCATTCGAGCATATTCCTTGTGTGGCGCACGTTATACAAAGAGTAATCGCCATGGCTTTTCGGGACAGCGGATTTGACAGCGTTTTAGCCAAGTGCCGTAAAATAGTCTGACACTTCAAGCACAGTCCCGCAAACACTGCAGAGCTGAAAGCTCTGCAAGTCTCTCATGGACTAACAGAGGAGTCTCTCGTGCAGGATGTACCGATGCGCTGGATATAGATCCACTGAATGCAGCACTGGCACAGCAGAAGCATAAATTAACCATGCTAACCTCAGCTGATTATGACAGACTGGCAAAGCTGGAAACGTTGCTGGAACACTGCAGGTATTGTGATTTTTTTTTTTTTTCTCTTCAATTTTACTAATAAAAACAATTAATTTATAAGTCATCTATACATAATGTAAGGCCTATACCCTGAATAGGTGCCATCTGAATGTAAACTGTAGTCATTTAGTCAGTTGTGTGTCTTTACTGTAGGTACATCACTGAGCTCCTAGGTGGCGAAAAGTATGCATCCTGCTCTGTGGTGCTACCTGCGCTGTGCCATCTCCTGCGTACAATGGAGGTCTCTGATGTTGACCCTGCCTACATAATGCGCTTCAAGGCTGCATTCACAAAGGACCTCAACAGGCGAAAGGAGAGCTCAAACCTGTGGTGGTTAAAGGTAGCAACAGCTCTAGATCCCAGGTTCAAGGAGCTTAGGTGCTTGCCCAAAGCAGAGAGGGGAGAGGTGTGGCAAAAGCTGAGTATGATGCTGAAGGATGGAGAACCTGCTCCACAGACCTCTGGAGAAGAAGTAGAGCCAGAGCCACCAAAGAAAAAAATGGCCCTCCTAGTGATGGGGTCAGAGTCAGAGTCTGATGATGAGGCTCTGTCCAAAGATAAATGTCTAGAGAGGTACAAGGCAGAGCCCTATGTCAGCATAGACACATGTCCACTACAGTGGTGGTCAGCACATTCAGGTGCACATGGTAAGCTGGCCCATATGGCAAAAAGGTATTTGGCTACACCTGCCTCAACAGTGCCATGTGAGAGACTGTTTTCTTTGGCAGGCCACATTGTGCAGAAGAAGAGGTCAGCTCTGTCATCTGAAAATGTTAATAAGCTAGTCTGTCTGAGCAACTGGCTGAAAGAAGAGTAGATTGTATGATTGGTTAGCAGGAGGAATGTTGCTCAGATGCACACTGTAGAGACTGTTCATTTTGTCTCTGTACAGACATTTCATTTCTAAAATAGACCTATAATACAAATATTGATTGTTGAGATAAAACTGGAGGATCTGTTTCCTTAAACTTTTGTTATACATTTCTTTATTTCAGATCAAGAATGTAGAGACTGTTCATTTTGTCTCTTTACAGACATTTGATTTCTAAAATAGGCCTATAATATACATGTTAATTGTTGAGATAAGACTGGAGGATCTGTTTCCATAAACTTGTTTTGTTATACATTTCTTTATTTCAGATAAAGAATGTAGAGACTGTTCATTTTCTCTTTTTGAAGACATTTCATTTCTAAAATAAGATTATAATAGAAATGTTAATTGTTGAGATAATAAAACTCGAGGATCTGTTTCCTTAAAGTAGTTTGTAATGCATTTCTTTTTCAACACATTTACAGGTAAATCCTAGTATTTTAAATTTGCGATTAATCGTGATTAATCACAGTCCATGACTGTGATTAACTCGATTAATTTTTTTAATCGATTGACAGCACTAGTTTTAATTAAAAGTTGATGTGCACATCCATACAATGTGATGATTCTGAATTTACTGAATTAAGCAGCTCTCAGAGGAACATGACATCCCATCTTAGCACAAAACACTAACCCGCACAGATTCTGAGCCACGGAAATCAGAACATACATGTACATACCTTTGCATTTGTTTGTAGCTTTGTCTAAGATGGCCTTGGTTGATACGATTTTTCCATATCTATAACAAGAACCAACAGAGATGGGTTAAGAATTTTGAAACACACAGAGATATAAATGGCTTAGTTTGAATGTTAACCTATATGTACCACAGTTATTATCTAACTAAAACTAAAACCATTAAAAAACATTTTCATGACTTGAAAGAAAATAAACATTATCTGAAATAAAATAAAACAAAAAACATAAATTTAAATTTCAGCTAGTTGCCAAGGTAACATTTCTCATTTTTGTCTATTGTAAGTTGAAGTACTAAAATAAATAAAAAAATAAATATATTTATAAAATATTTATATATAACTATAAATAAAATAATTAATAATAATAAAAAAAATATATAGACTTTAATAAAATACAAAAAGTAACAAAAAAACAAACAAACTTCAAATTAAAACAAATGATTATATAGACACTATAATAGCATATCAAATTAAAAAAAATACTGATATGTACTTGCATACGAATACTGAAGAATGGAAACAGTACAATTAAATCATTCACAAAACTGCTTAAATTTGCTAAATATATTGTGAATCTATTTAATATGTCACTAGTTTGAATGCATTTCTCTATTACAGTTGCTAAGTGAACATATAAAATACCTGCAACAATATTTGAAACAAGAAGATGGTGAGCAAATGACCAAACTATCTCTTTAAGACTTTCTGCCTAAAACACTGAAAATGTAAAAGAAGTGAATCTTTAACAATCCTTCGCTGTATTCTGGTATATTCTGTACACTTCTAAGGCAGAAAGGAGCACTGGAGGAGGAGAACAGAGCGGGCAAAGGAGTCCTTGGGGGGAAATGTGATTGATTTATGAGGCGGTTATAAAAACTGCAGTGGAATGCTGTAAGGCACATGCGAGTAAAAACATGACTTTTGACCTCACAGCACGGGCATTAATATGACCTCATGAGTCACAGCCACCGATGATGAGAAAAAAAAGGGTCATTAAGTGCTTTCAATTAATAACCAAATAGGAAAGACTTCATGAGATTTGAAATCCAATTACAGCAGATGACTCTTAAAGCCTGTGCCGGTCTCTCCGGGGCCGCGGTGACCTCGCGCTCTGATTCTCCTGAGGGATGAAGGGTTTGCACCAATTGACCTAATATTAATCAATTACAAGAATCTCGCATCTTCCTCGTACTCTTCCTGAGCCGCTTATGGAAGCCGTGCTTCAATCAAAAGCTTGAAGGCGTTAAGTGGCGGAAAGAGAAAGTAATTCAATGATTTTTAGGCACCCTGAGGACACTTTTTCAATGTCTTGGTTCCGCAAGCATTTTTCCCATTGGGATTTTTAAAAAAGACTTTGTTAAAGAGTTTCACAAGCCGTGATCTTTACTTCCAGAAGCTGACTGTTGCACTCTATAAATCACAAAAATATTCAGCATACACAAATATTGAATAAACACATTTTTCATACATTCTAAACAAAGAATATAAGTAATGCTGCATTGGAAATGAACCAAAGCAGGCATCTTTTGACTGCCTACGTAGGCAGCTCACTAGGTTTTGTAACAGAGTGAACATGTTATGAAAAGTTGACAAATGTCATTCATTAATCCCGCTGTCTGGAGAGACAGCACAACAGCGTTTATGGGCCTTTTTATGTGCTTCATCGCCCGGTTTACCGGAAAACGACGAGGCCATCAGGAGGAAAAACTCGTCCTAATAGGCCGCCTCTCCATTAGCTTCTGCTGAAAATCTATTGCAATTGAATTGCAGCGGCCAGACGGTGGAGGAGAGGCCGAGAGACGGACAGAATGTTCCTGAGAGGAGGAACAATGTGACTGGTGTTTCACCTGCCATTTCAACCCCAGTCTTGATCCCATTATAGAGCTCCAGTTTCCCTCCACCAGAAGCTTATTGATCTCCATAGTAAGAGCTCAGGGCTGTGTTTCATAACTCGGCTTAAGCAAACATCAGCGGCCCGTTCTGCTCTGTGAATACAGTCTTTATATTGGTCGTATAAACATGCTGAGATTAACAAGAAATGCACAATATTTGGTGACAATAACAGAACTGGTATGTTAAATAAACAATATAGATTTACAATACAAATTTAATTTTTGGTCATTCGCAAACACTGCAAGAGGATTTTTTTTTTTTTTTTTTTTTTAAGTATTGAGCTCAAATAGTCTCAAAAGTAATGCATTCACAAAATATATATCCACGCACAACAATTCGCAAACGCAGATTCAACAATCAATTCAGATTGTGAAACTAGTCAAATGACAGTCTTTAGGAAACAGCACAATAAAATATTTCAGAAACATTCAGAAATGTGCAAACATACTCACGTATTTATGAACTGTGTTTTGCATTTGTGAATTTTACTTTCAAGTCAAGTCATACAGATTGTGAATGTAAATTTGGTTGTGCATTTGCAAGTTGTATTTCTGAATATGAATTAGTTCATGAGCTTGCGAATTTGCAAATATAAAAGCTTTTTTGTGAATGTGAATTAGCATATGGATTTTAATTATTCTTATTTTGTAAATGCATTAATCAGAAAAATATTTTGAGCTAAAATAGTTTTTATATATATATATATATATATATATATATATATATATATATATATATATATATATATATATATATATATATATATATATATATATATATATATATATATATATATATACACACACACATACATACATACACACATACATACATACACACACAGACACTTATGCTAAAATATATATATATATTTAAATATATATTTTAATATATATTTTATACAGAATGAATAATTTTTCACTTCTTCTAGGTGGAGATGACATTATAACCAAAATGACATTTCACTACAAATCCAATTATTTAAAATTATGCCGCAAAGATGTGTAACAGTACAAAAAGTGACATTCCATCGTGAACAAAACCATCATGAACAAAAACTGAGAAAAATTGTTTTGGCTGCAGCATCCTTCGCCAATGTGATTTTTAGAGATGAGGATGCATTTGTACTTTCAAAAATCCAATTTTATTCCTGCTTGATTTCAAACTGACCTGGCTCTTTCCATATCCTCACCATCATCTTAAACATCATTATCCATCAAATGCTCTGCCAGAGCTTTCTCTAGTGTGCGAGAGATCTCTATGAGATCTCATGACGTTGCAGAAGCGGAAATAAAGCAACCAGGAAAATAACCAGTCTATGGACAGGACAAGATAAAAATTCAGATGAACCAGGAAGAGTTTGCTTTTATCTAGTCTCATTATTGCACCACGTCTGGTTAAGACACAGTGTAAAGAGACCCTTGAAAATGTTTGAGGAATTTTTCCTCCCTGGTTTTGGTTCATTTCCAGCTAGACAGCATTTCCTTAAGGACAGGCTCTTTAATCTGCTCTAGTCCGGATATATGCAAAGGTGAAAGTGTCTTGAAAGCCATATCCTCTGATTTGCATGAAAATGCGACTTACAGATGCTTACATTAAGTGGATTTTTTTTGGAGAGTAAAATCCTCTCAGCAACATTTCACAAGCATAGTTCTCATGCTTTTTTGCTATCTTCAATAACATTCAGTGTAAAATGAAAATCAAAAATTATTTTACATCCCAGCATGCTTTTTAAAAAAATACAGAGAAGCTGAATATAACAAAATAAACATTTTCTATGCACTTGGGCTTTAGAGGACGGTAATGAAGAATGTCCAAAGATTCTCAAGAAAATCCCCAGCAACACATAGCAGACTGGACTGATTCCAGTAACAGATCATCTTCACACTGTGTGTGTTTAATGGTGCCAGTTTCTAGGCTGCCAAAACATACATATTCAGCATATATAGCATCATGTGCAAAGAGATGCATCGGCCCTTCTGAATCTTGATTTTGGCACCTTCTGAGGTGTTGCAACCAAAACCTATGCTAACAAAAACACCAAGAGAAAAACTACCTGCATCCTTTGCCACATGTTCTTGTTATTTCCTTATCCTCCATATCTATCCATCCACCCATCCATCCATCCACCCATCTATCTATAAATATAAAATGATAGACAGATAGATAGAAATAAATGGATAGATATTAATTTAAAATTACATTTTATTATATATAATATTTAGTATACTATTTATTATGTTTAAATAATTTATGTATTTTCCTATACAAGTACATTGGCTGGATTTTGCTAATATTTAACATCATGAAGATATCTATATTGAATTTATAGGGCTCTGTGAAATCTGTTAGATTTTTTCCCAAATTCATTTTTTTTCCCAAATTTTTCTAGATTCCATTTTTTTTACATTTTAATTTGGACTCTGTTTTAATGGTTAAACTAAATTTTATTAATCAAAAAGGATGTCTAAGTGATTGAAATCATGAAGCTTATATGAGTTTACAGCAATTTATTCAACAAAAATCACATTTTTAGGGCCCTATAACATATATTTTATTTTTTCTCAAATTCTGTTTTATTTTTCATTAAATTCTGTGTTCTCAATTTAAAATTTTCTGGATTCCATTTTAATGGTTTAACAAAATTTCATATTATTTAATACATTTTAATAATCAAATTTTTTTTTACAACAATAGGGCCATGTGTTTTTTTGTGTTTGTGTTTTTTCACTATTGGTTGAAAATAAAGTTTTAATAATTTTATTAGTAGAAGTAGTAGAAAGACATACACATTCTACTGTACAATAGTAATATATTTCTGTTACAGTTTCTTCAAGTTAAATTGTACTTATTTTAATGGGCTGCCGTGAAGAGTTTTATTTGTGTGAATGTGTGTGTGTGTGTGTGTGTGTGTGTGTGTGTGATGTATGTATATGACGGTAGCTGAAACGGTCAAATTCTCATGAAGTGACTCAGAGTATACTGACTTAATTTTGCTGATATTAGTCATTTCATTTTCAATCTATTTGGCAATACTGACTGTTTGACTATAATGATGGCTGAAATAAATAAATAAATAAATAAATAAATCTTTTTAAACATTCAGTTTCAGAGGAAATACATCAATATCGAGATGCAGAATATCATCAAAAGGCTGGAAAATATTGAAGCATATAAAACTATATTGCCGAGCAGCCATGTCAAGAGTCGTCTACAGCAGTGGTTCCCAACCACGTTCCTGGAGGCCCCCCAACACTGCATGTTTTCCTTGTCTCCTTAATCAAACACACCTGATTCAGATCATCAGCTCATTAGTAGAGACTCCAAGACCTGAAATGGGTGTGTCAGACAAAGGAGAGATGCAAAATGTGCAGTGTTGGGGGGCCTCCAGGAACGTGGTTGGGAATCACTGGTCTACAGCCAATGAATGGAGGATTGACTCAACACACTGATCTGATGTTTCATGATCCAGCATATTATTTGATTCTCCATAAGCCCGTGTTATGACACAATACCTCTGACCTCATATCGTTCCCATGGAAGTGACCTGGAAAAGGCTAGATCCGAAAGGTCAAAGGACAAATCGCTTTAGGCATCAGCATGAGATTAAGCTAAATACAGCGAAGGGTTAGATGATCACACCACTGAACTGCCGGTGCAAAGCCCAGCACTAATCCAGAGCCTCAATCACAGCCATGAACCGAGCCGCAGCAGCTTTCTAATTAAAGACGCCCATTCAGTTCCTTTGAGGACAAACCTGTGAACATCACATACACAAGACATACAGTCTGGGATCTGAAATGTTATTTGCAGTGATGCAAATATCAGAAGCTGATTTCTCAAAGAAACAAAGATATATTAACCTCTGCATTCAATAGTACTGATCCTATAAATGTGTCTCTGCTGCAGATGCTTGAGAGGCAGGACCAGGACACTTTAGGTCACTATTAATTACTCCAAAGAAAGTCCACAGGCTTACAATGTGATGTAAAGAAGCAGTTTAGATTTCTCAAGGCTAAAAAAATAAGGCCATGAGTACATGGATGCATGTAAAAGTAACTCTATTGCCTAAAAAAATAAAAAAAAATATGCATGATGTGATATCATATATCATTATTGATATACAGTAGATATCGGTATTTTCACTGGCGAGCAACATATTTTTATATGATAAATATTTATCATAATATGTAAAATATTTAAATTAAAATGTATTTAGCAAATAGGTTGTAAGTAAAAAATGTATACATAAAAAAAGAAAATATATAAATAAATTAGCATGACATGATATACATCATATATCAATAATAATATAGACATCTATATTCTCACTGGTGAGCAACATATTTTTAGGTGTCAAAAACAATTTGTTATAATATGTATAATATTTAAATTAAAATGTATTTATTTAGCAAATAGGTTTTAAAGTGTCCCTATTATGGGTTATGAAAGGTTCATATTTTGGTTTTGGGAGTCTCCAATAACAGGTTGACATGCATGCAAGGTCAAAAAACACTTTCATTGTCTTATAATATGCATTTATTTGTACCTTACTTGCTTAACGACTCCCAAACGATTCGCTAAACGATTCGTTTGTCCAAACCCCTCCTTTGCGTGACGCTAATCTGCGGTGATTGGTCTCATTTTCATCTCATCTCACCTGTACTGCCTGATAAAGCAGTGTTTGTGAGCGCAGTGCTGCTTTGTGTACAGCGTTATCAGAGAAACAGCTATTTTTATCGCTCCAAAAGCGGCACCTAGTAGCAACGAATGAATTTGCATTTTCATTCAGACCAACACGAAAAGACCAACAAGTGGGCGGGCAATATGCTAATGTTTCATGTTGAGTCAACATGAAAGGCTTGGGATTCGTTTTAAAAACGACTCTTTTCAATGATTCAGAGTCGACTCTTTCTTTTGAGAGACAATAACTTTATACACGCTGCACTTTCAGATTTAAAACTTTGCAGGATGTTTTCATTCACTTAGAGCTGTTACACACTGCATGAAAGCTCATTTTCAAAAATCCATAATGGGGCACTTTAATTAAAATAAACATATACATAAAAAAAACTAAATCAATAAAAATCAATCAATAAATACGCATGTAACAGTATGATTATATGTCAATATTTTCACTAGCAATACCTATTTTTTAAGTATTTTTGGTAAAATACAAAAATTATTTTAATATGTATAATGTTTAAATTAAAAAGTGTGTGTGTGTGTGTGTGTGTGTGTGTATATATATATATATATATATATATACACATACACACACACACATATACATACTGTATATAGTTACTTAATATTTATTACTTTATTTATAATAATATAATAAATTAAATAAATAATAATAACAAATAAATATATATGTAAAAATATACTGGCAGGGAAACCACAAATCTGCCACCGTATAAATGTACACACACACACACACACACACACACACACACACACGTATAGTTGAGTCCTGCTTTTGTTATTTAATAATCAGAGTTAGGAAACACAGTGGGCATGTTTTTCTAAGGTGTGTGTGTGTGTGTGTGTGTGTGTGTGTGCACGCGTGTGTGTGTGCACAAAGTGGGAGGAAGTTTGATGAAGGGCTCGGAGGAGGAAAATGAGACTTCAAAGTCACATCAGCGGTCTTTCATCCAGTCTCCATCCGTGATTCAGTAACTGGATCATTCTGTGCTTCTGCTACAGTGATGCACCAAAACAAACCAATCCATCTCTAAAGATCTTGTGCTTGTTCTTAGAGTTTGATCTGGGTGGGAAAACGGCACATACTGTACAATACGACCACACAAACATTTTGATTTTGAATACTTGTCTACACCCTTTAAACCATGATTCGGTGACTGGACTGCTTTATGTAATTTACATGTGACAGCAAAGAACAAATTTAGAGTACTCAAAAATTCAGAGCGGGACGCGTCCTAAATAAATCAAGAGGAAGAACTGTTATTGAGGAGTGTTTGAACTGCTTCTGAACTGTTTTATAATATTACTTTTACTGTTTTCAAAATCCACATCAAAATGAAAAGAATCAAATTAGACGAAGAAAGCTTCATTTGTAAATTACAAAATTGAGTTGTTTTTTTTATTCAGTTGCTTTATAATGTAAAGCTGTTTTTGCACTAATTTCAGTCTTCAAATCCAATCAAAATCCAAATAAAACTAAATTAAATTTTCATTTGTAAATCATATAACTGACTATTTGCTTTTGTTTTTTTACTCAACTGTTTAATAATGTAATGCTGTTCATGGACTTATTTCCGACTTCAAATCCAATCAAAATTCCAATAAAACTCAAATGAGAAAGTATCCTTCATTTGCAAATTATAAAATTGAGTATTTGGTTTTTAACTATTGTTTCATAATGCAAAGCTGTTTTTACACCAATTTCAGACTTCAAATCCATCCAAAATACAAATAAATATAATAAAAAGGAAAAAATAAAGAAATGCGACGAATGACCTTGCATTTGTAAATAATTTAAATTAACAACTGGCTATCCTACAATTTTTTTATTTTTTTATTTAGATAATATTTTATTCTTTAATATATAATGAATATTTAATCTTTTTTCTGAATAATTCACAAATGACTGTAGGGTAGGATAGTCAATTAAATTTATTAATTTAATAATTTTATTTTTTATTAATATTTATATAAGATGTTTGCCTTAAACATTCAGCAAACATGACTAGCTACCGTGATACACAGTTACTCATAGCGTTTGGTCATCCCACCCACCCTAACTCAGGCTCACAACACCACGTTCTTTCTCACATTTGTTCTGTTCTTAAGTGTCATTTCTGTCTGCAGCAGTGCAGTATGGTCTATCTGTCAATCTTCTCAGCGCCTTCACTCACAGGAGTCCTCTGAGGACCGGTCGTGTGATTCTGCTCGAAAATCACTTCAATTCATCCAATAGACTCAAAGCGACACAGCATACGCCTCATCTTTTATTGATGGCATTCATCCCAGACCTCTTAGAGGGGAAAGTCACCCTGCAGCCCTTGACACACAATGACCGAAATATGAGAGTTCATTGAGCCGCAGTGCCAGGCTGAGTGAGATTACAATACTAAAACCAAAGAGCGGCCAGTGGCGCTTTCTTTATCCAACACCGCCCCAGATACTCCTAGAAAATCCTGCATGAGCCAAATGATTCAGGTTCAGTCAATGTTAAAGACTATAAGCAGCATTTGTGGCATAATTATTTGTTGCATAATTCTTTAGTTTATGAAACAGCATTAATAAAAATATATATACACATTTAAAAAAATACATTTATAAATGTAAATAAACTGAAAATAAAAACATTGAAAATGAATTGTTTACTGTAGATGCTACAAGTAAATTTATAGATGAATATTATTTTTTAGATTTGCTAAAGATTACATTTAACAGTTTAATTGAATTATTATTGTAACTACATTTTAAATACTAAACTATTTTTTCTAAGAGAGCATTAGAAAGTAATCTAAACAAAAGTAGGAGAAATTAACATGCACAATTAAATATTGGGCAATATATGTAAAATATAGACTGATTTTAAAAAAATATTCTTTCATATTAGCTGATAACCAATATCATTTGGATATATCAGGCATCCTGAGAAAATACACAGTTTCAAAAGTAGATATAAGACTTTATACATGTTAACATGAGACTAGTATGAGATAATCAATGAAAATGTGTAAAGTTTTATCCAATCTTGTAATTTTAACATCAAAAGCGCATAGCTAATACCAGACACTTTAATGCAAGACAGTGCAAACTTGAAGAATTACAACAATAATTAAGAGAACATCAACCTAGAAAACTGTCCCACTTCATAAAGATAATTTACAAGTTTACAGCTCCAATAATAAACACTGAATAACACTGAGTCACTGAATAATTCACTACTGCTTTTAAAGTTGGATATACTTGGATACTGCCTGACTGCTTGTATTGTTGCAAAATGTACTATAACTATAATATACAGTATAAGATATTATAAACATTAATACAAAAACAAACAAACAAACACAAGCTTCTAGATTTCTACTTTTACAATGGAAGTGTTGCTCCATAGATTTATATTGTCTATACTACTTCACTGTAACCACAATTTGCTTTTTAAAAAAAAAAACAAAAACAAAAAAACCTCAAAATCAGTCAAAATGATTTTCTGTGATAATCGCATCATGCCACAGATGCTGAACTTGCATTTAGTGAGAAACCGTCCTCAGATCTCAAGCGAAGCAATTACACTCAATAATGTGCCTCCATTTCTGAACAGACAGTCTCTGATCGATACACTGACCTCAGAGCCGTTCAACCACATGTTGAAGCATTCATCAAGCAATAACTGCACATTGTCTCAGAAAGAACTGAGAATCAACTACAACTATGACCCTGTAAGCAACGATTGGATTGTTGATCCAACGGCCACAGTAATCGATCTCCATTTCGAGGAGCCGCCGTCTCACAGTGAAACTGGGCTTAATGAGACACATCCGGACAAACCAGGGCGCCAGAGGCCACACTCTTCATCTTATCTTCTACTACAGCAAATAAAACACCTATCGAAACTGGGTTTCTTAAAGGGATAGTTCACCCAAAAATGAAAAATTCCTGAAAATGTACTCACCCTCAGGTCATTCAAGACGAAGATGAGTTTGTTTCTTCATCAGAACAGATTTGGAGAAATCTAGCATCACATCACTTGCTCACCAATGGATCCTCTGCAGTGAATGGGTGCCGTCAGAATGAGAGTCCAAACAGCTGATAAAAACATCACAATAATCCACAAGTAATCCACACCACTCCTGTCCATCAGTTAACATACTGTGAAGCCGACAGCTTCACAGAAACAAATCCATCAAGACATTTTTAACTTCAGCAACATTTACAAGTCAAAACAGTCTAAAACAGTTTTAAACAAATATGTGGATGGATTTTGATGTGAGAGACAACACTGTTTCACTGGAATAAACAATATTATGGATTATGGACTCATATTTTAGCCAGAAGCAACGGTTTAAAGTTAAAACGCCTAAATGATGGATTTGTTTCTTACAAAACAAATCCATCATTTAGGAGTGGTGTGGATTACTTGTGGATTATTGTGATGTTTTTATCAGCTGTTTGGACTCACATTCTGACGGCACCCATTCACTGCAGAGGATCCATTGGTGAGCAAGTGATGGAATGTTATATTTCTCAAATCTGATGAAGAAACAAACTCCATCTTGGATGGCCTGAGGGTGAGTAAATTTTTGGGTGAACTGTTCCTTGAATTTATTTATATATTTCGGTACTCTTAAGCGAGGCCTTCTGAGTATTCAATCTTAATATTTGGTCAATATAAGGAGGTACTCACGGCTGGCAGAGCTTGACCAGGTCATGGTCGGTGGTGGTTGGTGGTAAACCACGAATGTAGAGGTTCGTTTTACTGAGCTGCTCCCAGCCGGCTGTGCTGCTGCTGCTGCTGCTGCTGTGATTGGTGCTGCTGTTGGTTCCAGGACTGGGCGGAGCCATCGGGTGGGAGGCGGGGCCAACAGGAGGCTGGAGAGAAGGACACAAAACAAACTGCGGTCAGAGTGGAACAAGGTCAAAGCAAACAGGGAAGCAAAAAGCAAACAGTGGTAAAAGAAGCCATAAGTAAGTATACTGGACAGAAAAAAAAAAACAGACTACTAATCCAGAAAGCAGATGCCTCTTCACCAGTAACAGTGGGTGGTTTGACCAAGATCCATCAAGAGTAAATTTATATCACAGTATATTAAATATATATAAATCACAATATATGTATTTTGCTCAAAATTAAATGAAAATACATGCCTCAATTTATTAAACATTAAAAATTTTAAACAGATCGCAATATAAATCACAATGTACAGTACATGCTTTGCTTGAAATTCAATGAAAAACATGCCTCATTTTAATAAATATTTGAAAAATATTATGAAATCCAATGCAAAATAACAAAATATGTAAAATAGCTGAAATGCATAATTTGATGTTAAAAAATTTAAATACATTTTTTTTATTGAAATCCAATTTGAAAATATGCCTAATTTTAATAAACATTTGCCAAACTTTTGCAGAAAATCAAATTCAAAATAACAAAATGTATAAAACAGCTGAAATTTGTGTTAAAATACTTCATCAGTAATTTTACATCACAATAAACTAAAGATATATAATCACAATATATGTTTGCTTAAAATGTAATTAAAAATATGTCTCATTTTAATAAAGTTTCCTAAATTTTGAACAGAATCAAATGCAAAATAACGAAATGTGTAAAATAGCTGAAATATGTAATTATTTGACGTTAAAATACTTAGTCATTTTAAATTACAGTAAGTTAAATGCATATAATCACAATGTGTTTTGCTTGAAATTCAATTAAAAACCTTATCCTCATTTTCCCAAAATTTGAACAAATCACAATATTAATCACAAATCAATGACAAATGTGCCTCAATCTAACAAATATTTCCCAATTTATGAACAGATCACAATATAAATCACAGCATACATGTTTTTCTTGAATTCAGTTTTAAAAATATGCCTAATTTTAATAAACATTTCCCCAAATTTTGCAGAAAATCAAACACAAAATGTATAAAACAGCTTAAATGTGTTTTAAAATACTTTCTCAGTAAATACTTCTTAATTTTAATAAACAATTGGCAAAGTTTTGAACAGAATCAAATACAAAATGTTTAAAATAGCTAAAATGTGTTTTATTCATCATTACTGAAAACCACAAATGATTCCCAAAACATTATTTCACACCCATGAGCCCAGCTGCATAACAAGAGACACATTTACATTTGTTAGTGAACCGCTGAGACTCTGGTGACACACCTTGTGAAACTGGGACAGTCCCAGGTAAACAGGGACGTCTGGTCACCCTATTATGAGATGAGATTATGAGATATCAGATGAACAAGAGTGTCAAAAGTGTAGAAATGTAAAAATGTTACCAGTCTAGGCCAATTAGACAAGCTTCTTTTTACAAATTCTACAACCCTAACAAAGAGCAACTCCAAATATAATCTGCAAGAACAAACACCAAGCATCAGCTTTATCTGAGAACTTATGCAGAAAATAGAGTAATGTGTGCAAAACAGGAAAGCAGAGTGGTAGCTCTGATAAATCTGGACCTAAAGGAAGTGTGTTTACAGGAGTGTTGGGAATTTATAGCCTCCTCACAACAGGATTCGATTTTTGAATCCAAAACAATTCTTGATATATTTCAAAGTTTCAGCAACAGTGCATGAATGTAAATCTTTGGCAAGTGAAGATATATCTTATGTACAAATTTTGTAAAGATTGCAAAACATGTTAAATATAAAACATGTCTGTTCTGACCCATCAACAGGGTACGTTTCGTTTTGCATGTGTTTTCCAATAACCATAATTATTAATAATTCATTTTATGAACAACACCCTTTCGGTTTCGGGTAAATAATTAATTTCAATGTATCATTACAAATAAGTGTTGCTCTTACAAATTCTACAGCCCTTCAAAAATTCTGCAAAAACAAACACCAAACAAGCTTTATCTGAGAACTTACACAGAAAACAGAAGAACAAAAGCAAAACAGGAAAGCAGTTTGATCATTTTTAGGCCCCTCATAGCTGGATTTGATTTTGAAACTGAAACAATTCTTGATACTTTTCAAATTTTCAGCAACAGTGCATGCATACAAATCAATGGCAAATTAATGTACAAATTTTGTAAGGATTGCAAAACATGTCAAATATAAAATATGTCTGTTCTGCCCCACCAATATAACGCTTTTGAATAACCACAAATAATGACTAATTTTATGACTGAAACCAATTCAGAATTTTCAAGGATCAAACGAGAATCATTTAAGGAGAGATGAATCAATGAATCAATCTTTCCCTCCAGCCCTATAGTGTACAGGATCTGTTTCCTGATCCTCCTCAGCTCTAAAACTACACTGCTCATGTTTGTCAGTGTGAGGATGAGTATCTGGCAGCGCTGTGATCCATATCTGCAGTGCAGTCTCTTCTTCTTCAGAAAACAGTTGTCAGCATAAAGTGGGTCCACAGGGGCCGGAAGCTCTGACCTAGGAGCACGGCTGACGGAGAGGATGCTTTGAGAATCTAAAGGAAGCGAATGCGGCACGGGAGGCCGAGGGGTGAGCGCTGAACATTTCTATGTGCTCAACCCTTTTGTTAAAGCTTTGTTCTTAGACGAGCTTGATATGTAACAGACCTAAAGTCAATCGTTTTATCTCAATGCCGGTGAATTCTGCTTGTTTTATAGAATTGAACATTCTGTAGGTAGATCTGCAACAACTTCAAGAAGATCAATCATTATTCATATGGTAAAAACTCATTGTAATTTGCACACAAAAAGAGCCTAACTGCATTTTGTGTCATTTTGGGATGGGTTGAATTTGCAATATTCAAAACGTCCGCCCGCTACACCGCTTCAGCTGGAGATTTACAATTTCACAAGAAAGTCTCATTTCTCACGGGAAACAAATATGCCTCAAGGACTCATGTGTTACGAAATCAAAATATTCTCAGTATTTCACATTACAGGTAAAACCTTTAAAAACTATTTTCTCTTCTTTACACATCATTGTCGGATATACCTTTTATGCAAATTTTAAACAGATTTGTTGAGAAAAATATACTCCTTTTATTTTACATGATATTCAAATGATGGGAATATCATAGGAACTTCACGTTTTCACTTGTCCCATGGACTTGTCACCTTTCCATCCACAAGAACCAAACCGCAACTCTATGAGGAACTGATAATAATAACCATTTCCTGAAGGGATGACCACCAGAAAAAGCCTAAAATCATCCACTTGAGTCTTTCTCTCCAGTCCCGACAACAATTTAAACTCAGTCATAAGTTTAAATAAAACTGATGCAATACCAAAATATTATTTTTGATGAAAGTGTGCTGTGAATGTACAACTCTGATTCAAAATAAAGTCTACAGAAGTCTATAAGTCATGTTGCAAAAGAGATATAGTGAAAAAAAGTATTACCTTTGGAAACAGCCTTTATACATATGCAAAATTTGAAATGATTTGTTGATATTTCACAGATCTAGAAATTAAAACCTGAGACCATCAGTGTAACTGCACAGACTGTAATATTAAAAGTTATTTTAAGAAAATTCCTTGAGTGATTTTTTTCTCTGAAATCTTCGATTTCACCAAAAGCCATTTATTTTTGGATTTGCATTTTTTTGGTACTCACGGATGCAATAAAGATATTTTTGAATGGATTTGTTGAGATTTCATGGATCATGGATCGAATTAAAACTAAAGACTGTCACTGCAACTCTATAGATAAAGTTACTCTTAATGTTACAGTCTAAGAAAACATTTTGAAGTGAGTGATACTCCAGTCAGAGTCTTTAATTTTACCACAATCTAAAAAAAAAAAACACAAACAGGATGCCATATACTTTTGCATTTGCATTTTTTGGTTCTCAGGGCTGCAATAAAGATATTTTTAGTCATAATAGAGGTGAAAGTGTTGTGGTTATCATGCATGTTTGTACACATGCAAAATCCAACAATTCTCTGAGCGAAAGGAAAGAAGTAAAACAAAACCCTACTGCACAAAATACTCAAAAATGAAACACTGATAAACTGTTGCACAGTGAGAACGGGAACTTTGGACTGATTTCTCACAGATAGATATATTTGGTCATAATAGTAGGGGAAAGTGTTGTGGTTTATTACGCATGCTTCATACACATGCAATATCCAGCATTTGATCATAGCAAAAGGGAAGGAATATGAAATAAAAGTCAACACAAAATACATAAGCCCTATCAGGTATGAAAGAGTCTGATTAATCACAGTACAGTGAGAACTGAAACTTTGGATTTCCACTGCTACAAACATCAAGTAAATGTCACGCCGATCCATACCAAACTTTTGTCTAATCAGAACAGCTTAAACCCAAAATGCGAGGCCAACGGCATTGAAAATCGTCTGGAATTTCTGAACGGGCTGCGGATCTGTTGAGGTCAATGCTTTGCTGGCTTCATTCTCCGAGTTATAAAAGAGTTCTTGTGTGGTAAAGACATCACTTCCGTCCTGTTTGTATGGACACAGATGTTCTGAGCTGCGGAGGTCTTCTTGCTCAAGTGCCCTAGCAGTTCAACTGTGATTATCCCGCTCGCTTTTTTGTGGAAGTAACAAGGAGGAGGAAGCGTTCGGAATCTCTTGTATGCAGCACTGACACAGTTCACTGGACGAGATCCAGAGAGGAAAACTGTCCTCCAGTGTTCCCATCCTGCCTTTTACGCAACTTCTGAACCACCATAAAACTAACAGAAAGTTCATTGTGAAAATACATTCCAATTGTTTTACATGGTAGTGCACATGATGTTATTTCACATGTCACATGGACTCATCATCTTTCTATCCACAAAGATCTAATCTGAAGGCATAACCTTGTTCTGAAGGTACACTGAAAATTTGGTGTTGGATTTACTTTGAAAAAGTTTTCACTCAGAAATTGCTAGTAAATTTCACAAATAATAAAGAAACAGCACATAACACATTGAATTAATTGAAATTAGAACAACTGAGATATTATAATTATAGTTCCAGTAATCTTTGGAGACTTCAAAAAAAAATAAATAAATAAATAAATTTTTTTACAGCCATCAATCTTCCACTTCTGTCTTTATCTGCAGTCCTGAGACCCATTTAAACACTAATAAACTGAGTGCAACAGAGGCAATATTTGATGCAAGATATGTATAAAACAATCTTAGCATGATTATAGCATGTTATATAGGTATCATTATGATTCAAAATAAATTGTATATATAATTCAGTCAAGTTTCTAAAGAAATAAACATGTAACGTGACTTGGCTTAGCGGAGGAAAGTCATTCGAGAAACCAGTTTTAAAAAATGTTCTGCATTATGCAATTTATATGCAAATACAAGATTTTCATTTGAGAGTAAAGGACTCTAAATCGAGTTCAACACTCATATAATAGCATATTAACATTGTTTGTACTTCATATGAGGCGTATAAGTCAAATGAAATATTGGGAATAGTGCCATGGGTTTGTTTAGATGAATATTATTTTATATTATGCTGTCACTGAGCATTGCTGTTTACATCTATTACTTTGACTCACATGTAAAAGAACAATTCACCACAAAAATTATAATATTATAATTTACTCACTTCTAACCTCCATGGACTTTGTATTATTTTCTTTCTTCCATGATAAAAGTAGTTTATATGATTTATGTCCAACATTTTATTTTCTGAAGTCATGTGACAGCTGAAATTTTATATTTCCCATCATCATAAGCTATATTATTTGTAGTTTTTAATGTTTTTTGTGTGTCTTTTTTAGGAGTGTGACAATATAAATCACCATCCACTTTCATGATTATGGAAAACAGAAGCTTGGATATATTCTCCTGTCATGTTTCACAGAAGAAAGTCATACAGGTTTAGATGGACATGAGGGTGAGTAAGTGATGATTACTTTTCATTTTAGCCTGAACTATCGCTAGCTTTAATTCCCACACAAAAGCAGTGAAAATGCCCAAGATTGGCAGGTGCTGAAAACCACAGACCTGAGCTCCATGAAATCCAGTAGTGCTGAACAAAATATCATTTCATTAAAGGTCTACACAACAAAGACAGCATTTATGGGTCAGGACAGAGTCAATGTCCTATTGAAACGGCCTGGCAACCCTTTGGCTGCTCTTTCTGCTATTGTCTAATGCAGCTGCGTAAAGACGTGAACAAGACTGGATAAATAAGACAAGCTTGAGTTTAAAAAGGCAGTGGTGGATTATTAAAGGTCAAAAGCTGCACTAAATCTGCCTTGAAATGGATTCCTCCAACACTGCTGATACTAAACATTTAACAGGGCGATAAAGGCCTCTATCAGAGGTGTGTTGTGACTTCTGAAAGTCTCGTGGTTTTACATGGTTTCTGGTTTAAAGGCATAAGGAACAATTTTACACATTCAACAAGCAACCCATACTATGCATTTTAATCCATGATTACATCCCTGTTTCTGAAAGCAATTTCTGCAATGTTTCCTGAAAATGTCTTTTTTTTTTTTTTTTTTTTAATGTTTTTCTCTGGGTTCACATAACATAAGGGAACATTCCATTGTATCATTCTGCTAATGTTACTTTTGAATGTTCTTGGAATGTTCTGAAACAAGTAGTAACATTTAACCCTCTGGCCCTCTTCGGTCATTTTTGACCGAAAAATTTTATATTTTGAAATTTAAAAAATCTTAGCTTCATCGGAATGAGATGACACTTGATGACTTTTGTCACATTAGCAATATCAACACACAAAAAAATCATGGACATGATTCGGATATGTTAAAGAGTCCAAAAAAAAAAAAAAAAAAAGTCACACTTGCCTTCTTCGCGGTCAAAAATGACCAACATAGGAAATGAATGGGAAATACGAAAAAATGTGAAAACTCAGAGAATCTTTTGGTGGTACAAACTACAAATCAGCCACTGGTCAGAAAAAAAGTGTGCAGCAATCAAGGGGTGACTGTCTAGAATATCAGGAGTGCAAAATAGACACCCACACACGTGCACACACACACACACACACATATAGCCTACATATATAAACAAAAATTAACTGGCAAAACTGCAACAGAGCAAATTTTGAAAATATGTTAACATTAATTGAATTGCATTGAATAAAATATCAATTAATTACAAAATGTTTATATAAAGAGTTTTGAATTATCACTATCTATTCCTTATTTTGTTGTTAATTATCAAATACTGAGTAACAAAATGCTGTCTATGTGTTCCCTTTCTAACAAGATTTTAATGTTTGACTGTAATCATAATGTAAAACCTGATACTTATCTAACCAAAAATATCTAAACCTTGACAAAAAGTAGTCTTTTAGAATGTCTAGATATATATCTAATAGCAAAACCTAAAAAAATTAAGAAATTATGTCTAAAAAACAACGGGAATCCAAAAGCCTCTGTATATATCTATATACGTTGCTAATACAAGAAGTTACGCAACATTACACAAGTTTTTATTTTTTAATGCCTCCAGATGGACCAATTCTCACTTTAAAAAAAAATGGATTTTAAATGCCTTCACTCTATTTTAATGTGAAATATTGCATTTATTAAAAAATATTAAATGAATAAAGAAATAAAAAAATATATATTAATTCTAATGGAGAAAATAGCTCATTAAAATTGTATAAATATTGCATAGTATCATAAAATTCCCTAAAAATCCCTAATAAAATCAAATAAAATTCCCTAATAAATAATAACCAAAATATTATTGAACAAAAATATATTACATTGATTTTCCTGAGAAAAAAAAAAAAGTTACATTTCAAGGCTTCGGTCACTTTTGACCGCGAAGGAGGCAAGTGTGACTCCTAAATGAAGAGGGCCAGAGGGTTAAAAATGTTTTAGAAAAAACATTCCAAAAAATGATATATAAATAACAATGTGTGCTAATGTTTTGAGAACATTATTAAAAACCAGATACCTTTGATCAAACATTCTATTCATGTTACTGAAGAACGTTTCTTCATAAATTTGAGAGAACCTTGCTAGAACTTTCTGAGAACATTCCCTCTTTGCTAGGATCAAAGTTAAACAAGTTTAACTCAAGTTCTTCAAGTTTTTATGCACTTCATGCATTGCTTCAAATGAATTTAATACAAGAATGCAGTAACAAGTACATTGTCACTTTTAGCCTGTATTCCTCCATTCACACCACACTAATTATATTCGCTCATGCTAATGTGAACATAACGAGCTAAAGAAGGCAAGAGAGATGATTTACTTGTTAGTATCACAGTGAAAAATGAGTAATTATATTGGTTTTGCTTTATTCGTGTACTACTTTTTACTGTGTTATTGTAGTTTATTTTTTGGAGCATTTGACACGACTTTGACATGACTTGGTTTTAATAATCAGCATGTTAATATAAACGTTAAAAAATGCATAGTACTGGGAGCTTGTTTATCATGCAATGATGATTTCCCTCCTTCATTTTGGAGATCACATTCTCATCCAATTTTTTTCTGAGAAGTCACTGCCTCCCTGGCCTCGGAGAAAACGCCCCTGATTTCTATTTTAGATGAAAATAAACTCGTCATCCTGTAAAGCACAATGAATGCTATTAGTCAAGTGTTCTGAGAGGATACGCTGGAAAACGGCACAGTTAGTCACGTTGCCGGTCAAGCGGGAAGTCCTTGAAGCGTGCTAATCTCTTTAAACGCTCACAGGATGAATAGTTTAACAGCATCACATTTGGACATCCCAAACTGCACTTCATGCCACATGAGATTATTTTGTTGAATTTTTCCAATCAGAACGAAAGCTGTGCCACATTTCTATTTATTTCAAATGCATAAACATTCAGTATATTGAACATGCACTTTCCAAGAAAACAGCACGTCTGTTTTTCGACTTCAGGACAGACCTCAAAAACAAAACAAGACAGCTCATCTGATCTTTGCATTGGAGAAACAGCCGTGCAAACAGGAAATGAGGCACAAACACGGCCTGCAAGTGGACAAAGAACATCTTTGAGGACAAGAAGCCAGTGTTTCCCCTCGAAGGTCCTCTACCCCGACTGAAACCCACACATTCCCAGAGTGGAACGGGCTTTTCTTAGGAACTCAAAGCCTGTTTGTATCTCACATCTATTTGACTATTCAGCTCTGTAGGGAGAGACTGGCTTCTTATCAGAGTACCGCAGACCTAGTCAGCCCATCATATCCGTGCTGGAAATACGCTGAACTTCCAGTAACCACCCTCACCCTGTGAGAGATGCTGCTCTGCTGCTAAATGGCCTATGAATATATATGCATAATCCTCTTGAGTGACAACCAAATCCTTCCTCTTCCTCTTCCACCCCCCTCGCCTTCCTCTTCTATCAAGAAGTCAATCTCTTAGCGTGCTGCTGATAAATCAGATTTCATCATTAGGCGACATGCTATAAGCATGCCATTCACAACACGCGGCTCATCAAGGCTTTCGCCGATGCTGCAGGTAGAAACAGCGACGCTATCTAATCCCATCATGATGCGCTGATATGACAAGGTCACCTAAACCCACCAGCAGGTCATATCTGAACCCAAAATCATCTTAAAAAATACTCCATTCAAATCATTGAATGCAGACACTACTTTGCAGCTCCTTTATAATTCCTATTATTCTTATGTGTGGTTCCTGTGATATATTAATTCCATGTTAATGTTTTAATGCATTATTGTGGGGAAAAGTCCTTTAAATTAGTTACAACAAATGCTAGCATGAAATATAAATGTTGCTGCTTTTTGCCATTAAAGTAATGAGAATTTGAGAGGGAAACGTGTGTAATTGTCACGAAAATTTGTCATTTTCTTTATGCAAAACCTAAAAATATGGCTGAAGTATGACTTTGGCATGTTCGCTTACAGGTTTCACCCAAAAGACTTTAAAACCAAACATATAACCACAATTAAACAATAACAATTAAAGTCAAATGATGATTTTCACCTGTTTACAATTATGTAACATTCTCACTATTTGGCCAGAGTTGGCAAAAATCATATCAGGGGGTTGAATAAATTTCCACCACGTGTTTCCATCTTGTATGTTCTCATCATTAACATTTGTAATTTTCTATATGCAAAACCTAAAAATAAGGCTGAAATATGCCTTGGATGTGTTCTTTTACATGTTTCACCCATACGATTTATAACTGCACAAATAACCATGAGAACCACAGTTAAAGTCAAATAAGATTTTTACCTGTTTACAATTCTGCAACGTTCTCACTGCGTTGCCAGAATTAGCAAAAATCATCCACAACAACCGATTAATGAATAATCTTTCACCAACTGTTTCTATATTGTACATTCTCATTAAAATTTTTCTTTATGCACAATCTAAAATTAGGCTGAAATATGATTTGGACAAGTTCGATTATAGGTTTCAAACAAAAGACTGCATTACCGCAATTTAAAGAGCAAATAACCATGAGGGCCACAATTAAAGTCAAATATGATTTTCACCTGGTCATGATTATGCAACATTCTCACTGCGTGGCCAGAATTCGCAAAACAAATCATCCTCAGCAACTGATGAATGAAAAAATGTTTCTGCAGCAAATGTTTCTGCAGGTAGTGCATGTGAAGTGCATGCATGGGGTGAGATTAGAGAAGGCTTTAATGAAGAGTGTCATATGAGAGGGTGCATTAATTCAGCACTGTGACTTCTGACCATTACAGCACGGTAAAGTAGATTCACCACAGAAACCGAACTCTCCATCAGAAGAACAGACAGGCAGGGCTGTGAATGTATATTCCCATCAGAGGAAAATACAGTGACGTGCATGAGACACGTAAAAACTTGATCAAATAGAGGCCTATTTTTAAACTGGTGGGACGGGTTTGATCGGGAGGGGGGAAAGGTGTGATAAAATATGAATGAGAGCCGGTGCCATAACACAATAAAATGAAACGCTAGCACAACAAAAGCACACCCATCAGAGGGGAGCGTCTGATTGGAAGGGAACCAATGACAGCCTTTCTTTATGGATTAGTTTCATGGAAGTGCTGCTTTTGGACACAAGTACTCTTTCATCCGTCGATCATCACTGGAACGTTACATTTACTGTTATTATTACAAGAAAGTGCAAATAATACTTTCCACACACACATTAGCACAGATCATTCTGAATTATGACTTTAAAACCCCACTTTAGACAACAAATAACCATGAGGGCCACAATTCACGTCAAAGAAGATTTTACCTGTTTACGATTATGCGATGTCCTCACTGTGTGGCCAGAATTTGCAAAAATCATCCTCAACAACCGGATATCCACCGACGATGAGTAAATTTCTACCAAATGTTTCTATCTCGTACGTTCTCGTGTATCCAGGAGGGTAAAGTTGTATCTGTGGCTCTATAAACCATAGAGACCAAGCAGCGCTGTCATAGAGACTCACTTTGACGTATCTTTAAGACCGAATCGTTGCGGGGGGAAATAATAAGGTTATGTGTTGTGGAAGGGTGAGCAGCATATATCCCACGGACGCTCGCTGTAGTCGGCTCGCCCAGCCCGTCTGTTTCGCTCAGTTCATTGATCTGCGGTGACTTCTCCACAGAACTACACCTCCCACCATGGAAGAAACCACTGCGCTCTGTTTAGAGGGGGGGACGTGCACACAAACAACACTCAAAAACACCACAAAACAGACTCTTCGCTCAAATACTAATGCATATTGCATGTTAAGCATGCATTTACACGCACCACGTAACGTGCACAATGCTCTGATTTTTAAGCGAGAGGATATTACATTTCATCAACTCCCCTTTGGCTGCTCTTGGTTTCCTTTGACCCGCATACTTCACATTCCTGAGTGAGGCCATCAGGTTTTGTGGTTTTACAATTTCATGTGTGCTATACGGACTGATTTAACACTGCGTTTAGAACGAGAAGCCAAAATGAGTGTAAATGACGTAAAAAACAATGACAATGAAATAAACATATATTCCAAAAAGGGCCATTTATAGCTATTCGGTGTTATCTAACTGCAGGAAGAGCTGGTATGTAAACTGACTCTCCACTATGGGTGGACGATCTGGCTGTGTATTTAGGGTGAAATTCATGAAAACATGTTCAGGTCAAGCTTAACCTTGTAAAGAGAAGGAAGAAACCAGAAATTATATTTTGCATGAATTAAATGAAGCGTATTGTAGGACTATTAAAGCTTTTTTGCATTGTGACAGAATTTTCATGACATTTAGACACTGATGACCTTAAGTGTGCTTTACTTTTTCACATTTATTTTAAAGTGATTTTATTAAATAATAATTATTTAAAAATATTTATTTTGCACTACATTTAATCTAATATATAATTATGTATGTATGTATGTGTGTGTAAATTATATAAAAAAAAATTAAAATTATATTATATTTTACTATAATTTTTTTATTAAAAGAAAAATAAAACATTCACATGTAACACACACACACATATATATATATATATATATATATATATATATATATATATATATATGTATGTATGTATGTGTGTGTGTATATATATATATATATATGTGTGTGTGTGTATAATGTGTATATATATATAAATTATACATACATTTATACACATATATACACATATATACATACACACACATTTATATATATATATATATATTAGTGCTGTCAATCGATTAAAAAATTTAATCGCGTTAATCACAGTCCTGGACTGTGATTAATCATGATTAATCGCACATTTAAAATACTAGGATTTACCTGTAAATGTGTTGAAATAAAGAAATGCATGACAAACTAGTTTAAGGAAACAGAACCTTTCACACCTCCGCCAGGTATGAGACATAATCCTTATTATTCTTTTATCATTATTCTTCTGTTTTTATTCAGCCATTATCAGCCTTTAAACTGGCAATAAAACGTTTACCAAGCCACATCGCTTCAATCCCAGTTTACATTTACCCAACTATTATCAAAAGTATTTCTAAATAAATACAACAAAACATTTTCTTGCGACCTTACATGAAGTATTATAACAAAAGAAGAACTGCACCTGTTCTGCAGGTGCATTAGAGCTAATATTAGCATCATGCTACATAAGACAATTTATGAGATTAATAGTACACTTTTACTCAGAACTCACTTCAAACCATCATCGAGTGTTTGTAATAACTTCCTTTTACGATCACATGTGGAATTTGGTCGTTTACTGTTGTTAAAATATGCTATTTATAGCCTTTGATATCGCTGCACAGATTAGCATTTCAGATGTACACATTCATCTCAAGAAAATCACATACAAATCATATCCTATCGTAATCGTGTGTTTATTATCTTGTATAATCTATGGTGGCTGTTGTCATGTTTATTTCTGCTGTGTGAAAGCCTTAACATGTATGCTCTGGCTGAAACTCACGCTGTTTGTGATGTTACAGCCGCCTCTCCGTTCTTAAGTTGCCATGTATACATTCAGAGTATAATACACATTAGTAAAAGGATCTATTTTAATTTTCATTTGTCTATATACACTTTGGGCGGCCGCGGTACATTATAAAAGTAGCCCAAAAAACCGCAACCCGCGGCTCTGTAATTTTTCCCGGGACTGTATTTTCAAAATAGCCCACTTGTGCCGTTACCCTGACAACACTGGTTCACTGTGACCTTATCACACACTGATAGATAACCTTCCGCGCTGCGATGACGGGAAGAAGATGGGGTCAAGCATTATCACATGATTAATTTGCGTTAAAAAAAATATTAACGCGTTAAAAATTTTAGATTAATCGCATGCGTTAACGTTGACACCCCTAATATATATATATATATATATACACACATATACATACATATATATATATATATATATATATATATATATATATATATATATATATATATATATATATATACACATATTTACATATACACATATATACATATACATATATAAACACACATATACACATATATTAAATTTTAAGTAATTTTATTAAATGATATTCAATTTTATTAAAAGATAAATCATATTTAAACAAATTAAATATTATTTAAATAAAAATATTATTATTATTATTATTATACATAATTAATATTCTATTATTTATCTGCCTCAACATTAAAAATTAAGCAAATGCAAAGTTGACATTAAATGTTTACAGCATAAATAAGTTACATTTTTAAATATAAAATTGTTTCCAAGCCTATCAATTAAGAAGTTGATGTTTCTGTAGTACTGATATCAAGACTTATCTGTAACATTTAAAGCAGAGATTCAACACACACCAGAAACCACATTTAAATTATGACATAACAGATCAAAGGAAGAATGATGTAGTGACCAAAACGTAACACAAATGCAAACTCTCTTATATTATATATGAGCTACTTCCAGCTATTCTCAGTCTGGAAATTCATCAACCAACTTCATCCAGTGCATTAATGAAGGAGGAACATGCATGATAAACACTTGATGATGCTTCTTCTTCACTGTCTGCTGCTACTCTTCCATTTATACACAAGTAGAAAGAAAAATGTAATTTTCTAATTGCACGCAGCACGTCTTGTGTTTCTCCGTCACTCTTGCTCACACCTAAACACTGCATTTCCTGTTGTCTTCTTAAATAACTTCCCCTGAGCTCATCAGTTTTCGATTTCACTCTGCTGTTTTGAATATAAATATAATCTTAGGAGCACCGAAAACACCTTGTGGTATCAATAATCCCCAGCTCTGGCCGATCGTGCTTAGACAGCAGTTTACGTCGGATAGTTAGGATGTAAATAGGTCATTTACAATCCCACGGAGAGCAGGAGTAAGATCTTTGCCCTTGGATCCTATCCTTTTCCTGTTTGTGACCAAAGAATCAGACTGGAAAACATCTGCTATTCAGGACAGAGCAAACATGAGTGCGTCAACACCAGCCACAGATCAGATGAGAAACAAAGCAGTCGGGCATCAAAGATTTGGCTCAATTACACACAAAATAGCTTCTATCAAAGCTACGTCAGAAATTAACCAGTTCTCAGAATAAATGCCACAAAAACAGATAAAAACTGACTAACTATTTAAAATACGGGGGCAAAAGGGTCACTGTAGTCAATTGATGCATTTGATACAAAAGCATTAAAAGTTTTTCATTTAATTAATACTTACACAAGAAAGGATGCATAAAATTGATCAAACGTGACAGTAAAGATATTTATAATGTCATAAAAAATCTATTTCAAATAAATGCTGTTCTTTTGAACTTTCTATTCATCAAAGAATCCTGAAAAATAAAATACTTCATGGTTTCCACAAATATATGAGGCAGCACAACTGTTTTTGACACTGATGATAATCTGAAATGTTGGTTGAACAGCAAATCAGCATATTAGAATGACACTGAAGACTGGAGTAATGATGCTGAAAATTCAGCTTTGATCACAGGAGTAAATTACACTTTAACATATATTAAAATATAAAATGGTTATTTTAAATTGTAATAACATTTCACAATATTTCAGATTTTACTGCAATTTTTGATCAAATAAAGGCAGCCTTGGTGCAATTTCATAACAATGTATTCTAGCAGAGCATTTATTGTGTTCTGTGACCTTGTGCATCCTGACCCTTAGCTTAAGCATTCGGACATTTTCAAAACAGACAAAGTGATACAAATGCATTTTAAAATGTTACATAAGAAGAGAGGTGGAATAATGTGGTTCTTTGAGTGGTCTGCACTCAAAGGACACTCAGGGTCATGATGGTGACCTGCTGGCACCTTTCGCTCTGCCGTGTACGTGTTTGTATGAATGATGGCAGCATGTCAACAGGCAAATGAGGTAGCAGAAAGGGCTGATTCAGCTAAAGCAGAGGATCAGAGTGCAAAATTAAATGAGAATGCAACAAAAAAAGAGGCTAACATAATATATTTACACACACACACACACACACACACACACACAATAAATAGTTTTATACAATAAATGCAATTATATATATTCACATGCATACAAATGCAAGTTAATGGCACATAAATGCTTGGTCCCAAATGGCACACCTTTTCATTTGCAACCACTTCAGACTTCACAGCTGAATATTACCTAAAATGTAGACTGGGAAGAGGACTGTGAGAGGGAGCCATTTGGAATGGGACCAAAGTCTAGCACGATCATCCCAAAAGACAGAAAGATAGAAAGTAAGAGTGAGTTCACATAAAGCCTGGCACAATGTGCAGAGACATTTAGAAATGCCCTGTCAAAAATACTGACTTAAAATGCAAAATATTGAACACAAACTCAACTAAAACAACTCTTATCTTTCTTTTATTAGCCTTTAACTTCAGACATTTACACACTTAGTGGGATATTTCTTACTATATAAACTTGCCATTTTCAGCAAAACTCAAGAAATCAAAAACATAATTTACGTTATCAGTGAAAAAGAATTTTCATTGAGGAAAAATACAAGGCAGGAATTGGTTTTATCCGCCAGGAACCGAATGCATCATAAAAAAGTGTGCATCGAGAGCTGAAATAAAGGGTCTTGGTGACATCATTCAAACTGGAGAGTCGTTTTAGAAAAAGTTACATTTAGATAAAAGATTAAGAAGTCAAGTCAAATGTACTTGTATAGTGCTTTTCACAATACACATTGTTTCAAAGCAGCTTTATGTTTATGTTTATTATATCTTAATATCTTCACGCCTTATAGGTGCGTTTAGCAGATTAGAGTTGGACGATAATGTATCTTACAGTTTGCAAAGATACCAGCAGAGATTTGCTATATTATATATATCGCTTTACGTAAAAATACTGTATGTATGCAGAAATAGTTGGACATAGGCCTACCTGTAAATCCAACTTTATCTTAAAGAGCTGGACGATATATGGAAGACTGTTTCTACCATGGATATAAAAAATAAAAAATAAAGTAATTGCAACTTTATCTCAGAATTCAGACTTCGTTTCTCGACATTTTGAAACGAGTAAAGAATTCTGAAAAAAAAAAACAATCAGAGAGATATAAACAGGCTAATCGCAAGATATCAGCTCACAATTATGAGAAAAATTATGAATTTTTCTTGCAATTCCAAGTTTTACGTTTTTATTCCAAGATTATCACGTTCCAGAACATTTTCGTTCACTGTTCCTGGCTGGTGGAACGATCTTCTCACCCCTGACAATTTTCAAGCGACTGCTGAAAACTCATCTCTTTCGACACTATTGGACTTAAAAAACAAAAAATAAAAAAATATCTTTGTCTTTTTCTTTATTTATTCCTTCCCTTTCTAGCTTGTAGTTATTTTAACAATGCCTGAGACTTGGTATTACGAGCACTTCCTCTTTCTGTTTGCCTCTTTAAGATGAATCACTTTATGTATTCCCCAATTGTAAGTCACTTTGGATAAAAGCGTCTGCAAAATGACAATGTAAATGTAAATTATATGTTTTTCTCAGAATTGCAAGAAAAAAAATCTGCTAAAATGTTGCAATTACATATTTATTTTAATTACCTTAGTGGAAACGGGGTTTCATAGCGATAATATAGTTACATTTTGTGATGATATAAACAATCACGCAGCTGAGATTTGCTATATACAGTAGTATATCTTGCTTTACATGCGTGTACTGCATGTGAAGTAGGCTACACTTGTAAAGTACCCATACAAATATTTATCCTTTGGAATAGCATGCAAAATATGAATTAGATCAATTTCAGGACATTTTTGTTGACATTGCATGATAATCATCAGAGTCCAGAAGCGAAACCAGTTAAGAACCGCTGGTTTATAACAGCAAGGATGTTTAACAAAATCTAGAGGAGCTTTAAACCTACAGGAAAGCAGCCCACAAATCAGCCGTAAAGTAGCCCTGCTTGACATGGTACAGCTGTCCATGCTGAATGTGCAGAGAAAACAAATGAAGAGGAAAGCGTTCGCCTCCCCCACAGGCGATCAGAGCGACTATATATCACACTCCAACCTACCAACATGTGAGCACACATGCATGTGCATAAATCCATGCACACTTACACTCATGCACGCTGTCTCTCTCTGTACTGTAGTTACGGCGCCCTACAAACACCTTTGACTGCTAAACGAGAGGCTTTTGAACTCCAATGCAACTCTGAGACATCTAAAGTGCCACGTTACAGCGAGTGTGCAACTTGCCCAGACCACATTCTCGACATTCTCCCTGCCTTCCACCGTAATGGAGAAACATTTCAGCTTGTGACTTCCTATCTTGTTCGGTCTCGGCCCATTTGCTCTGTATAAATAAAATGTTGCAATTTGCGCGCTGCTGAAACAGTGCCGTCCAACGTACCTTCCTGCCTCTGCCGTCTGGCTCGAATCGAGGGCCCCATCTTCTTGGCGGGGGCCACATTATAGTCGTCAACAGTGTCAGCTTCGAGTTTGTCACGGCAGGCACTCGCGCACTACGAATGCAGCTTGTTTACATGTGTGCGTGTGTCTGTCGCACAGGAAGACACCTCTTTCACACAGATAGTCAGTGAGAGAGAGAGAGAGAGAGAGAGAGAGAGAGAGTTTGGATGTGTGTAGGGCTGCTGGGAATGAAACACTAGCTTACTACTTACTGAACAGTATGCACTGTATACTGCCTACTACGATTCAAAAATAGTGCATTATGCAATGCTAAATGTGACCCTGGACCACTAAACCAGTCTTAAGTCGCTGGGGTATATTTGTAGCAATAGCCAAAAATACATTGAATGGGTCAAAATTATTGTTTTTTTCTTTTATGCCAAAAATCATTAGGACATTAAGTAAAGATCATGTTCCATGAAGATATTTTGTAAATTTCCTACTGTAAATATATCAAAACTTATTTTTTGTTTAGTAATATGCATTGCTAAAAACTTCATTTGGACAACTTTAAAGGCAATTTTCTCAATATTTTGATTTTTTTTTTTTTGCACCATCAGATTCCAGATTTTCAAATAGCTGTCTTGGCCAAATATTGTCTAATCCTAACAAATAATACATCAATGGAAAGCTTTTTTATTTGGCTTTCAGATGATGCATAAATCTCAATTTCGAAAAATTGACCCTTATGACTGGTTTTGTGGTCCAGGGTCACAAATGTTTATGTCTCATGAGCTCATCACGATGCATAACCTTGATGAGCTTATTTTGTATAGAAAATACATTTACGTTTATGCATTAGGGAGATACTTTAATGCAAAGCGACTTTTATTGCATTTAAAGGGATAGTTTGCACAATAAAAGAAAATTCTGTCATTTACTCACCCTCTAATTTTCATTTTTGGGTGAACTCTCTCTTTAAGGTACACAGTTTTATCAGTTTTTGCTTTCCTTGGGAAAACACTCAACTTTTTGCAGTTCAAGCAAATATTGAGTCATGAAAATTGATGTTAAAATCATGGCTGTATTTACTTCTAGTTCATTCACATCACATTAGAAATGAAAGGTCAAGTTGAGAGCATTGCATTGTGGGATGCAGTATCCTGTGCAGTATGTATGCTTAAATAGAGGCCGTTTTTTATGATATACATAGAGAGGAGGTTACCAATATAATGGATATATACAGCATAGTAGTCAAAGGCTTCAAAATGTTATGATCCCTGCTAGATTTGAGTAAAATTAAAATGAGTGAATTTTACTGTAAATTCAGTGTTATTAAGAATGACCGATTTTAATAAGTAGTCCAATCAAAAAAAAATAAAGAAAATGAGTAGACCAGAAGATCATAATGCTCAGAATTTATATGTGTAATTTATTTGCATACATCATAACACGGCATGCTGAGACATCTCTGATTATAACAGGAGTGATCTAGCTTCGTCCAAATACGGCGACTACATCCAGTTTAGACATGGATGCTGTGCGTGTTAGGTTGCAGTCTTTAGTGTACGATTTTGTCAAAATTGGAATTGGAATGGGGCTCTGAGAGACATTCAGTAAAATGAGATCCTTTAAAATTCATGACTGTAATATGATTTGTGTATTTGCATGACACAAAACAACATTTCGCTCCTGCAACCCACACATGTAATTTTCAAACGATCACAACACACGAGACATTTCTCCAAAGTACATCTGGAGATAGAAAAATGATGAGAAGATGATTATGAAGTTTTTTTTACATCAAAACCTGACAATCACAGCATTAATATTTCCCCAGTCCTGTGAAATATTCATATGTAAACTGGTTATTTGCAGAAAATGAGGGTATGTAAATTGCTCTGAGGGAAATATAGTGACACGGTGACATGTCAGTTGTGATGCTTTCATAAACTCTGATAATGAATCCATCATATATGGATAATACAGTGAATTAAATACTTCTTTAATGTACAAAAAAAATCAAAACAGATTACTGATAACAAATGAATGATAGTTTTGATATTTGTGCAACAACAGCTTCACATAATTTTAAAAAGTAAAAAATAATTAAAAAATAAACAAACAATAAAACTAATATATACAGTAAAACTAACTAGCTTTATTTTTGGATAATGAGCTAATTAAAATTAATTAAATACTTACTATTTGAAAAAAAAGTATTGCACAAAAGCTTGACATTATAAAACACATGAAATAAAAATAAATAACATTTAAGCTAATATTATGAAACCAAGATCAGGCTGTAAATTCTGACTGAATGAGCCTCATGTGATGATCACACAAAATTTTACAGAAATAAAGCTTCAATGCCATCACCTTTTAACTTTTAATGCTCTGTATTGTTGCATCACGTTTCTTCGTCATTCCCACATGTATATGGTATAAAATCATCCTGTCCACTGATACCCACACAAAAATAACTTCTGCTATAGCAGAAACTCAACCGGCTGTCAGATGTCACTATATACCGTCATCCGACAGTCTTCAAATAGCCTCTTTTTACCACAGCCAACCTATTTTTACCCCATTGGGTCTTCACATATTTACTTACACATTTAATGAATTGCCTGTTTACACAAACTAACAAAGCAGGTCTATTAATAGCAGACGAGTCTGTGTGGTTCTCATTGACCTTGTCAGTTAAACTGAAGGGCTTTTCCAGCTCTCCACCTGTGTTTGTGAGACAGGCCCTTGGCAGAGCGCTTCACCGCCATGGTGGGTATTATTGTGAGCTGCTCCCTCATTTTCCTCATGTCAAAAAGTTCCCAGAATGACTATCGTAGGAGAACAATTGGAATTCTTTCAGCTCGACACACACATAATGAGGCCGCCGCGGCGCTGGTTAATTGTGTACATTCCGCTGCCAGGCAACTCTTCAGACTTTATTGTAAACATTGTATAGGGCTTTTTAAGGCTCTTCACAATGGCTTTGTTTGCAAGCTCTGTGTGTAATGTCCAATGGCAGTTAATGTGCTAAAACCCACCCCTCGATCACAGGCTCATGTTGACACGGCCAGCCCACCTACACAGATGAAAAACTGGTGCTTTTTAATTATTATTCATATTAACGATGCATTTTTGAACACTGGTGATAATGCAACAGCACGTCTCTCTTGACTTGTAAATTTAACATGAATAAATTGTTACAGTTCAGTTGCTTTTCAAAGAGCTAAATAATTCCCAGTCCATTTCATGCATTCTCAAGAAAATGCATTTATATTAGTTGCACATTATTTTCATTACAATTAGTGAAAAAAGTGAAAGTGAAAGTCGTGACATATTGTCAAGTATGGTGACCCATACTCGAAATTGGTGCTCTGCATTTAACCCATCCAAGTGCACACACACAGCAGTGAATAGTGAACAAACGCACACACACACCGTGAACACACACCCGGAGCAGTGGGCAGCCATTGCACAGCGCCCGGGGAGCAATTGGAGGTTCGATGCCTTGCTCAAGGGCACCTCAGTCATGGTATCGAAGGCAGAGAGAGTGCTGTTCATTCACAGTCCCCACCTTCAATTCCTGCCGGTGTGAGAATCGAACCGGCAACCTTCAGGTTACAAGCCCAACTCTCTAACCATTAGGCCACGACTTCCCTTTGCTTAATACGAATTACAGTATTAAGCAAAAATTCCCCCACATTTCTCAGTGCCATAATGCAACTGAATATACATTTGATATTTAACTGTTTTGCACAGACTGTACACAATTTGCACACTATTGCAGAATTTATTATTCTGCACTTACAAGATTATATTTCCATTTTCATATACTTTTCTAAACCCTCATGCACTACACTGACATTTGTTCAATGACAATAAATTGAATTTAATGCAATCTAATAATGACAATAAAGGGAAAGGGGGGAAAGGGAAGTGGTGTGTGGCCAAGTATGGTGACCCATACTCGGAATTTGTGCTCTGCATTTAACCCATCCAAGTGCACACACACAGTAGTGAACATACACCTGGAGCAGTGGGCAGCCAATGCTGCGGCGCCCGGGGAGCAGTTGGGGGTTTGGTGCCTTGCTCAAGGGTCTCACCTCAGTCGTGGTATTGAGGGTGGAGAGAGCGCTGGTTATTCACTCCCCCCACCTACAATCCCTGCCGGACCTGAGACTCGATAAATGGCTAAAATAAAAACTTTTATTTAAATCAGCATAATTTTAAAGTAAATACTGCTATGCATCACAGTATGCATAATTTACCAAGAAATGTGCTTAAAAATAATGTCATAATGCAAAAACCTTAATGGTCCTCAAACAATTAATTAATTAACTTCAATTAATTATATTTCCATCTGCATATACTATTCTAAACCAATATTCACTGACATTTGCTCAATGACAGTAAAACTGAATTTAATGTAATCTAAAAAAATCAATTTTCTATAAACCAAATATAATAGTGTGAAATACAGTATGATGGGAACATGTTTTTGACAGGTTTTGACCCTTTTGACACATCAATTAATTATATTTCCATTTGCATATCCCAATATTTACTGGCATTTGTTCAACGAAAATAACATTAAATTTAATGTAATCTAAAAATGACTAGAAATGGCTGTAATATGCTATTTTTTATTTAAATCAGCACAAATTAAAAACAAAAAATACTGCTATGCATTGCAGTAAGCATAATTTGGCAATAAATATCCATGACAATAATGTCATAATGCACAAACCCCAATGGTCCAAAACATGCTTCATTATATGCAAAATATCATAGTGTTTTCGACAGGTTTTGAGAGATTGAACCTTTTGATACATAATTAATCACAATCAAATCTGCTCAAATTCAGTGCATTTGATTATTTGTAGCTTAAGCCGTACAGGTGCATCTCAATAAATTAGAATGTCATGGAAAAGTTCATTTATTTCAGTAATTCAGCTCAAATTGTGAAACTCGTGTATTAAATAAACTCAATGCACACAGACTGAAGTAGTTTAAGTCTTTGGTTCTTTTAATTGTGATGATTTCATATTTAACAAAAACCCACCAATTCACTATCTCAACAAATTAGAATATGGTGACATGCCAATCAGCTAATCAACTCAAAACACCTGCAAAGGTTTCCTGAGCCTTCAAAATGGTCTCTCAGTTTGGATCACTAGGCTACACAATCATGGGGAAGACTGCTGATCTGACAGTTGTCCAGAAGACAATCATTGACACCCTTCACAAGGAGGGTAAGCCACAAACATTCATTGCCAAAGAAGCTGGCTGTTCACAGAGTGCTGTATCCAAGCATGTTAACAGAAAGTTGAGTGGAAGGAAAAAGTGTGGAAGAAAAAGATGCACAACCAACCGAGAGAACCGCAGCCTTATGAGGATTGTCAAGCAAAATCGATTCAAGAATTTGGGTGAACTTCACAAGGAATGGACTGAGGCTGGGGTCAAGGCATCAAGAGCCACCACACACAGACGTGTCAAGGAATTTGGCTACAGTTGTCGTATTCCTCTTTTTAAGCCACTCCTGAACCACAGACAACGTCAGAGGCGTCTTACCTGGGCTAAGGAGAAGAAGAACTGGACTGTTGCCCAGTGGTCCAAAGTCCTCTTTTCAGATGAGAGCAAGTTTTGTATTTCATTTGGAAACCAAGGTCCTAGAGTCTGGAGGAAGGGTGGAGAAGCTCATAGCCCAAGTTGCTTGAAGTCCAGTGTTAAGTTTCCACAGTCTGTGATGATTTGGGGTGCAATGTCATCTGCTGGTGTTGGTCCATTGTGTTTTTTGAAAACCAAAGTCACTGCACCCGTTTACCAAGAAATTTTGGAGCACTTCATGCTTCCTTCTGCTGACCAGCTTTTTAAAGATGCTGATTTCATTTTCCAGCAGGATTTGGCACCTGCCCACACTGCCAAAAACACCAAAAGTTGGTTAAATGACCATGGTGTTGGTGTGCTTGACTGGCCAGCAAACTCACCAGACCTGAACCCCATAGAGAATCTATGGGGTATTGTCAAGAGGAAAATGAGAAACAAGAGACCAAAAAATGCAGATGAGCTGAAGGCCACTGTCAAAGAAACCTGGGCTTCCATACCACCTCAGCAGTGCCACAGACTGATCACCTCCATGCCACGCCGAATTGAGGCAGTAATTAAAGCAAAAGGAGCCCCTACCAAGTATTGAGTACATATACAGTAAATGAACATACTTTCCAGAAGGCCAACAATTCACTAAAAATGTTTTTTTTTTTTTATTGGTCTTATGAAGTATTCTAATTTGTTGAGATAGTGAATTGGTGGGTTTTTGTTAAATGTGAGCCAAAATCATCACAATTAAAAGAACCAAAGACTTAAACTACTTCGGTCTGTGTGCACTGAATTCATTTAATACACGAGTTTCACAATTTGAGTTGAATTACTGAAATAAATGAACTTTTCCACGACATTCTAATTTATTGAGATGCACCTGTACACTATGCTGTAAACAGTCGAGTAGAGCGCCATATAAATGTGTTCTACCTCTCCGCCTCTCAAATAAAGACAAAAGCTGTTGGCTTCCAGCCTTGAAAGAAATCAAGCTGTTGTAATAATAAAAAAGGCCGCTCCTCCCTTCCCTGTCAAAGCTTATCTTACAAAAGCATCTCAACTTGTTCCAAGCTCCTACAAGGGCATGTGCCCAAAAATAGCAAAACAGTCGACAAAATTCTTTTTTAAAAAAGACACTGGAAACTTTCTGAACCAGAAATGAAATTCTAATTATAAAAATAAGAGATGATGGAAGATGAATGGTATGGACTAAAAATGTGGTCTATTTATTCTGGCCACTTCACTGTGGAGTTTATGGAGCGTTTATGGACTCTGTCCTGAATAGCTGTAAGTATATTGCAGTGTTTGGTTTAGTACGCTTTTTTTTTTATATACTGCTGGCCCCACATAAAGTCAACATGCTATACAACAATTAGGGGTGTGCGATATGACGATTTTTGATCGTGGACGATAAAAATGTCTCCACGATCTGCTTTTGAAGAAATATCGTAGTATCGTGCTACAGCTCACATTCTTTAAGTTGCAGTTCTGGTGCCTCCGTATCAATATACTGTACAACGCCACATACATTCACATCAGTGTTAACTCAGCGGTACAGTTACTCTCACGGGACACTGCACTTATTTGCAATCACAAAAGTACATTATTTGCGTGTGTTTTTAAGCCTTGCCGGTTAACATTTCATTCGTGTGCTGGTCTGCCGTGCGCTTTTTCTGAGCCTGTACACCTGAAGCGCACGCACTAAAAAGCCTGTCTAACAGCGCCTGATTACTCAACTAAGTTATCTTTTGCGCTAATACTGTCAAAACACACAAGGTTTATGTATAGACTCAGCTGGTTATGTCTAAAATGAAAGTAAACAGTTCAGACAAACGGATGCGTGCAGGTCTTAAAGGGACAGAACTAAACGTGCTGCCGACTGTCATTAAAGGGATAGTTCTCCAAATATTTAATTTCTGTTATTATTTACACACTCACATGTGGTCCCAAACCTGTATTAATTTCTTTCTTGTGCTGAACACAAAAGATGATATTTTGAAGAACATGGGTAACCAAACAGTTGCTGGTCCACATTGACTTTGATAGAAGGAAAAAAAATAAATACTATGGAAGTCACTATGGACCAGCAACTGTTTGGTTTTCCATATTCTTCAAAATAGCATTTATGTTCAGCAGAAGAAAGAAACTTATTCAGGTGTAAAACTAATTTTGAGTAAGTAAATGATGGTGTAAATATAAAACACTATGACAGAATCGACAGACAGATGACAGAATTTTTATTCTTTAATGTTAAAACAAAAAAAAAAAAAAAAAAAAAACGCAAAGAGAAAAAAATAACTACTCTTGACAGAAAAAAAATAATACAGCTGCTTTAATAGGAATCAATCTATATAGTATTTTATTTTTGTATTTGTTCATTCAATTTCTTGAATGCTCCTGCTAAATATGTCTATTGTACCTGAAAATAAAGCACTGTTTGTTTTATTTGTATATTATGTGTTTTTGTAATGTGTATCTTTGTTCTTATTTTTAATAACAAAGATAAAATAATGACAAATATTTTTTATCTTCGTCCACTTTGGCCTAAATATCCACCATTCTTTTTTATATTTTGTTACCTTGAAAGGCTTTGTCTTTATAACAGAGAAATTATTTTGGCTGCACTGCTCAGACAAAATAGTAAAACTAAAATGACAAAGAATCGTGATAAAATCGTGAAATCGTGATATTTCTAAAAAAATCGTGATATGAAATTTTTGCCATATTGCCCACCCCTAACAACAATGCAAAACTTCATAGCATCTCCTGTGCAACCCACATCTTCCACTGCAGAACGACTACAGTGGTATCTTTCTATACGTCCATTTCAGTCAACTGGTACAAATTCATTTAAACAAATTAAAGATGCAAAAAAGAAAAAAAAAAAAAATCAAATCAAATTAGATCCTATTTACTTCCTGCTTTTGCTGTACACGATTCATCAGTGCACATTACGGTAAAGAATAAATATTTATCCTTGCAAAATCTATATCAAAATGTAATTTGCTATGCCACTGAATCAATGTTTATTTTTTCAACATCATTAATGCTACGAATGCATGATGTGGAGAAAAAAAATCTGATAAAAATTGCAATTGTTATTTAAAATGTGAAAAGAAAGAAAAATTCCAGGTTTGCTGTGCTTGTTTGTAGGGCTGTCCAATATCCAATATGTCCAAAATTTGTGATTATATATCAAAATGGCTATAAAACATTGTAAATTAATAATCATCATCATCATCATCATCATTATTATTATTATTATAATATAATTTTTAATAATAATAATTTTATTGTTATTATTAATAATTAATTAATCTTCATTAATAATTAATAATATTAATAAATAATTATAATGTTGTTGTTATTATTAATTATTAATCATTTACATTTTATTATTATTATTATTATTATTATTATCATTAAATATAATATAATATAAAAATTACTAAATACAAACAAAATAAAAATTTCATATTGTAATATTCCACTGTAAAATACAAAGTTGAGTATTTAAAAATAATACAATATATTTTTTGCATTACTGTAAAATTATAGTTTATAACCGCCTTAATTCATTTTCAAACATTAACCATCAAACTTTTATTTTGACAGATTTTTAAAAAACGTAACATTCACTTTTTTACTATCTAATAAATTCTCGATGAATAAACTCAAGTCCAGTTTTCAATGTTTCAAAAACCGGACTAGGCGTGGTTTTCTGCTGAATGCACTAAAAATGTCAAAATATTTAGCTGTTTGCACTAAATGCAAAAGAATGCACCATTTAAAAGAATATAGAGGATCAAGACCAATCAATCAGCTAATATTTCACCATTTAAAAGATTATCAGCCAAAGTCTGGGCCTTAATGACTTGAATGAAGTAGCTGAAGAAAGTTTCAGTTTCAACAACATCTAACGATAGCCTTGTCAATGGATAAAAACATTTTCAGTTTTGTTTTTCCATTTGAGAGAGAGAGATATTGTGTCAAAAAGTAGCCTACTTATTTAATAAATAATATTCATTCAATAATCAATATATTTTAACATTAAGCATTTTATCTCATACTCATAGTTTATCTCATTTGCTATGATTAATCTGAGTTATCTATAATATATCAGCCATTCAGCTTGCTCTGAATTCTGCATGTGCCAAAAAGTCAGACCCCTCATTTTTAGTAGGCTAAATAGAATACTAAATGTTCGTTTAATAAGCAATTTCGATTTTTGTAATTGTAGTCTACTATATCGGCATTACTATATCGGGCATATCGGTCAACCACTTGACTGTGTAAACAAACAACATAACCTGCCTCCTTACAATTAAACTATGATTATTTGAACTACATGATATATATGAACTACATATATAATAATTGAAGCGTGGATAAACTAGTATGATAAATGAACAAGTTCACAGGAGAACGATCACAACAACAACAAACTCGAGCTCCCCGAGACTGAGTTCAGCCCGCGCGCGATGTCATGCCGCAGGAATCCACTGGCCAAGAGAACGAGCAAAACATTTCATAACGCCAAAAAAGACGAGGTTACACCAGCACTGCATATGAACCAGCGACGATTAGGTTATATCTGGATTTGACTGTTTATATCTGATTTAAAAAAAAACCCGATTTAAAATGTCCGCCCGAAAATCCCCTCAAGGACGCTACAAACTTACAGCAGCGCTGACTGACTACAGTATCGACCGATTCCCTAAAATATCATCGCTCAGTGTCTAATAAAACATGACACACAGCAGTCGGGTTTACAAACATGAGGTAAAACCTCTTTTCGTACCTTGGCTTGCAGGTAAGGGGGGTAATAGTAGGTATATTGGGGGTACATCTGCCTCCACACCTTGCCCATGAAGATTAGCGGTAAATGTAGTCGCGGATGTCACTTCTGTCAGACCAGAAACCAGAAACCCGGAGAAAAACCAACACCGACCGCTGTGTCGACGTCCAAACACGGGGACTGGAGAGCAGAGGAGAGGTGGAGCAGAGCAGCCTCCCTCCGGTGAACACAAACAGAAACCAAACACTGTGCATCTAAAGCAGCGGGTGAGAATGTGCCAGAGTCTGTGATAAATGTTTCAGTGTTTTTAATCTAGCTGTATATATATGGTCAAAAAATATGATACACAAATGTTCTAGGCCTATTAAGGGGTTGAATTATTAGTGCACATATTGTTTTTAGATAAGACATAAAAATATATTGCTTAACTACTATATTGAAACTGCTTGTCAACATTATGACCCTGCACATTTTGTTTATGAGCCAAATAGTAGAGATGGTAGATTTTTTTATGTCAGTAAATGAAGAGTTTATTTGCAAAAACAGATAACTCTGTTTTTATTAATTTTCTTAAACCATGTTTTTTATTGTGTTATCATGTTTATATTGTGTTAATTAGCTGTTTTTTATTATTATTTAATCAAAACAATCTAACTGCATTACTTGATTGATATTAATTGGAATGCAGGACAAAAAAACATGATTTTTGAACATTTTAAAAAACGGAATTATGTGTTTTTGCAAATGAACTCTTCAAATATTCCCCAGGGTGATATTGACACAAACCTTAAAAACGTAACAATTTTTGAATATTTTCAGTCTTATTGACTGGGAAAAACAAGATACAGTTAATTTAAAATGCTGACCAATATCAGGGGCATATTGTCACAGTGTATACGGTAAGTTGTCACAATGGTTACTAGGGTAGGCTTTTTGGCAAAATGTTAACGTTTAAAACAATTAATAAACACGGATATATTTATGAAATGGCAAAAAGGGTCATAATAAGAGAATAATATCAAAATTAATATCAATATCATGTAGCCAAATATTTCACTAGCGTTCACAATCGAGCAATCATGTTTCTAAATCTTGTTAATCTTGATAAAACAGCAATTCAATGCAAATTAATGATAATTTCATGCAGAATGTAAAATAAGGAAAATTCCCCAAGTAAACTGTCTAAACAAAGCCTTTATTCATGCCAAACAAATTACATGAAAAATGTCAAATGAAAATTTTATATATATATATATATATATATATATGTCAAATGAAAATTTTATATATATATATATATATATATATATATATATATATATATATATATATATATATATATATACATACATATATAATATGTGTGTGTGTGTGTGTGTGTCTGTATAGGCCTATTTAATAGCTGATAGCTCCTCTGCTGATAGACCAACGACTTTTGAGGAGGCTTTTTGACAAGACATCGAGGCTAAAGGTCAAGTTTATCCTGCAGAGCATCTCCAATGGTACATGCTTCTGTTTCAGGTCCATCCTTATATTATATTTTTGTCAGCATCTTTATTAAATACTGACATTAATTGACATCATATCACTGTTTTATCAAGATTGACTACATTTTAGAAACATGACTGATTTTGAATGCCAGTGAATGAAACGCTATGCAAACAGAGGGTTAAATGCAACTTTCGCAACATTTCTGCAGGCCTCTAGTTTGGAGTCCAGCCAGATGCTCACGTGAGTGAGGCTTCCTGTTCAGCGTCAGGAGACAGGAAGCATCACGCATGTCTGAGCGCCCTGTGAAGAAGGGCTGGACCAAAGCCTGCTGTAAAAAACCATGAGTGAGTGAATCCCCTTAATCTAGACAACAGAGCAAAGGAGAAGCGAAAAAGATGACTAAAGCTATAGTCATATAATTAGGCGCATTATACACCTGAAATTGAATGTTTCAATGAATAGCTGTCCCTTTCCAAGTTTACATGTGACCATTGTCTTAACTGCCTTGCAATTAGTCTCAGACGGCACTCCCACAAACTTGTCTGATGCACATTGCACAAAAAAAACGGAACCTTATTACTTAAACATTGTTGCAAACTTCTATTATACTTATTTGATATGCATCAAACCAGTTCAGAGTAACACCTCATCTGTAGCTGTTGCTACTGCATGCGTGTTTTTGTTGAATGCGCAGTAATCACAGAATAAGATGTGATGTCGTCCTGTGAGGCGTGGGAAGGGCCTCTTCAGGTCACCTTGCGATTTTTTTTGTTCCCGTTATGCTGCTGTTCCTCTGCCCTGATACCAGCTTCCAGATGGAGCGTGTGACGCAGTCATTTATCATAGAAACACTCGTTGTTAAGACAGAACACACACATACACTCATTTATTGCAAAGAGATGTTCATTTGCATTAAGTTCAACAAGAAATTGTTAGTAATTTCTGAGTGAAAGAGGACATCTAACACGAAAAATATTATTTGTGTCCATTGTGAACTGATTGGATTGTGGAAAGTTGCTTGAAGGCCAGTTCATCTGCACAAACTCATGGTATTATATACTGTGTTTCTAAAACTCAAATCACCAGGTTGGTCCAGCTAATATGCAGGTCTTTTATTTGTAAGCGGAAGATTTCTCCATTCATATACGTATGGACTGTCTTTGGTAATACTAATAAAATACCTGGTCCATTGTTTGGTGTAACAACAAGTTCAGGTGAGTAGAGTTTAATATGGAAGCCCGTTTCTGCCATGGGATAAAAAAAAAAAGGTAATTGCTACTTTTTTCTCACAATTCTGAGATAATAAAAATCAGAAATGCAAGCTATAGAGTCAGAATTGTGAGATATATACTCACAATCCTGAGAAGAAAAGTCGGAATTGTGAAATTTAAACTCTCGTAATTGCGAGAAAAAAAAAGTTACCTTTTTACATTTACCAATTACCTTTTTTACATTTTTTATTTCATGGCAGAAACAAAAAACAATTGCGAGATGCAAACTCAGAATTCAGTGAAAAAAGTTAGAATAACGAGAAAAAAAAGTTTGAATTATGAGTTTATTTGTTTTTTTTTCCTCAGAATTTCAAGTTATATCTCGCAATTCTGCGTCTATATCTCACAATCCTGACTTTAACATTAAAATTTTTGACTTTATATCTCTAAATTGCAAGAAAAAAAAATAAGAATTATGAGATATAGATGCAGAATTGCGAGATATAAACTCGAGATAAAAACTATATAAAAGAAAAAAGTCACAATTGCCTGAAAAAAAAAACAACAACTGTAAGATGTAAACAGAATTCAGTAAAAAAAAAAAAAAAAAAAAAAAGTTAGAATTGCGAGGTATAAACTCAGAATTGTGAGGGAAAAAGTCAGAATTCTGAGGGTATATCTCGCTATTTTATTTATTTATTTTTTCGCAATTCTGCATCTACAGTATATCTCAGTTCTGACTTTGTATCTCACATTTATGATCTCAGAATTGCAAGAAAAAAGTCACCAATGCAAAAAAAAAAAATGTTACAATTGTCTTTTTTTTATCTTGTGGCAGAAACAAGTTTCCATAGTTTAAGGCCTTAAATGCATTTCTTTTTGTAATTCAAAGTAACATTCATAAAAGTTACGCAAACTTTGAAAATTACATTAGATGCACAGAAATAGGAAAAAGGAAACCCACCAAACAAACTGCATAACACACAAAGTTAGACAATTATATGGGTAGCCATATATTCTAGAGACCTGAACACAATCAGAGAACAAAGATATTACATGGTTCTAAAACAAGGACTGCAAAATAGATGTTTTACATGAACACAACCAACAGGCACATGAAAAACAAGACAAAAATTTAAACAGCATTGTATTAAATAATTCAGCCAATGTCATTAATAATTTTGCATGTTGTTGGGACTGTGCAGTTTTTGGTAATATTAAATTAATTTTATAATTGAATATAAAGACTTTTTTTGGTTGACATAATATATGATATACTATTTTGGTGCTTTTTTGGTTCCTTCACATGATGTTCAAAGTAAAGTCTGAGTGCTGAAGTGAAATCAGTTGTGAGCCACTGAACTAGATGAATAAAAGCACATCTAAATGTAAGTTTAAATGCATTTTATTAGTTGCTGATAATTCAGACTTAATGGAATTCTCATTCATGTTTAATGACCAAAATAGACCCGGATGTCACACAGTATATATGTTAAATAACTTAAACTTGATGATTTGGTAGTGGAATACTTGAATGAGAAATTACTTTTGTTTTGAAATTGACTTTGCCATCTCTGGCAAATCTGAGCATAGTTTGAGATCTTTGTTGAGACGTGACATTACTAGGGCGTTTTTCTCAGGAGAAGTTGTGCAAACATCTCCATTTGATCTTCATTTAATGTCACTGCTGATCTTGCTAGTGATTTTCTTCCTGTTTATGTACACCGTATCTGAATTTCCCTTGGTTTGGGGGCAAATGCAGGAACATATTAAGTGTCAAGTTTCACATGAAGAAACAGCTCAGTGAACGCATGTGTTTCTGAGGACGTTCATTCTGCTGACCTGTGCTTTGTGTTGTCATGGCTTTTTGCAGAGCTCTCATTCTTCAGCTTGTTTTTCTCTCTTGTCCATCAACTCTGTGACCTTTGTGATGGTGCGAGCTCATTGGTCAGCCCACTCTGTAGGCCACACCCCCCAGGAAGTTTAGAAAACAGCAGCAACATTTTTGGACAATAGAACAATATCAGTGACACAGTTGATTTAAGAATCTGTGACACAGTTAGATTCGTGTGACAGGAAATGACCGTAGGGTAAATCTCAGAAGAAAGCACTGACTGCTCAAGTTTCACTTTAACAAAAATATTTTTCAATATTTGTTTAAAAAAATGGTTCGACAGTGATGAGATTTGCTTACATATTAATAAGTAATTTGACTTACTGAATTATGAAGTCATAATTCAGTAAGTCAAATTACTTATTAATATGTGATTGAATATATATATATATATATATATATATATATATATATATATATATGCACCAAAATCGAAATTCAGTGCCAAAACCAAAAATAACTTTTTAGAAACTTATTTTAATTTTTTTTTTTTTTTGTAAAATTGTTTTAATTAATTAAATTTAATTTAATGTCTTAATTACTGACTGTAAATCAATTGTTTTATTTTGTACCATCAGTTTTATTTGATTGTCTCTCACAATGCTTTATGGGATTGTGCTGCATTCATTCATAATATAATTTAAATACAAAAGTCTTATGCCATTTTTAATGCCTTTTCATATATATATTGCTTCAAATCAAGTATGATTTATCTCAGATCTGATTGTTTTAGTTCATGACAAAACTACTGATGGTTTTTAAATCCCTAAGAAGAAAAACAGTGGGGAAAAATACTTGCAAAAAGTACCACAGATTTTCTCAGCAGCCTTGGTTACATTAGTATTTTTTCCCGTTGTGTTGCCCTATTTATCAGGGAATTTTAAAATGGTAATTTCAAGTGGAAATTGGCTAAATGTTTCCACATTTTGGAGATGAATTTCTATTACGTTTTCTTAGTCATGCACAGCTCAAAAATATTATATTGTTTGAAATTGCTCTTTTTAATACAATCTCGTTGTTCAGATTCACAATATAATATTAAAAAAAATGTTTTTAATTAATTTTATTATTTTATTTAATAATCATTTTCCAGTAATCACAAATGACTGAAAAAGCCATGAAAATTAATTCACTGTAGACATAAAACATCAGCTGAACAAATAATTGTGTGTGTGCATATATACAGTATATCAGTAAAATGTTTATATATATATTTATATGTATATATAAACACACACACACATACACTCTAAAAAATACTGGGTTAAAAACAACCCAACTTGGGTTATTTGTCAACCCAGCACTGGGTAAATATTGGACAGAACACATGCTGGGTTATTTTGACCCAGCTGGTTGGGTTAAACGTTTTTACCCACCATGCTGGGTTGTTTAATTTAAGTCATCTATTGTTTAAAAATGATTATATTGCTGGCTTAAAATGGGCTGGAAATTAAAAATCATACACATAATTACTATAGGCAACAGCAATTTATTATTAAGCAAGACCACCCATGGACAAAATACAAGACCAATTGAATTTATTTGGGTGAATACAGCATAGTTTACAATATTACATACATTTAAACTCGTTTAACAAGCATTTTAGAAGTAAAAAAGGCATATTTAGAAGTAGCATCTTAATTTAAGTGTATTGAACCGTTCTCTGTAATCGCTTTTTACCGAAATAGTGCTAATTCTTGTGCCGGTGTGTCGCCGAAATCTGAGCCGGTGAAGGGCTGCTGTTCGCGGGGGAACTGCGAACTTTAGACTGTGGCCTCGTGTTTCACTCGTAGCTGAGAGATGGCGTGGCTGACTCCAAAACCTGCCCAAAAACAAACAGTACTGAAATTATAGAACATATTTTAACATCAAATTAAATTACACTCAGTATTATACTCAGTATTATAATGAATAAAATCCATTTATGTTATGCAAGGCAAAGGCGTTTCCAGCACGAAACGATGACCGCCGCTGACACAGCTGACATCTCGTCCTTATGTTGCGTTGCAAAAAATAATATAATTTACACCACATTTACACCACAAAGAATTTATAAATGAAATAAAATGTATACAAACCTTTATTTCCCCGAAAGAGTGCACCAAATCGGTGGCAGCGGTGCTGAGAACCGCTCTCTCCTGTGGACTTAAAAAGCCAATGCTCACAGCAGCTGCGTTGTTGAGAAGTTTCACCGGAGACAAGTTCAACCAAGCGGTTAGGTAGAAAAAAATAACCCAGCGTTAAAATGACCCAGTACCTGGGTAAAAATATTAAAAACAACCCAATAAAATGACCCAACAGGCTGAACCCAGCATTTGGGTTAAAAAAAAATAACCCAGCATTTTTTTAGTGTATACACACACACACACACACACACTTTATAAGTAAATAAATGATGATGATGACACGCGCACACACACACACACACACACACGTGCATGTTTGTGTGTGTATACAGTAAATGAAATTACTTATTATTACATATATTGTGTGATCTGGGCTTTAGTTTGGGCATGTTAATATAGGATACTCTAGTTTTGACACAAAGAAGTGAAACTTCTGAGCAGTATGACGCCAGTTGAGTCATCACCAAAAATAGACGTTCAAATCCAAGCCAAATGACTAAGTTCCTTAAATGTTCTGTTGTGTGTACTTAAATGTCCACTCAAGTAAAAGCTTTATCTTCCCTGACAGAGGAGATCAGATTATTAGGGACTAGTATACAAAATTCACCACCATCACTCTCACAAAGGTGTTGATATGTAGTTGCTAAGGTGTTCTCAGTGGTTTCTAGTGTGTTTCTGTATCGCCGAACCCGAAACATTAACATATGACCGCCCACATTTACACATCAGTGTCTATTCAGTGTTCAGAAACTAGCAGGATAGATACTATTATTCCTGAACAGCAGGAGAGCTAGTGAACATTCCCTCGGCTCATCCTGTGGGTCCGTGAAATGCGATCTTCTGTGTTTTCCTCTGCATTCCAGAGCATCATTACGTCTCGCTCCCGTGGGACGGCCGGCTCTCAGCCATGCCCTTTGTCTGATCCCAGACCTACAGCAGTCTGTTTATTCTGCGGTCTCAGAGACATGTGGGGGAAAGCAGCCGACGTGCCAAAGATTTACCAGCGTGTCATTCTGCATCACCCTGACTGTGTCTGTAAAGAGGGAACAAGAGAGAAAGACAAGATAAATCAAGAGAAAGAGACCCTTTATTTTCTAAACGCGTTAATTGCTGCTTTCTTTGTTTACTCTGCATTTTTCAGTGGCTGATGCCAACATGCCACTCAGGCGTACTTCTTTTCAGTCAGTTCTGTTTTTTGTAAGATCGTTATATTTATAGAAATAGATAGCGCTGAAATAGTACTTCTTCACTTGATGCTTAAAGGTTTGGCTTTGTAATGATAAAAAAAAAAATATGAACAGTTTTTGATTAAAATGGCTGTACGTTTGTAATTTTCTTTTTTTATTTTAATGGTTAAACTCTAATGTTTGTAAAACTTAATGTTTTATGGTTGTTTTAACATATGACCAGAGTTGACAATTAGCCAGCTGGCTAATACTGGCATTACAGTAATGTTAATATGCGTTGTCCTCTTAAATAAACTAACTAGAGATTATACTGGATATGCTGATATACAAAATATTTATTTATATTTATATAATATTTTCTTAATAACCATTGAACGAAAATGACTCAATATTGAAAAATTTGTCAGCCAATATGACTGTCAATAGTAATAAAAAAAATAAAAACTTACTTTTTTTTTTTAAAGTCTTATTATATCTTAAAGTTTACTTATTTATTTAATATTACTTTTTATTCATTTTAATCTACATTTCTGATTTGCTTATTTTAATGGAATATTTCACCAAAAATTTTTACATTTTCTTAAAATGTACTCACCCTCATGTCATCCAAGTTGTAGATGAGTTTGTTTTTTTATTTATCAGAACAGATTCCAAATTTATTATTAAGACGTTTTTATCTTCAAACTGTTGAGTCTTTTATCTATAATACTGCTTTCTCCAGTGAAAAGTCGTCTCTGAATCAGGAGAGAAATCTGCACAGATCAAGAACCGTTTACAAGCCAAAACAGCTCTAAACAAATATGTGGGTGGATTTTGATGTGAGGGAGAACAAGAGATGAACTTTATCACTGGAGGAAGCATTATTAAGTATTATGGACTTGTTTTTTGTCAAGAAGCGACAGTTTAAAGTTTAAAATGCCTTAACAATGGACTTGTTTCTTACAAACACACATTTTTTGCTTCACAAGACATTAACTGATGGACTGGAGTGGTGTGGATTACTTGTGGATTATTGTGATGTTTTAATCAGCTGTATGGACTCTCATTCTGACGGCACCCATTCACTGCAGAGGATCCATTGGTGAACAAGTGATGGAATGCTAAATGTCTCCAAATCTGATGAAGAAACAAACTCATCTACATCTTGGATGGCCTGAGGGTGGTTTTATTTGCACTATTGCTAGTTAGTTTATTGTTAGTATTGTTAGTTTACTTCGCACAGTGTCTGACTGAACAGGCAGTAAGAAATCTGTAACTATACAGGACTAGAGATAAAAGCAGTCAGGCGTGACCCTTTGTTAACACTCATGTCTACCCACGACTTCAGAGGAACACAATGTAATCATTACACTAACTAGGACCCTACAAAAACTCTGAGTCACACTGAGGTCCGTGAACTGATGAGGCCTTTTCTCAATGGAACTGTAAAACTAGTGAAGAGTAAAAAAAAAAAGCATTGCACGTACTTTTGATCCGCTTTTGAGATCTGTACTGATCAGTGACGTCTCCATGTTTGAATAATTAAGATTTCCCCTGGAAAATACCTATGAGCAATTACAGGACCGTTAAAGCTGATTCGTCATCACCTGACCAGGCACTTGAGAACGGTCCTGTCAAACATGATATCCTACAGAGTATAAATTCGGCTCCACGTGCAAAAAATTGCACGTCAAAGAAATGTGACACGAAGATGTCAAGCGGTAAGGAGAGCTGGTGATCTCAGGTTGTGGTCGTGGTTTCACAGCCACTGAAACTTCACTTTAGAAAAACACTGTGGCAAAGGGTGCAAATTATGATTTAGCATTTTACACATGACAGAGTTTATGACAAGAAATGTCCAGGAAAAACGCTTTCAAGGACGCATAAGAGCACAGTTCAGTTGAATGATAAAGTTTACCCTCTTTAACTTTATGATGTTCATCTGCTTCTCCAATTTGCTCTTTTTACATTGACTATAACTCTACAGCTATAAACTATACGATCAGACACAACAATAATTTCTTACAATATATTTTGATACATTTAACATTTTGCTCCAGTTGTTTGAGATGACTGGAAGCTTTCAGCTGATTTCCTACCGAACTCTCACCAACTGAACTGCAGTGGTCAAATGATTTCAAATATAGTGAATTAAGCTACAAACTCAATCATAATGCACAATGTTTCCATCTAACATGTATTTTGAGGTGCAGCTCGTTTAGTTAGCAGTAGCCTAAGCCTGCTCAACTGTTCGTAGATTTGTGTTGGATGTTATCTTTGGAATGGACATACATGGATATTTTATTTGTAAACATCATAATTTTTCACTTGTTTCATTTAATGTCATAAAACTAGAGAGCTAAGCCAGTAATAGTACTGACAGTGTCATGTAAACGTGCCTGAAGACGTGAAAAGAGGGACAAACTGAATCAACTGAGTGAGTCATTTAGGCTTTGACTCGAGCAAAAAAAAAAAAAAAGAGCAAAAGAGCATTTTATCTTCGAATTTAAACACTGCTTGTAATGATTTATAAAAAGCATGTATAGTGATGGGTGAAACAGAGCTTTTCGAAACTCTGAATCAGCTGTCGCAAAATGATTCACTTTTTCGAAGCACTCTAATTGGATCGCGTATCGCGAATAATTTGATTCATATCGGGACTTCGGAGCGCGGATCATGAATCATTTGATTCAGATGGGGACTTCAAAGTGGGTATGGTGAATAATTTGATTCAGATCAGAACTTCGGAGCAGGTTTGTGAATCATTTCACAAATTGAATGATTTGCCATCTGTGCTCCGAAGTCATGATCTGAAATTATGGTTTGCGATACTTGATTTGAAGTCCCGATTCATTTGATTTAGATCGGAACTTCGGAGTGGGTTCGTGAATCTTTTTTTATTCAGATCAGAACTATGGAGCGGGTTCGCGAATCTTTTGATTTAGGACTTCAGAATGTAAAACAGAAAAAAGTCACTTACAATCGGACAGTTGGATATTGATTGTAATGATTTTCAAAGGGTGTAGAATTTAGTAGAGACGTTGTGACATGTTCCTATCAATATCCAGCCAGTACTAAATTGTCCCTAGCAAAAATTTTGATCAAACAATTAATGTTTGTTGTCTGCCGTTATGTCCCCACCAATGCCAAAATCAAACCTACACCCTTTAGTCAAGCTATTCTTACAGAACACAGAACATATGAACACAGTTTGAGCAGAAAGTGTTGAGGGACGCTGCTTTTGTGAGTTTCTCAAATCAGGCTAAAAGAGAGCAGTAACACCATCTGTAATCTACACACACACACACACACATACTCCTGGTTAATTACAGGGAAGTGAGTGTTAGTGTGAATATGTGAGTGTGTGTGATTAAAGCATGCGGCTGTGTCCTGAAGGAAGGGTGCGGGAACGCTGTGGATGACAGGGCAGAGATACCTGATCAGGAAAACAGCAGCAGGGGCTGGCCAGCGGGCAGATGGCTGTGTTTGTTTGCAGTAACGAATCACAGCACGCGGAGCGTTCTTCTGTCAGATCACTGATTGGGACGCTGCCGTCACGTGGAGAAGAGCACTGCGTTCTTCACAGAGGAGTTTAGTGATGTTTCCCAAATGGATTGACATCTAAGACCTTGGATCACTCATAAGTGCAACTTAAATGTTTCTTTAACAGTTTATCAGAGATAAAGAACTGAAAATAAGCTGTTATTATTGCAAAGTCATTTTAAGCTGGGTTTTAGATTTAAAAGATTGGTAATAAAATTGGTAATAAAAAAAAAAATAAATAAATAAACTCCAGTTTGTGCATTTGCAAAAGTTTTGGCCTTAGTTCAGCACTTATGGACCATGCAGACAAAATGCATAATGATGCACTGAAGTTCTGCTTTATATTGAAACTACTCATAATGTAATTTTAAACATGACTTTAAGAGTATGTGTTGCAACTTTATCCTGGCAGATGGAGCTTTTTCTTGCAAATTAGGGCAAATCTTTATTTTGCACTATGCTGATGAAGCAGCTCAGATGGAGGATTTTACTGGTTAGTAAAATGTGGTGTAAAATTAACCCGTCTAATAGGGAGAGTTCAGCTTGCAATTCTAGGTAAACAGAAGAACATGCAGCAGTTTTAATCTGTAAAAAAGCAAGATTTTTTTTTTAAGGCAAAAAATTTAAATTATGTCATCATTTACCTGACCTCTTGCTCTTCCGAAACGCGTCCTTTTGTGTTCCACCAAAAAAAAAAAAATTAAATAAATAAATAAAATGGTGCTGCATTTATTTTGAAACAATTTTCAATCAAAAACTGTTAGTAAATTTCACAAATAATTATAAAGAAACTGCAAGTAACACATTGAATTAAACAGGACATTTTGAAGTAGAAAGACTGAAATAGAATTTTCTTGTAAAATGCACTCCAATATTCTTTTTTAGTTCAAAAAAATCTTTTTTGTGACCCACAAATATTCATATGTTTTTCCTATTTAATGTTTTCTTATAAGACATACATGTAGTACTGCCTTATCTTCCAATATTCCTTGCACAGAAACAAACAAACATGTCACGTTTATATTACTTTGATGCTATCCTCAATATATTGCATATGTCTTATATTATTTTGTGTAGTAAAAATAATCATTATGTGTAATATATATTTTATTTATATTTATATTTTACAATTTTCCTATAGCACAGAAACATAAATTGCTGTTGGTGTCATATTTGTTTGAACTGTCCCTTTAACTGTTCCCTCAGTAGCATTTCAGGAATTCTTCTTCTTGTGAATTATAGTAAATGCCATCACTGGTTCGAAGGTTTAGTGGATGATATATATGGATAATTCCTCGAAGGTTCTTGGCAGCCAGAAGAATATTACCTTTCACGACAGATCTTAAAATGAAGCAGTCATAGTGATTCAGGCCACAAAAATGCTTATGAGTGATTTTTAACTGAGTGAGGCATCTAACGTCACAGAAGAGCTTTGCATCTCTAGAAGCTGTGGGAAATTCTTCATCAGCACTTATTCTGCCTCCAGCCTCCTGTCACAGCTTTCAGCAGTGCTGTATTTCATTATGACAACACTGTAAATGTTTTACGGCATTAGAGTAAATGTGAACTGCAAGAATTGCTTAATAGAATAGTTCAGCCAAATATGAAAACTTGGGCCATCCGAGATGTAGATGGGAACAGATTTGGAGAAATGCAGCATTCCATCATTTGCTCAGCAATGGATGCTCTGCAGTGAATGGGTGCCGTCAGAATGAGAGTCCAAACAGCTGATAAAAACATCACAATAATCCACAAGTACTCCACGTCACACCAGTCCATCAGTTAATGTCTTTAAAAGTGAAAAGCTGTTATAAGAAACAAATCCATCAAGACATTTTTAAACTTCAAGCTATTGTTTCCTTTATCCATTATATTGCTTTCTCCAGTGAAAAAGTCTTCTCATCTGAATCAGGAGAGAAATCTGCACAGATCAAGCACCGTTTACAAGCCAAATCAGTTCAAAACAGCTCTAAACAAATATGTGGGTGGATTTTAATGTGAGAGAAAACAGGAGATTGACTTTTTCACTGGAGGAAGCGTTATTATGAATTATGGACTCGAATTTTGGCCAGAAAGGACAGTTTGGAGTTAAAATGGCTTAATGAGAAATTTGTTTCTTACAAACACGCAGCTTTTCACTTCTCAAGATGTTAATTGATGAACTGGAGTGGTTTGGATTACTTGTGGATTATTGTGATATTTTTATCAGCTGTTTGGACTCTCATTCTGACGGCACCCATTCACTGCAGAGGATCCATTGGTGAGCACATGATGTAACGCTACATTTCTCCAAATCTGATGAAGAAACAAACTCATCTTGGATGGCCTGATGGTGAGTTAATTTACAGCAAATGTTCATTTGCAGTTTGTCTTAAAAATAATGCTGCAATGGAAAACATCTTGAACGTCCCATCATTTTATCCATGCAAAACATGATTTCTTGTTTTCTCATAGGTAAAATGTGACATGGACAAATTCCTGACATGATTTATGATGTACAAAGGAAGTGAACATGTCTCTGTTTTAGAGCTCAAAACACACTTCAGAGGCCCATTTCATGCAAGATGCGTTTTATTGCCAGTTTTGTGAAGCCAAGTACTGGCCTTTATCCTGCTAACCTCTCACGCTGCCAGAATGTTGTGCCAAATGCTGAAGTTGTGGTGACCTGGCACTGTTCTCTCTGTCTACAGGTCTCTTTGCAGCAGTCTGTCTGTACTGTTGCCCAATTCAACCCCGATTAATGGCTCTTAATGCCTGTGGATTAATGATTGACAGGCCTCATTGATGGCGGCACACTGACTTCAGACGGTCCTACAGGAAGACGAGGATTTGATATCGCATCAGTGTAGATTCAGGTCACTGTGTGCTAATGCAGGTCAGCTGGCTTGGTTGACTGCCAAAACAGACTGAATGTACCTGATGAGTTCAGGTTTTAAATGAATTAGATTAGTTTCATTTTAGCACAAAGATTAGACATTGCATTGCTCCGTAAATATTTAATTTATGCCGTTTCCTTAAACCATCTTTATTGCATGCTTCGCATATAGTAGTCAGAATCTAAATATATAAATTTATTTATTTATTTAATGAGATTAATTTTCTGTGGCTCATATACAATCAAATGCTTTACCTTTTTATCTTTTTTTTATCAAATTTTTTTCCATCCTCATTTTATTGCATATTACTTTTATTTTTTATTACTTTAATTTTTATATGTACAGTAAGAATTTTCATTGCTTATAATTTATATCAATTTACTGTATATTTATTTAAATATAGCAATGTAAATGTTTACATTCTTTATTTATTTATTTAATATCTATAAGGCATACATGCAATGCTGGCAAATTTTGCAATATTCCTAGCACAGAACCAAACATTGCATATATTGCATATTACTTTTATCTTTTTACATAGTAAAAATATCATTACAGATAATGTATATGTATATTTTTATGAATATAGTAATATATTTATACATGATAACAATTTATTTTTCTGTTTATTTATGCATTTATTTGATGCCATCCTCAATATAGTGCATTTTTAAAAATCTTTTTTAGAATATTCATTAAGAAAATCATTACTTATAATGCATATTATATACAGTATTTACTGTATATTTATATAAATAATTTATATTTGTACTTTATAAAACTAAATGTGATTAATGTGTTTATGTATACATTTAAATGCATAAATAAAGTGATTTAAATGTAGACTACACACAAACAAACATATTTTTCTGATTGTGTTTTTAATGAATTTAACTTTTGAAAATCTTTATAATTTTATATTAACAATTTGTTATGCTTAACAAAAAAAAAAAAAAATTAATAATGTGAAATAAATATTTTTGTGTTCATTGTTTCTAGTTGTAAATAGGAACATCCATGAAGGCAGAATCCATTGAGCCACTTGCACACATTCAACAAAGGTATGCACACTAGTACAAGTCCTATATAATCATAGAGCAGCGGTCATTTGGACACATTAACATTCATGCCGACACAAAGAGAAATACGGCTGCTTCAGAGAGCCAGACCAGCCAGTTCACCTCGCAATTTATCCCAGTACTGTAATGAATTATTCAGGATGGCGTCTCAGACAGTATAGCCGAGGCGTCAGACTCACCTGCTGCAGACTCCTGGACTGTTAGAAAGACGAGCAGCTCTTCACTTACACTACATTAGTACTGCATCTGCAAGGCCAGAACCCTGCAACACTCTGAACCACAAGGGGAAAAATAATAATACAAAATGCAAATTATGGCTCTTTTTTCAGCTGTCAAAAAGTATACTTTAGCATATTTTTAAAATGAGCCCTTATTATGGAAATAATTTAGTAGCATATACTTCAGTGAAAACTGAATGTAATGTTTTCAGACACTTTAGTGCATGTTATTCACAATTAAATGATCATGTTTTACAGTTTAAATTGATATTAAATCCAATTAGCTAAACTTCAAACTTTAATGCAATTAGCTAGAGTGCCCACTTCTTTAGTATATCTTTATCATAATTACTTCTATTGTCTTTGAAATAAGTGTGCTGCTGAATGTACTGACAAGCATTTATATACTATAACTATATGTCATTTGAAACTTTTGTGTCATGCATTTAAATATATTTGTAATGATGAAGTTGCAATTTAGTACATTTAAAATGAGTCAAATTTAGTACACTTTTTAATACATTTCTACATGTGCTGGAGTATATCAGTCAACACATCAAAATAAGTTTACTTCTTTAAAGCACATCAAAAGATTATTTAAAACAAGAAGATTACTGATACTTTCAATTAGACATCATCACAAAGTGCATGTTTTAAAAGTGTAATTAAAGTGTCTTTCTGTGAGCATACTTAAGTGGCTTTTTATTTTATTACTATATGATCTGCAAGTACAGCTTTTAAAAAATATACTTGCAATATCTGAAGTACATTACGAGTGCATATTCACTACAATTAAGTGCAGTTCTTTTTCACAAGGGGTAGTATTTGCTTTAAGAAATGCAATAGTGTGTGTTAAAAATAAAAACTCCTGGGCATTTATAGTAACCAGCATCCACACGAGCTGAATTCTCCGAAACTGAGACGTCTATCATCTGTATGCGGGTGTCTACAGGGGAATGTTTTACCTTCAAACAGCAGCCTGTATGATTGAATCGCACTTCCTGTCAGTAAGAGCAGATCTTTCAGTGAGATTGTTTCAGTGTGTGACAGGAATGTCAAGCACGTGAGGAGTGTGTGTTGTTTAAACGTTTGGTCTTAAGGCGGCGTTCCGCATGCAGCTGAGGTGGGGCACATTCTTCATCTTCATCGCACATTCCTTCAAAAGCTGTTTGTGCGAGACCTTTCTATTGTACACTTCTATTGTAAGCTGACAAAAGTGGAGTTTCGCAGGAATGCAATTAAAGAACTATTTTTGGTTCCTAAAGTATTAGTGAACAGTGCTTAAAAGAACCATTTTTTCTTAGTGTGAAGAACATTTTATAATCTAAAGAAACTAGTTCCACTTTAAAGAAGTTCTATGGATGTTAAAAGTTCTACATGAAACATGAAACTGTTAACAGGGAACGTTCTCAGAACATTCTGTCAAGGTTTTCTCAACAACATTTTGAACAAACTTTCTTCCAGTAACGTTAATAGAATGTTTGTTCAAAGTTATCTGGTTTTTAATAATGTTCTCAAAACACTAGCACAACAACATTATTTATACATCATTCATGGAACGTTTTTTTTCTGAGGAGTTTTAGTTGGACGTTTGCCTAACATTTTTTGTTATAGCTACTACTTGTTTCAGAACATTCAGAGAACAGTGAAAAGTAACATTCCCATAATGTTTGCAAAATGATAAAATGCAATGTTAATGTTGGTATAACCAGGAAAAAAACATTCTTAAAACCTTTAAAAACAGAACATTCTAAATATTCAGAAACCAAAGTAACGTTCCAATAATGTTTGTAAAATAATAAAATAACGTGCACTTAATGTTTTTAGAAAATTGTTAGCTGTGAAAACCAATAAAGAACTTTTATTTTTAAGAGTGTATGGACTGATTGACAAAACCTGCTTTAAGACAACTTTCACAGCTCATCAAACCCAAAGGAAATCATCAAAATTTGAACAATGAATTTATAGATTTTTATGGTAAAAGCTGCTTTCCTGAATGCAGATTAAACAGATTTAGTCCTGGACCAAAACATGGATTTTCAATGGTGGATTAATACAAGGATGATAATCATACTTAACATTTGTGCAGTACTGAAAATCCTTTACCTAATTTGGTGTTTCCGAAAAATTGCCTGTAAATCTCTCACTATGATCTATTATCACCAAATATCAATCTTTTTGTCAGCTTGTTTTCTTTCAATTAGCACAGGTTTTGTTTTTCTTTTTGGCATTGATTGGTCGTAGACTTCATTGATCCAGGCTCATGCACTTCAGTTTCTGAGTGAAAAAAGGATTATTTTTTAATAATTTTAGACACGTTCACTCAGAAACTGAGGTGCATGAGCCTGGATCAATGAAGTCTACGACCAATCAATGCCAAAAAGAAAAACAAAACCTGTGCTAATTGAAAGAAAACAAGCTGACAAAAAGATTGAATCCCAGGTTTAGTAATAATATAACAACAAGAAATGTATAAGTTTTGCCCGGGAACAGCACAAGTGTAACAAGATGGGGGAAAAAATCCCAAAAAAGTACAACAATTATCAAAACATTTTAGTGAAGTTGTTCTACCCTGTGTGAGCAAAGAGAGTAAGTTTTAGTTTAATATGATAATGTGTTTTATGTGAAAAAGGACATTTTCTTTGCAAAACCACCAACATCAGAGCTGTAATGCTTTTCTGAATATGAAAGCTGGATGTTGAATTATTTAGCAGGTTGTAACTACTTACACAGCAAACACTTGTCTAAACAGTCGCCTTAGGCTGTGCATCTGGCCCTAGGAGAACAGGGATGGGAAATAAACCTGAAAAGCCAATTAATATGCAACTGCCAAAAAGCAGGGCATAAACAAAGCAAAAGAGGGACGTCATACACCTCCAGAAAAAAAGGAAAGGAGAAACACAAGGCAGCAAAAACAAGCCTCTTTATCCTTGTGCTGACAGCAGATCTCTACAGTGGCGTCAGAGACGTGTGAAGTCATACATTAATGCATGCACACATCATGTCTATGTGTTGTTAAGCACGTTCTGTGCTGAGAGAGTCTCATCTGAAGAATGCAAGCAATGCAGAGCTGCAGCCGGATGTTGTACGACTAGTGATGTGTTGGAAATATTTTACTGCACTGGATCACTTTTAATAGCTGATTGATTTCCAGAAAGGCACTTTTAACTAAATGCAATACTTTTCTTATAGGGTACAGTGGGGCTAAAGGGCCCTCAGGATGAAAGACACATAATTTCATAATTTCATGAACTGAGAATTTTTTCTGAAGCATTTTTTTAGTATATATTGTTACTTTTTAACTAAAAATAAAACCATAAACACATTTTTGTTACTTGAAATAAAATAAACACTAATAAAAATAAAATATATTAAAATTAATATAGTTAATATATTAAAAATATATTAAAATAAAAAAATCCTTAAACCCTTTTTTATTTCAGCTTAAAAAATTAAATTAAATAATAATACATTTTATTGTTTATTTTAATATATATTATTAAAAACTGTATTAAAACATTAATTACTAAAAACTTTAATACATTTAAAATGAAAACAGAAAAAGTAAAAACTGATTCAAAACATTAATGAATAACAATATTAGTATCTCACTGTCTCTAAAATAACACCGGCTCCTATAGCCTCACTGTACCCTAAAATTATTATTATTATTATTATTATTATTTTTATCTTATTAGTTTAAATGATGATTTGGTTATCTTAATATGTCAGTCTAAACTTGAACCCGGTACGATGCTGTGTTATTTATAAGTGAGATATTATCATAGTTTCAGTTCATATTTTGAGTTGGTTTATATATATATATATATATATATATATATAATTTTAATTTTAGTTAAAGTTTTAGTAATTTTGTTGTGTGTTTGTCAATTATTATTATTATTATTAGTAGTAGTAGTAGTAGTAGTATTATATCTGTATAGTTTTTTATTTTATTTTATTAATTTTATTTCTGTTTTTGTTATTTTAGTACATCAAGTTAAACTAAATGAAAATTAGAAATGTTTCATTGGAAATAAAATCAACTGAAATGAAATAATTTGAGGTTTTTATTTTATTTTATTTCAATTAAAGTATATTATAATATATTTCAAGTAACAAGTGGATTTAGTTTTAGTTGACTAAAATAATTCTGATGTGACGCTAACATGAGCCACACTGCCATCTAGAGGTCATTTTACTGGCATTGCATCAGAACTGTGGCCAGCAGGCCAAAAAAGTGCAAATTCAATGAAATGCTTGTTATTTGCATAAGTTAAAATCCCCATCTGAGTAAGATCAACGGTGCTTTCACTATGAACTCAATCATTCCTCTATGAGCCTCTTTAGGCTTTTAGAGTGACTTTATGATGACTGCAGCAGAATCTCTTCATTATTAAAAACTTTTCACCATATGATTGGAAAGTGCAGATGGCGAAGCTGTCAGTCGGGTAAGTTGACAGGATGTGACTCTCGTTACCTGAGCCCTACATTCTGACTGAGTGACTGAATGGATGTCAAATCTCACATTCCTCCACACAAAAACCAAACAGATCCTGTCAAAGCTTGATCAACTCTCATGGGTTCATCTATATTTAGAAAAGCTCATTCTTCAATTCTATAGCACTTTGAACATCATAGTGTTAATAAATGGCATTGTGCCATGTAGTAAGCACTGTAATATACAGTATGTTGTGACATAATTGTGCTTTCAGAACTTTTGACATTTTTAAATCGCCTCCTACTGACAAACTCAAGAAAATGTAATACAATATACATCTATTTGTACTTGATAAGTTCACTTCCTTAGAGGATGATGATGTTGTTTTGACACTTTTGTTGATTTTGATGGAATATTTCATTTTAAAAGAGTGAAAGTAATGCGTGATATATAACATATAATAAGTTATACAATATATATATATATATATATATATATATATATATATATATATATATATATATATATATTACTGTTTTTATTACTATTTTTAATTAGTTTTTATCTCTATCTTTAATGTTTTCATTTTTACTAAGTTTTAAAAAAACAATATATTAAATATTTTATTATTATTATTATTATTATCATTATTATTATTAATGTCTGTTTTAATTTTAGTCCATCAAGGTAAATTAAATGAGTCCATCAAGGTAAATTAAATGAAAAACACAAACAATTGCCTATAAAATAAGTTTAAGTTTTTAACATTTTATATATATATATATATATATATATATATATATATATATATAGATATAGATAGATATATAGATAGATATATAGATAGATAGTATATAGAGATGTTTATAGAATAAAGTGCTACACACATATTTTTCTCATTAAAATGTGCATTTTTAAAATATAGCAATGCAAATACAAGCATGTGCAAAGGCCAAAAAGCATCTTCATGACAAAAGAACATAAATTATATATTAATAGAATAAATTCACTGTATATTTTATGTGTATCTGGCATTAGATAGCCTGTTCTGATTATGATGGACAAAATAGCATCAAATTTCTACATTGATGACTCTTTGAAGAGACAAAGAAAGAAAGAAAGAAAGAAAGAAAGAAAGAAAGAAAGAAAGAAAATAGGCCTACATTTGACCTCTGAGTAAAAACCACAAATGACACACTAAAATAATATTAATTTCATGACCACAGTTGTACATTTGTAATGCCAAAGCAGTGCAAAACACATCAAACATGCATATGAACATGCTATTGTGTGTTTCAACAGATCAGACTGGACACACAAGCACAGTGATATTAATAACAACCCAACTGCGCGCAGACACAGGCGCAGAAGCACACTCGCCGCTGATTGGCTGAGCGGCGGCAGGCGGAAGTGGAAGGCGCTTGGGGATTCCCCGAGGGAAGTTCCAGCTCATTGTAAAACATACAAAATGTTCACTTGTACGAAATAGTCCATTTCCTCCCGTTAAACGCGTAAATATACGTGCAGTCGCGTCGCGATGTCCAAACTGCGCTTAGCTTTAAGCGTTTGGGCTGTTTTGGAGTGAAGGTAAGACGCCAGTGCTGCACACTAATGAGTGCACTTACTTCATTCACTTCACTGTGTTCAGATCTGAGGGTGTTTGACGGGTCGCTTTTGCTTTTACTTGGTCGAAAACGCCTCAGGTTGTCTGTCATTAGGAAGTTTGATTGTGTTTGCTGTTATATTTCTGTTTCTTACTTGTTTTAGTAATACTGAAAGTGTAAAGTTTCCTGGAAAACTTTGTTTTGAAACTCACCGTTGGTATCTAGGCCGGGGCTAGTTGTCACAAGGTCTATATATTAATTACTTTTTTAAGTTTTGAGTCAAAACTCCATTTTCTCGTCTGATGGCTAACAAGTGAGCACAAGAGACAAGAAAAATGAACTTGAACTGAAGGATTATTTTACATAAATCAGCCAGATTAGGGCTGGGTGTCACATATGTTTTATATGTTGGGATTTTAAACAATATTAATCGGCCAAAACAGTGGTGTGTCATTTTGGCATGTTGCCTATTACATTTCCGCATTTTAAAGAATAATTTTGTTTGTGAAAAGCTTACAATTGGTTCTTTAATGTCAAGTTCCCATTGGGACAACTTACCCCATATAGCCAGTATGTGTGTTAAATGAGCTGTATGTTTTGTCCTGGGTGGAAAAATTCAATATGTTTTTGTAGACAAGACTTTAAGGGCCGATTCTATATAGAAATTGGCTTGAAGAAGCAAACTTAGTTTGTGAAATATTGACCGGAACAAACGTGTGACAACTAACCCCAACCTCCCTGTTGAACCAGATATTAAAGTTTTATTTTAAACACATTTATTTAGGCATTTTAAATGATTCCTCATGCTTTTATAAGTGATTTCGCCATGTCATGTTTGACATTTCTTTCCGTCTCTGCAGTGTCTGGCAAGACTATACTGAACTCAAACTGAATCTAACGTTGTTGTTATTATTATTATTATTATTATTATTATTATTATTATTATTAAAGGCATAAATGTTACTTACAAAATTAAAAATAGTTTATTCTTCACCAAACCCAGGAGTTTGCAGTGTGAAATGTAAAAAGAAGATAGAAAAGAGGACAACCTGAATTTTTAAATAAACCTATGTACTAGTTATGTATTTTTTATTTTATATTTTGATACAATTTTTTTAATGTCTACAGAATAAATCTCAAGCGTTTATCCAGAAGCCTTTAGATCAAAAAGTTTAAACAAACTTGTTTATTTGAGTGTGTTCAAACTTTGGACTGATTGTGCAAATAAAAGATTGAAAGAAAAATATAATGTATGTAATACATTTATAAGTCTAAATGTATTTAAATACAATACATTTATTTTTGCATGTTACATTTCAGCTTTTTTAAGATGAAAATGTGTAAGAAAAGCCTACAATAGGATGTTTAATGTCAAGTTCCCATTGTGACAACTTACCCCACAGCCAAGGTGTGTCAAATGAGTGGAGTTATTTAATGTTTTGGAATTTAATATTATAGAAAATAATAATATTTACACCGAAGCAGTAATGTAGACCAGGTGCAGGAAAAATAAAGGACGTTCCTTTGTCATGCTGTCAGGTTTATCACATCCGTGTGATGTGGGCATAACATGAGATGTTAAACTGGCGTTTTATGCTTTTAGTGTCTCTATCAGCGAGACTGGCTTTGAAAATCTGTGTGTTGATGAAGCTTGTGTGTGTTTGTAGCCGTCACTGACAGGTCCAGTGCTAATCTCGCTCCTCTGAGTTAAAGAAGGGGTGTGTAAGTGTTTGTGTGTGCCTGGGACTAGGGCCCGGGACCGCCCTGTTCGGAATGTTACTGAAGGCCCCGGAATGGACAGGACCATCAGTGAGCAGCTCAACAAAGCCTTCGAAGCGTACCGAAACGCATCTATTGAGAAAGAGTTGGCCAGAAAGGAACTTCAGCATAAGGTGGCGTTTGTGAACTATCGGTTCCATCAGAAGCGTTTTATTTGAATGTGTGACAGTGGGCAGACGCTAACCTATTGCTTTTGCAGACCGAGCAGCATCAGCGGCACACTCAGCATCTGGAGAGAAAGATAGAGGAGCAGGCGAAGACCATCTCACATCTTAAAGCTGAGCTCAGTTCCCTTCGTAAACATGCATCAGGTTGGAAATGCGATTTATCAGTACATCTTCAGAACTAAATGGCACACAAGACTTACCCATGTATATTTATTGAAAGTAGAAGAATTGCCTTTATTGATTTTTGTAAGTCTTCCTTGACTGTAAAACATTTTATTAGAGTGCCCTGCTTTAAATGATACTAGGAAATGTTTTTACTTAATACATTAATGAACATTTTTTTAAAAGTTTGTATTGTATATAATTGTTTTTATTATTATTTTGTTTAATATTATTTGTTTGTAAAAATAATATTGTTTCAATATTTGTACCCAATTCATTGAAAGTATTGTTATTAAGACTATTTTAAATCTTTGCCATAATTATAGCCTATGATTCTGATATGGGGTAAAATAATTAATAAATGAATATAAATAATTCAACTAAATGGTTTGCTTGGTGTACACTATAAATACTAAGATTAAACTCTTTTGCAAATCAACTTGAGGCTTCAAAATGAGACAGTGCACACACCTCATATGCTTATTATGACTATTTCCACATTTTCATATAATAGTAGATTTGTTAAAACTGTCAAATAACACAAATGTAAATATGGGAACTATCTGATGTTCAAACTTCTTCAAAATTGACACCCTTTGTCTAGATTCTCTGGTCCATCAACTTTATGTGGTGATTTTTTACCTTTTTTTTTAGACACAATTTATTTTTATCTATAGAGAAGCATCTATCTATCTATCTATCTATCTATCTATCTATCTATCTATCTATCTATCTATCTATCTATCGGTTTATGTGTTTATATGTACATTTATACATTTATTACATTTATTAAAATATACTTTTATCAAAAATACTTTTATTAGCATTCATTTCATTTGTCACACTGTTTAGTCACATTTTAATATGGTATGATTAATACCATGCCATGCTCAATATGAGCCAAAAAATGTTTAGAAATCATTCTAATTAATGTCTTTCTAATATTTATATATATTAAAAAAATAACTAATTTGCTCTGTATGCACTATATAAACTAAGATTGAAGTCTGTAAGACTGTAAATAAACTTAAAAAGCATCGGACAATTATGACAGACAGTTGCATTATACGCAACTGATTAAAACTCATAGTAGTATTATTTTTAAAGCACATATTAGATCATTAAATTAGGTTGTATGTTACATGCTTAATGTGAGATTCAGATGTTATTTTAGCATGATGCTACCGATGACATGCATGCTTTGATGTGATGAGTTTTCTTGTTATTGTTGATGAGTTTGACTGTGATAACGTGGCCGTGCTTTTTTTTTTCTTCTTCTTTTTTTTTCTTTTTTTCAGGGGAGGTCTGTGAGCCTGCGTACAGAAAACAGGAAGTAGAAACCTTGTCACCTAGCGTTCATCGCTCTGACGACCCATCCAGTTCCCACAAGACTAACAATTGCCTGGTGGGTGTTTTCTCTTGTAAAGGGATGTGACTCTGGCCAATGTTTGATTTCAGAGTTTTGCATTTCCTCTCGGTGACTTGTAACACTTTGTCCAAACACAACAAAATGCACCAAGTTGTTTTTTCCAGTTATTGTGCAAATGCACATTTGGTTGTGATGTAATTGTTCTGAACGGACCGAAAGGACCGTGACCTCAGACCTCCCAGCCTTTATATTGTGTTATCATCGTTAACCGCCTGTAAGCACAGACAAACCTAATAGCTGAGTTTGCCATGCTTTGCTAGTTACCCACAGTTCACTCGAGGGTTAAGTTGTGAGAAATGTGTGAAAAAGATGTAGTTCTCTCTCTTCACAGTTTGATATCATTTTTCATCGCTATCTGTCCATAGTGAGAATGTTTCTCTAATTGAATCCAGTGTGATAATTCTTCTCAATTGTTTTAATCTATACAGGTTTTAACCCACAGGGGGCACTAGAGCATAACGCTTTCCTGTGGATCTCTAACCAGTGCAGCACAGGGGCCGAGAATTGAGTTCTCTCTTATGAAAGGAGGTGTCACTTTTTTTAGATGACTGTTACTGAAAGATATAGACATAACAGTTTGAAATGGCTACTTTCTCCTTTTCCTGAACATAATCTTGGTTAGATAATGGCCTCCATTCAACATCTGTATTGGGCTTAACCTGTAAATGTAACAAAGCATGTTATTCTATAGCAAATGCATTCAAAGGCGCCATAATTAAGGAAGTAAGAAGTTTTTATGTGAACTTGTGCAGACTTTGGAGCTTATTAATGGTCTTTTTAGAAGTATTTTCTGCTGGTTGAGTCATACAAAACTCTTTAGGTTGAGACATTATTTTCACAACAATTAAGCACATATCCGCCCAGTTCTCTTTAACTGTACTGCAAAAAAAAAAAAAAAAAAATTCTTTAATGTTGTTAATATAAACTATATGAATTGTAAAATATATATATATATATATATATATATATATATATATATATATATCTATCTATCTATCTATCTCATGGTAGAATTAGTTGTTTTACCTTAAATTGATGCTTATTTAAATATATATATATATATATATATATATATATATATATATATATATATATATATATATATATATATATATATATATATATATATATATATATATATAATTTATAATACATTACTTAAGGAATTATTTTAATATTAGTAATTAATATAATAACACACATATATTATGTTATTATTATTTTACTGCAATACAATAAAAAATTATATATTTTTTTAATTTCTTAAAAATAAATTAATAAAAAAACAAACAAAAGAAAACACAGAAAAGTGTTATGCTCAGACAAAAAGAAAAAAAGAAAAGAAAAAATGCATTGTTGTAATGAGAATTTTGGAGGGGAATGGCATTAACTATAACTGTTAAAAATAATGACACAATGGAAAATCGTAATGGTCCTAAAAATAGGCTTCATTTTATTTAGTAAAATTAACTTTTTTTTTTTTTTTTTTTTTTTTTAATGTAGACATTAAAAATGTTTTTTTGTTATTTTTATTCTACTGAAAATATGTCTGAATCTATTTGCTGACATACTGTAGCCGTATATTTAGAATTAATGTTTGGAAACGTTATGACATTCTGTGTGTGTTTTTGTTCTTGTGCAGATAAATGAACCCACAGAGTATTCCAGGATGCTTCCCCATCCAATATCTGCTGCCTGCGAAATGAAGAGGTACATGAATCATATCGCTTTAAAAAATCCATTTTTAATGAAGGATTTTACACTTCAGTCCCATGGGCACCCAGACAAAAGGTTTAATCTTGAACTAAAACAACTGATTAACAACTCTGTTTGAGTTTGTTTATTGGAATTAGCAGGTCAGTATTGTACTTGAAGAGCATATCTTGTATAATATCTAAATAATATTAAAGGAAAAAGCAAAACTGATCCAGCAAAAACACCCCTGATGCCCCGTGCTCATTAAATACTTATGCCTTCCCACTGATGTGGGGTGAGTTTGGAAAAAGGGGAGGTGAACATGTCTGCATGTTTGTAAATGTCATGTTATATGACATTTAGAAGTAGGGAGGTTAAACTTGATGGTTTATGGCTTTTTTGGTTCAAGTTAACTAGGGCTTACTGGGGAAAATGTCACCGAAAGTGAAAAGGATGACCCAGATATTTAAAATATGGTGGTAAAATGACCCTGTGACGAATAATATTTTTTGTGGTGGCTGAAAATATTTTGTACACATTTTCCAACATTGCAGACATGTGGAAAATTATTGAAAATGAACTGAAAACACATAACTGATATACACATAATGCACGTTTTATGTATGTGTATATATATATATATATATATATATATATATGTGTGTGTGTGTGTGTGTGTATGTATATATATATATATATATATATATATATATATATATATATATATATATAATATATTATATGTATATGTATATATATATATATATGTATATGTGTGTGCGTGTGTGTGTATGTATGTGTATATATACAGATAGATATTTGTATATAGTATATATAGATAGATAGATAGATATAATATAACAGCCTTAGATGGTTAATTGCTTTATACCTATTTTTTTTATAAACTTCATATTTTTTATATATTTATATAACTGTTCCCAAAAAGTTCAAAATAAAGAGTTTACTTTTAAAGTTTACATTTTGGCACATGTAAAACAGTTCCCAGTGGAGTGTGAGTCACTAGATATTCTGGATAAAGTTGTTGTTTTTTTCTAATCTTAACACTGATGTTGTTGTTTTTAGATCATTATCATTTTGAAAGACCCCAGCAGACATTTGACTTCTTTTTCTCTTTCGATTAGTGAGAACGTACTGGACACTTGGCAGGAAATCCAGGGGACTTTCCAGAGGATTCAGACTCTAACCAGAAGGCAGAAAGATCACCTGAAGCGAATCCACAAAGGAAATGAGACCGCTAATGGTAAAGTCATTTTTTAGAACCTAATTTGAAATTTCGGACTAATATGCTTTATTAAATTATAGCTGTTACACCACCTCACCACCCAAGTGTGTTTCTTTCCATTCTAATTAAATTAGGTAAAATAAAAACTGTGGAGTTACAATTACTTTAGAAATGTCACAACAAATTAATTATATAGCTAGTAGTGTAATGCAGCATACTAGTAATTATACATTTCATTGTTTGTACTTTCCCGCAATTAAAAGCAGAAATAGTTGACGCAAAGCCATGGTGTAAGGGCTTTTTGCTCCCATGACCTCTGACCTCCACGCAGCATTAAAATAGACTGAGCAGATGAGCATGTTCAATTATCACTTTGATAAATGTTGTTTTGAAGCAGCACACTGTTACACAATTACGTGTCCTCTGTGAAATCACTTGGAAAACAACACGCCAGTGAGATGTATTTTTGGACGTGGTTGCACGATGGAAAGCATGCGGAAAAGACGGTGTGTTACTCCATGGAACGTCCATACATATTAAATGTAATTAGGGGTGTTTGCTAAGGAAAGCATTAATAATAGTTGATATTATTGCCCATACTCAGGGTTAGGGCTTCTGGAAAACCCCAAATATATCAGTAATCGCCATGCAAGGGTCTTAAAAAGTCTTTAAAGTCTTTGAAAAGGTCTTAAATCAGATCAAATGCATATCAAATGCCTCAAATGCATAAAGTCAAGCCATTAAATGTTGCATGCACTGAAAAAATATTAATATGTTCCTCAGTATTTTTGTCTTGTTTTCCAGTACAAATATCTAAACATCCTTAAATCAAGATACATTTACTTATGAAGACATGAAGTCATTAAATTGAGTTTATGCTTAAAACAAGAACAAATATCTGTCAATACTGCATGAAAATGTGTTTTCCCTTTGAATTAAGTTGATTTTTCTGAGGCCACTGGCAGATATTTTTTATCATAAAATCATAAAATAATTTAATTTTGATCAAAGTCTCAAAGGCTTCTTGTCTCATTTTGCTTCTCAAGTAAGTGCATCTTGACTTAAGAATCTTTAGATATTTACACTGGAAAACAAGACAAAAATACTAAGGAGTAACATAAAAAATTGTTATCAAAAGGTATGGTAAAAGTTATTTCTAGTTATTCTAGAGGTTGGGAGTGGATTTTTGTAACATGAATTAAAAAGTAATGGAAATCTGTTGGAAGTTGTTCTTTACTCGGTCTTCAAAGGGCTTTTAAATGTGTTAATAAAACCCTGTCATGTAATAAGAACACTTTAAGGACCAATAAAGCTACACTTGACGACCACCTACAGCACTGATGTTTTATAATTCTGGTTTTACAAATGAAAAGTCCTTTTGGTTACATCACAATACAAGAACAGTAAAAATAACAGATTTACTGGCGTCACTGTAGATATGCTCTCAGGTTAATTTAGTTATTATGGAAATAATAATCATCAATCTTTTGAGTACTTTAGAGAAGAGTTAAAATAAACAAACTACACGACTAGATCCCTTTAGCCAGTTCAAAACATATGTATACTTTTATGCAAAAGATGTTATGCAGAATGTCTAAGCTGCTGTTTTCTATACAATGATAGTGGATGGTGATATATAAATTTAGGCTATGTAAGAGTAGTCATTATGACTTGTTTGCTGAGTTTTCTGGCTTCTAAAGCCATATGATCTTTTCCTCTTCTGTAGTTCTCAAATTTGCGGTTGTGCGTATTTAATGTGGATGCATTGCAGTCTGTTTCACGGCATTTAAGAATTAATGCTGTTTGCAGTCAGTGATGTCAAAACTATGCTGCAGCAGAGAAGGACAAATAACAGTGAAAGATAGGTTAAATTAAATAATATCATATATATAATATCAATATCTCTCCTCACAGTGATCTCAGATTTGCTGCTCTTTAAAAAAAAAAAAAACGTCTCCATCGTTTACAAGGAGGTTGAATTATGAATGTCAGTAACTGAATCTGAGCCATGCTCTGATGATTATGATTTCATAATGTTACATTACTAGCTCCGCGTGCCTTCTCGGTGTGATCACAGACTTTGATCAGGATGCATCAGAGGTGAATTTCGAGCTCTGTAGTTGATTTTAATTGGCCGGTGTTGCTTTGCAATGGCAGCGGCTGACACAGTTGTTATGGTAGAGCAATTCTCACTGCATTGTTTGGTGCTAAAATTGACAGAGTTCCTCATTAATAGTCAGTGTTGCATGGTGTGCATATCACTGCTGTGCTTTCTTTGCATTTGCATACTAATATGCTCATATATATATGGGTAAGAGAGAGATTGACAAGAGAAAATGCTTGATGTCTTAATACTAAACCACAACCGGTTTATCTTCGGGTTCTGAATGCAAGGAAAATTTTCTGCACCAGTTACATGAGGCCCTTTTCCATATGTGTGCCTTGATTAATAGATGCATTTGTGTTATTTTGTACATTTAGCAAACATTTCTATGCAATGTGACTGACTTACCATTATAGCTTGTGATGATCAAAAAGTGTTTGTTTATGATACCACATGTACCACGTGTACTGATTATTTCATACTCTTTCAAAGATTTGATGCCACTTTCCTGGAAAACTTTGACAAAAACGGCAGTGATTAGTTCTTTTAATGTGCATTTACATTTAAATTAAAAAAAGGCATAGAAACAGTTTTCAATTAGAAATTGCTAGTATTTTTCCCAAATAATTAGAATGAATTGGCAAGTAATGCATTGAATTAAGTGTAAAATTTTGAAGCATATAGACTGAAGTAGTATTTTCTTGTAAAATATTTGTTTTTACAGTATGCATTTAGCAGGACCTTTTATTATAATGTGATGTGTAAATGTGGTAAACAGTAGTGTTGCATTACTCTTTTAGTTCAAAAGATCGATGAAAATATATTTTTCATGATACGAGCGCTAGTGTTGGATAAATGCATAAAGGTTTTGTTGATTTCCTATCTGTTTCCAGAGCAGTTTTCCATGCCCATCCAGTGCACCGAAGACACAGCAGAACAGACTGAGGCTCCTTTTTCTTCACCGCTAAGGTCAGAGGTCGACGATACTTCGACCTCCACATCCCTCGCGTCACGTGGCGCCGGTCTAGACGGACCATTTTTTGATTCCCTGAGAGGCCTGAGTGTGAAGTTTCCCCCGAACACAGACGACGAGTACGACTTTCTCAACAGTACGCCGGATAAACGGCTGGACCTGCCCCTGCATGGACCGGACCTAGAGGACCACATGCACACGATGAGGGAGGAGTCTTATCCGTCATACTCCCCACCCTCTCCGTCCGCTCACACATCTGCATCTTCTGCGGCGCACGAAAATGTACGAGGTCCCCAACAGGTAAGATGGACACTCACACCCAGGATGCCTTGAAAGTTGCTTGGTAACTTTATTAAAGGAATAGTTCATGCAAAAATATACTGTGCAGATGTGTTTGTTTCTTCATCGGAACAGATTTAGAGAAATGTAGCATTACATCACTTGCTCACCAATGAATCCTCTGCAGTGAATGGACCACTCCAGTCCATCTGTGAACATCTTGTGAAGCCGAAAGCTGCATGTTTGTAATAAACAAATCCATCATTAAAGGTGCACTAAGCAAATTTTGAAAAACGCTTTTAACTGCAGTATCGGACCATGTCCCAAAACACACTTGCAGCCAATCAGCAGTAAGGGGCATCTCTTGTAATGATACAGTGCTCAATTTGAGTGTACAGGACAGATATTAGCAGATCGACTACAGATAGAGAGAACTGGAAGATAAAAAAAAGAGGAAAATATCGGAGGAACAAAACATTAAAAAGAGGGGTTACGATCAGGCAAGAGGTAGGACCCGTGTAAATATCGGAGCAGCTTTCCAGCGGTGGAGAGAACTCAAGGAGCGGGAAGGGCTTGAATTGGATGCCGAGGTTGCATTGTTTCTTTTTGATAGGTGAGTAATGTTGATTTTGTATTGTTTCACACAACTTACCTTTTGTTTAAATATTCTTGTATCATCTTCGCTTGTTTCCGCGATCGTCGTTATGGCAGGGTTGTGTACGTACATGTGGGGTGGAGATATCACAATAGGGACGAGGTCCTATTGGTCTATGGGCGTGTTTGTTTTGGTGCTTTCAAATATCAACATTGTTTGGCAAAAATCGCTTAGTGCACCTTTAAGGCATTTTGAAATGTAAGCTGCTACTTCTGGCTAAAATGTGAAAGTCCATAATAACGCTTCCTCCAGTGAAAAAGTCCATCTCCTGTTGTCTCTCACATCAAAATCCACCCACATATTTGTTTAGAGCTGTTTTGGCTTGTAAACGGGGCTTGATCTGTGCAGATTTCTCTCCTGATTCAGGCAAGATTACTTTTTCGCTGGATGAAGCGTTATTATGGTTTATAGGCTCAAATTGTAGCTGGAAAGAATGGTTTGAAGTTAAAACATCATGATGGATTTGTTTCTTATAAACACAGCTTTTCACTTCACAAGACATCAATTGATGGACAGGTGTGACGTGGATTACTTGTGGATTATTGTGATGTTTTTATCAGCTGTTTGGACTCTCATTCTGACGGCACCCATTCACTGCAGAGGATCCATTGGTTGAGCAAGTGATGGAATGCTACATTTCTCCAAATCTGATGAAGAAACAAACTCATCTACATCTTGGATGGCCTGAGGTTGTGTAACTTTTCTTTTTTGTTTTAACTATTCCTTAAGAAGTGCAACTTTATATGGTGTATCTTAAATTGTAAGAACAGTTATCTAAGTGATGTGAGTGACATACAACCCGTCTGCTTAAGAAAACATCTGTAACAGCAGTCGTTTTTAAGATTTTCACAGCCAGTCAAGTTTAAATTTGAAAACATTACATTGGATTTGGCTAATGCTACTCATAAAAGATAAAGTCTTTTTTGGAGCATTTTGAAATCCAAACTCTATTCCAGAACCTAGTGAGCTGCCTTCACATTTACTGCCTAGGCAGCATTCTAACTATGATGGAACCTCAGAAATGACTCGTTCCAAATGCTAATCCACGTGCCACATAAATAGTGTTCCTTATGTGAAGTGCACAGGAGACGATTGCTTACAATAGAAATAGAAATACACAGCACTGAAATTTTGGTTAAAATTGTACATTTTTAATACATTTAAATCGGTACCAAAAGGTATTGTTTTGATTAACATTTCTCTTGACTTGGAACCCCTGAAAAGGTTTTTAATCAAGTTAACCCAAATTAAATTTTAGAATTTTTTTTGGAAAAATAGGTCTTAAATGTTAATAACTCAAGTAGGGTTTTCGCCATGAAAATAGCCAAAGAAGCTGGCATGGCGTTAAAAAACAAAACTGGGTTATTATCGTTAACTAAAACTAAAACCAAAACCCAACAAAAACATTTTTGTTACGTGGAAAAAAATAGACTGAAATAAAACAAAATATAAAAAATGTAAACTTATTTTATTTCAGTTATTTGCTAAATTAACTTTTCTCATTTTCATTTAGTTTAACTTGAAGTAATAAAATAACTACAACAAAATAAACAAAAGTAAATAAGTAATAAAAACTATATTGACATATTAAAAAAAACCTAAAACCAAAAATGACAACAATAAAAATAAAAAATAAAATAAAATCAGAAAATATAAAAATTAAATCTAATTGTAAATATTAACAAAAACTATAATATTAGTTCAGTTATACTAAAATAACACTGAAAAACAAACAGCTCATCGCAATGCATTTTGGGATTGTCTGCAAAGGATATATGCAATTTTGCCACAAATTATTTTCGAATATATTTTAGAAGGGATTCGATACAAAATGTTTTTAATTTTGGTTAATTCTGAGCAGAAAGCCATAGTTTCAGCTCTGGCGTTTTGAGGCCTCCCTTCCGAATAGTAACTGGTTTTGAATCAAATAAAAAAACGTGGCTAATAATGTTCTTTTTAAAAATGAGAGATCACTGTGCTGTGGTCAGGTACAACCTCGTATTTACAGTATATATTTGACATTAATAATGCATTAATAATGACGACGGGTCGACCGCAGGTGGCACTGGACAGGTGAACTTTTCCCCTCGTAAGAGTGTGTGGCCAAAGACAGGATTCATGCAACAGGAAGTGGTGTGAGTCTGAAAGTTTGCTGTGGAAAGTTTTTGGTCGCTGGTTTTTAGGAGAAATTCCAGTTTTCCGTTCTGTTGTTTTCAGTTTTTGTTCCTTAAATCATTATTAATCTCTGCATAGAAGGCTGTATAAAATGTCACCAGTAATTCTGCTTATCTTTTTAAAAAAGCACGAGTTTATGATGCCTTAAAATGCTGCATTTCTAAAGGTTTTGCCATTTATATTAAAAGAAAGCATAATGTATTTGCTAATTCAGTTGTTAAAACACATTGTGATGAGCTTTGTGTTAATGCATTTCATTCAGAACTTAAGTGTTGATAAAAATTACTTCAGTCTACCTTAATCTGCTTTACCCAGTATTTGTATGGTATTTATGTTTATGCTTCTTGTATAGGTAATATTGTGTAGTTAGCTTAGCAATGCTAACAGCAAGCTATTAAAATGAACTGATCATGTCTTCTGTGCTCTTCATATGAAAAGTGATATTGGTGTGGTATGTGCTACCTATGTAGAGTGTTCCACATTGGTCACTTGTGAGGTTCCAATTCAGTGACAAGCCCTTAAAAGTCAGCTGTCTATGTAGGCAGAAGACAGCTCACTGGGTTATATTGTGTATATGGAGAGACATTTACACTAGGTCAATGTCTATAAAACATATTTCAAAAAATACCATTAAACTACACAAAAATTGCCAACATTATTATACATAATTCATTTCATAAGTTTACATACTTTTTTATATATAGGGATCATAATTTATTATTAAAATTATTTACATATAATTATTTATATAATTAATCATTATAATTATTATTAAATGTAAAATGTGTATTCATTTAAAATATGGATTATGTATTTATTGTTGTTGTTGTTATTATTATTATTATTATTATTATTATGAAATGTAAAATAGTTATTTAAATGTAAAATATTAATTATGTATTACTGTTATTAAATATCAATTATTTTAATTTTTATTGACATTATTATTATTATTATTATTATTATTATTATTATTAATAAACATATTTAAAATATTAATATAAAATTAAATTGTTTAAAAATGTAATACAAAATTGACAAGATAAATATTATATACAGTTCTGCTCATAAGTTTATATACTCCTTGTGAAATCTTTTTAATATAGAATTACAATCTGTTATTATAAAAATTCTTATTAATATTTTAAATATGTATTATAATATCGTTAATATACTAATAATAATAATAATAATAATAATAATAATAGTTATTATTATTATTATTATTATTATTAACATTTAAAAATGAATTATTATTATTAATATTAATAGTAGTAGTAGTAGTAGTAGTAGTAGTATTACCCTGGTGAAGCTATTTGGTCAAAATATATTTTGAATTTATTACACAGGACAAAATTTCTACAAATGACCCTGCTCAAAAGTTTCCATGCCCTTGGTTCTTAATATCATATGTTGCTTCTTTGAGCATCATTGACTGTTTTTAGTCATTTGTAGCTGTATGAGTCCCTGGTTTGTCCTGAGCAGTGAAGACAGAAATCCTTCAGTTCCTGTATGTTCTGTGGTGTCTTTGCATCTTCTGCACGGTGATGCTGAGATCCAGAACAATTGTGTGAATCAAACACAAACAGTCACTGATATTAAGAATCAAGGGAATGTGAACCCTATGATCCTGTTCAAATGAAATAGTTTTTGTCTTGTGGAATATATGTAAAAATCTGTATGCAGCTTTGCTTTTAAATGCTAAACATCTTACAGATTCTGGAAGGGGTGTGTAAACTGTATATATTTGCAGCTTGTGAAATTGCAGAGGAAATCTAATTAAACGCATATAAGGAAGACGTAAAAGAACCGTATTTTTTTTACCTGTCCATATGGAGAACCGCGAAACTCACACCTATTATGTAAGGCTCACATCTGCACGGGAATTTGGTGCTATTCCATTTAGGATGTCAATTAGGATGTGCTAAGACCACAGAGAGCTGTGAATCACATATTACCTCGTCTTCTGTGTTGTCGTACTATTACACTTGTTTCTGGACTGTTCTTTTCTGTCTTTGAGCTTAAAAGCAACGTAGATACCTGGGCTCATCTGTTAAGTGCAAGGGAAAAAATGTATAGTGTTGGCAAAACAGACATTTCGAATGGAATGGCTAAATTATGAAGTGTAAATCTGGAGTATTTTTCCCTTCATGGTGTTTAAAAAAACAGTGCTGTTTGCAAATGGGCAGATCTTAATATATGATAACAGACTGATTATGAACACAGTTGTTTTATTTATCATATGGCTGTACAGGATGTCAAAAAAAAAATGCTTTTTTCACTTGTAGAATATCTGATGTTTTATCATCGTTGTATTTATTGTTATCTTTTATCTCTCTCTCTCTCTCTCTCTCTCTCTCTCTCTCTCTCTATATATATATATATATATATATATATATATATATATGATAAAATACACTGAAGATTACAGAAGAAATAAAAAATGTAAAAAAAATCAGATTAAATTATTTTTAATAACAATAATAATAATAATAATAATAATTATTATTATTATTATTATTATTACACAACTACACCATACAAAGGTATTAGCTTTTGTGTTTCATTTTCAGTCTTTATTATTTTATATATCTGTATGTGTGTGTGTATATGTGTGTATACACACACACACACACATACTTTTACTATTATTATTATTAATATTACACACCTACATCACACAAAGGCATTAGCTTCTGAATTTCATTGTACAATATTTTTTTTACATTTCTTTTATATAATTTTCAGGGAATTTAATCCTGCAGTTTCAGCATATATCTGTAGTCTAGATACTGATGCATGCTGAATAATTTTACATATTACATTGTATCATTATTGTTATTTCATAATTTTATAATTTTATGTATGTGTGTGTGTGTATATATAAGATTAAATATGCCGACATCTCTGGACGAAATTAAAAAATTTAATATTATAATATTATATTATTATTATTATTATTATTATTATTATTATTATACAACTATGCCACATAAAGCCAAAGCAATTCATTTGCACATTTTTTTTTTCTTTTATCATCTTCAGCGTATTTTATCCTGCACTTTGAGCATGTATCTCTAGTCGAGCTACGGATGCATGCTGAATAGTTTAGTCTTGGCTTTTATTTCCCCATCATTATCTGATGCCAGCTTAACAAATGGATAATTGTCAGTATCGTTGCCCTCATTGCTGTCTAATGTCCTTTGTCTATGTCCAGGTTTTTTGGACTCCAGACCTCCCGGACTTGTCCGCCCAGGCGCCGGGGACAGACGCCCAGCAGATGAACAGCCGAGAGAAGTGTGCCTTTTGCGAGGATGATGTACCCCCAAATCACATGTATAGCCACCTCAATTCACACTTCAAGAACAAAGCTGGCGATTGACACACGCGGGCAAGGGGGCGCCGCCGGACTGAAGCGGCCTTTATTCATGGCTTTGTTGAGTAGCGCGCTGCCCGTCTGAACACATTTGCTCACGTCCGTCAGTGACACGATGAAGAGAGCGGAACCTTTATTTAATTAGGAGAACCTTAAATGGTTCATTTTAGGGTGGTTATATCTTAATTAATCTTTTTAGCTGCATTTTAGTTGGAGGCGTTCCGATGACTGGCAGTTTCACTGTAGAATAAAGACGTGCTTCCTGACGAAAGTCATTTAATTTGATGTGGCAATCTAAAAGATAGAGGACGAGTTGCAAACGCTGTTTACATGAGCTCAAACGTCTCACCGTTGTACTTTTTTTTTTTTTTTTTTTTTTTTTTTCAAATGTAACCTACACGTAGCTCTCAACTGTGCTATGCGGATATCAAATTAAAAACCAAATATCAATTTCTAGAATTATTTTACAGCTCAACAAATGTCAGGCAGCTTCAAGCCCTGTTTATGAATATGTCACATTTGTATTGCAATTTTCAGGAATAAGTGAAACGGTCACAGGAGCCACATATCGGTAACTCGAACTTTTAAGTCATAAATCCAGTTACACAAATGCTTGTTTTCTGTAGCAATGGTTTCAAACACACTGTCTTACATTACAATCATTTTCTGCATCCTTTCCTCCAAACTAAGTTCTAATATCACATTTTTGTAATATTTCTGTTTAAAGTGAACATAATAAAACCACACTGACATACATTAAGAGTCACTATATAATTGAAAGCTTGAATTGTGTCCTCAGGACAAATATCAGGCCGGGGCAAGTTGTCACATTTTTTAGCACTCTTGTTTTAGTTTTAGCAACGCGGCTGGTAAATTTAGCGATCGCTGGAAAAATGTTCCATTGAAGTGTTGTGGAAGTAATAACTCCTAATTGCTTTAATTTGATCACTTAATTTTAATGCGTACCACCTGTATGAGGGAATCTGTTGAGAATGAGAATAATCTTGGATAATTATTTCAACGATAAACACCATCTGGTTTACGAAAGCACTTCTGCACAGGTATTTCAGGTTAATTAAAACTTTGTTTCTACACGCAGTATCCAATATAAGCTCAATTTGTGATTACATGCACAATTATCTTATGATTTATAATGCATTATTTTGTGGCCTGATTGCTATTAGGCCTGTTTTAAGGCCATGCGGTTTATTCCCATGAATGAACACGAGCGAAAAGCACTGAGATGAATGGAGAAATATGAACTGAATGGTTTCTAGCTCAAAGACTGAATTAGCTGCTCAAATACTTTAAATACCAAAAACAATCTTTCATTTTGTTTTCATACGATCACATTATGCCTATAAAATACAAGCTATAAAAATACAAAAAAAAAGCTTTTCTCACTAGCAGAAAATCAGATATTATTGTTAATAATTTTATATATATATATATATATAATAATTATTTTTATTTTATTTTATTAAATGTATAATTATAAAAAATATACAAAAAATATTTTCTCACTAGCATAAAATCTGATGTTTTATTTTGTGTAGTAATAGTAATAATAATAACTATTATTTTTTATTATTTTTATTATTATTAATGTATAATTATAACAGTGCTTTTTCACACTAGCGGAAAAGCATATATATTTTATTATTGATATATTACTATTAATAATAATAATTATTATTATTATTATTATTATTAATCATAATTATTATTGTTATTTATTATTACTCAACTTAGTCATTAACTTTTGCATTTCATTTGCACAATATGTTTTACATTCATTTTATAACCTTCAACGCATTCTGTCCTTCAGTTTGAGCTCTTATCTGTAGTCTATCTACGGATGCGTGCTGAATAGTTTCATCTTGGCTTTTATTTCCCCATCATTATCTGATGCCAGCTTAACAAATGCATAAACTGCAGTGTGCTCTCGTGTGTACAGATGTGCTTGTGTTTTTATCGGAGGATCTTAAACCATGTCCTTGATGCTGCATTGGACTGTGTGTGTGTGGATAATTAGCAGTCTTGTAAACAAACGTAATCATTTTCACTAATTCCAATGACGATGCGTCGAGCAGAAATGTGTGTAGTCGCACACGTGTGCAGTGAAGACCTCACGGCACCCCAGATTACAGCCTGCTAACACACACACACTCCATAGATGAGCTGGTGTGAAGAAGAGGAACTAGTTTTGTTGTTGTTTTTCACACTGGCAGACTGGCGCTACACATGGGGACTTTTGCAATGTTTCGCTGATTCGCTGAAGAAAAGATTATCTAAAAATATTGATTTGAGGGATAATGTACAACTAGCTGGTCATTATCGCAAAATAAACACTGATTGGGTGATTCAACAACACAAAGCGGGGTTTATTTTGGGATAATGACCAGCTTACTGTACGTTATCTTGCTTATAGAACTGTTCAGTTTGTGGTTCTAAAACCTGAAAGAGAATCAGCATTTTCAAGTCTTGGCTTCCCTCTGGAGTTTCCTATGGTTTATGAGTAGAATAAGATCTGTGGTTAACCATCTTTTTCAGGTTTTGTTCTGCAACATAAATGATACACTTCCATATGTGAATTTTGAAGCCACTAATGTTTTTTTTTTTTTTTTTTTATAAAATGTAACTTGCTAACAAGTTTCTAAATGCGGACTACAGCTTAGAAGAATGTGAGTTTGCAATCTGAAAACTGTTGTAGTTCTTATTTAGCAGCTTTAATTTGAAAGGCTGTTCTGAAAACCCATAGGAAATTCCCTAGAGAAGCCATGATGACTTATCCGGGTCAGCCTACAAATTGATGTCATGACTGAACAGCTCTATTTACTGCTACTTGCCAAATAAATAAATAAATGTATATAAAATATCTTTATTTTGTCGCTTAGGCGTTAGTTCTCAACCAGTGGGCTGTGGGATAATTTAATATAATTGAAACTATTATTATAAAATATAATGTTATACATTTACATATTAGTATTAAATATTAAAATAATCTAACTTAATTAAAAAAAATGTCAAATGAGTTTTGCCGTTTTTTTTTTTTTTCTTTTTTTACTTTTAAACTAACTTTTTACTTATTTGCATATTATTAGTATTATTACTGTTTTATTAAATAATAAATTAAATAATACATTTATTAAATAATAAATAATATAAAGTTCTTGAAATGTATGGAATCCAAAAAAAAAAAAAAGTAAGTAAATAAAAGTTAATACAGGTGCATCTCAATAAATTAGAATGTCGTGGAAAAGTTCATTTATTTCAGTAATTCAATTCAAATTGTGAAACTCGTGTATTAAATCAATTCAATGCACACAGACCGAAGTAGTTTAAGTCTTTGGTTCTTTTAATTGTGATGATTTTGGCTCACATTTAACAAAAACCCACCAATTCACTATCTCAACAAATTAGAATACTTCATAAGACCAATTTTAAAAAAAAAAAAAAAAAAATTTTAGTGAATTGTTGGCCTTCTGGAAAGTATGTTCATTTACTGTATATGTACTCAATACTTGGTAGGGGCTCCTTTTGCTTTAATTACTGCCTCAATTCGGCGTGGCATGGAGGTGATCAGTTTGTGGCACTGCTGAGGTGGTATGGAAGCCCAGGTTTCTTTGACAGTGGCCTTCAGCTCATCTGCATTTTTTGGTCTCTTGTTTGTCATTTTTCTCTTGACAATACCCCATAGATTAACAGATGACATTGCACCCCAAATCATCACAGACTGTGGAAACTTAACACTGGACTTCAAGCAACTTGGGCTATGAGCTTCTCCACTCTTCCTCCAGACTCTAGGACCTTGGTTTCCAAATGAAATACAAAGCTTGCTCTCATCTGAAAAGAGGACTTTGGACCACTGGGCAACAGTCCAGTTCTTCTTCTCCTTAGCCCAGGTAAGACGCCTCTGACGTTGTCTGTGGTTCAGGAGTGGCTTAACAAGAGGAATACGACAACTGTAGCCAAATTCCTTGACACGTCTGTGTGTGGTGGCTCTTGATGCCTTGACCCCAGCCTCAGTCCATTCCTTGTGAAGTTCACCCAAATTCTTGAATCGATTTTGCTTGACAATCCTCATAAGGCTGCGGTTCTCTCGGTTGGTTGTGCATCTTTTTCTTCCACACTTTTTCCTTCCACTCAACTTTCTGTTAACATGCTTGGATACAGCACTCTGTGAACAGCCAGCTTCTTTGGCAATGAATGTTTGTGGCTTACCCTCCTTGTGAAGGGTGTCAATGATTGTCTTCTGGACAACTGTCAGATCAGCAGTCTTCCCCATGATTGTGTAGCCTAGTGAACCAAACTGAGACCATTTTGAAGGCTCAGGAAACCTTTGCAGGTGTTTTGAGTTGATTAGCTGATTGGCATGTCACCATATTCTAATTTGTTGAGAGAGTGAATTGGTGGGTTTTTGTTAAATGTGAGCCAAAATCATCACAATTAAAAGAACCAAAGACTTAAACTACTTCAGTCTGTGTGCACTGAATTTATTTAATACATGAGTTTCACAATTTGAGTTGAATTACTGAAATAAATGAACTTTTCCACGACATTCTAATTTATTGAGATACACCTATATATGGACTCTCCCAGTATTGGTTAATAAACACCATAATTAAAAAAAAAATCATAATTTGATTCCTTTGATTAACAATACAGCACATTGACAGCACATTTTTTTTATTCATATTAAAGAGTTACTTTATTACTTTTTTATAGGTTTGTCCTACCTGGAAAAATAGCTAAGCGCCGCGAGGCCATTTGTACCTCGAATGTGCGAGACTTCCGGTTTCATTCACTTCCAGTTATTTTACCTGTACAAAAACAGTCCGTTATGCTTCTTGATATTACAAAATGTTATTTGTTATTATTGTACTGTGTTGCCATAATCATAATCATAAACATAATGGCTTGTAGGGCAAACAGTTTGACTGTTTATACTGCACTTTATTCTAATGAACCGGAAGTCTCGCACATTCGGTGCAAAATAGAATACTAGCATACTAACTATTTTTTTTACATATCTTTATATGCACTAAATAGTAAGAATAGTCTAGGCCTAGTATGCCATTTCCCATTCAGCCATAGTGAACTTTTTGTTTCGCGTAGTGATTATTCACTGATTAATCAGCGGTCAGGATCCAAACTTTTAAAGGTAGCCTATTACATATAGGACGTCATAAACAGACATGCTCTTTCATCCATTTCCTCCCTAAATCCTCGTGCTTTAATGAAGCATGATTTCGCAATGTCTTGCACGACACATTGTTGTTTTGCTACAGCAAAAACAACAGCACAACCGAGGCACGCGACGTGCTCTTGCTCTATTTGCAATGCTGAATATTGCATGTCGAAAGCGCACAATGTGTTGCGCATAATACACGACCCAACTTGGATAAACAGAGCGTTCAAATTCTCATCTCTCACATCAAAGCATGAATTTATTCTAAAAGGCAGCAAATATGAACTCCTCTCTCCCTAATGATCTCTCTCTCTCTCTCTCTCTCTCTCTCTCTCTCTCTCTCTCTTTCTCTCTCTCTCTCTCTCTCTTTCTCTCTCTCTCTCTCTCTCTCTCTTTCTCTCTCTCTCTCTGGAGTCGTGGACAGATGCTTGTACATAATTACGTTGTCAGTGCTCGTTATTTGGAAGAGGAAAGCTGTACTGACAGTTTCTGGGTCCATGTGTTTTTTTCTTTTTTTTTTTTTTTCTTTTCTTTTTTTGTCTTTTTTTGTCCTTGCTGTTGACTCAATTTTGACAGCATAATGCCGACAGAAATATCATTGATTATTCAAAAGATCTATAGACCTCGCGTCCATTATGTGCAGTAAAGCAGGCCTTGCATTCATCTGCGCGCTTTCTTGCAATATACACGCCGTATTTGTATTAAAGTCCCCCAAAAAAAGAGGAGGAGGAAGACGAGGGTTATGATTGAGAAGGAGAAGCAGCAGGCTGATTACGAGGTGTCAAAATTGCCAGGAGCAAAAAGGTGAAAGCAATCAGGGGTGAGAAGAGTGCAGCATTCGTGAGGGGCAACTAATTATCCAATTCATTTGTGGAGAGCAGCATTTGAGGCTGAACGCTGACAGATTGGTGCGGAGGAGAGGGGAGGTGTTAGAACAATGGAACCCGGCTCACCCTCATTATTGCCGCATGCTAATCAGACGCGCCGCGCCGCGCTGCCGCCGCCGCCGCCGCACAGTTCAGCGAAAAACAGCGAGTCACCAGCTTCATTCCAACGCGAGGAAAACCGATAGAGAGAGAGAGAGAGACACGGAGAGAGAGAGACCTGGTGTTGGCTCAAGCTCCACCAAACGCGTGAACGAGCCAAAAGGTTCCTTCAAGTAAAAGGATTGCAGCAAAAGGACAGCATTGCTTGAATACTAATTTAAAATATCTCTCATTTAAAGAATCTGTCTATAATAATAATAATAATAATAATAATAATAATAATAAAAACAACAACAATTTATATATATATAGGCTATATATTGTAAGTTAATATATAATATATAAATAAATAAATATGTATGTAAATATGTTAACTGGTTTTATTTTATATAGGTCGAAAAAAAATATTTCATATGAATAAATCAACCTACACCTTAAGGTTATCTATCTATCTATCTATCTATCTATCTATCTATCTATCTATCTATCTATCTATCTATCTATCTGTCTGTCTGTCTGTACGTATTGTCTTATTGGCTATATTTTATATTAATGATATAAGCTATGAAGCCATGTTGGAGAGCATTCTAATTTAATTAATTTTGATGCTACTTACCGTAAAGCACAGAAATGGGTACACGGATAATGACATTAAATTAGCATCATTTGAAACATCTGTTGCTGTTTCATTTGTGTCTAATCTTTCCTCAGTTAATGTTTCCTTATGTCCTATAGCAGCAGAACATCGTTCATGTTCATGTATCTTGGGAGATATGGATTTTTTTAGGCCTAGACGGCTACCACATAAATAATAAGCCTACTAATAATAAAAACTATAATTATTGAGAACACTACAAAATTATTCTACATTTGTTCGCTTTCTCTTCACATTCTTTCTATTTTCTCTAAGAAATAAACTTATGTTTCATTTATTAACAATGTATCAACCCATACTGTGGAAAAAAACAACAACATTTCTCTAAAATACTAAAATGTTTAATATGCAAACGGAAATTACAAACCAGATTATAGACCTGTCTAGATTTACTCGTTTCGTTCACAGCGGCGAATAAACTAGCCAACTGTTAACACGTTTAATTGAGTCACTGCACGACTTTAATTGCATTATTGCGACATCATAACTTTTACAATATCTTTTAAAATAGCAGGAATAATCTTCCTGCATCGAAATCGTTATGACATCACAGAGAGGATTTATTGAATTTATTCGTTCGGCTTCTATGACGTGGTTAATAAAAACATGCGTATCAAAAATAGAATCCCTTCTTTTATTTTATTTTTTTTTAAATTAATTTATTTATTTTTAAATTTAGTTTCGTTCAAGCAGATTGTGCGTAAAGAGTTTTATTAATTCATTGAGCAGCCCTCGACAACCATAGAAAAACATAGTAAATAATAATAATAATAGGCATTTTAAAAATCAGAAACTCCCTTTCGTTTACACATTTCCCTATTAAAGAAAAATAATACTTATCAACGTGATCTTGATTATTTCTTTTTGTACAGCCAAATAACCACAAGCTGAGTATAACTCAGTGTCTGCAGCACTGCCAGACTATTGCCAAATAACAGTCTGGGAGAGGAGAGGGGAAAAAAGATGGAGGAATTAATATGTAGTGTTAATTAACAGGAAGTCAGAGGCAGTCTCAGCATCACCACTGACAAAGTTTGATAAGAGGAAATATATTCCCACAGTATTGTGTGCAGTGTTTATAATGACTGCTCGGTGTTGGCTTTTTTTGCAAACACCTGAAATCTGAGGATTCAATCGCAGTGTCAATTTATGTTTGTTGTGAAATCTAGGGTCAGGTTTGACTGTCATTCTCTTATCACTTTTCCTTACATTTGGCATGTATTTTATTTTGCAGTTTTCTCGGGACTTTTTAGTTCTATAGCTATAAGATATTTGCATTTTTCTGTTCCAAAAAAAAGGGCAGTATATCTCAGATTTGCCTTTTTTCTTCTTCTTCGATTTTTTTTTTTTTTTTTTTTTTTTTTTTTAAAGATACGCTCTTAAAAATAAATTAAATTGCATGGAGGACCCGTTTTGAGTGTCCCAAAAAAAAAAAAAAAAAAAAAAATCTTGGAGTGAATAACATTTTTTTTAAAAATCTAAAGAACCTTTTTCCACTATAAAGAACTCTTATTTTTAAGAGTGCATCTATTTTGAGAATTGCATATTATTCTTAACAACATCTAATTCGTTCGTGCACCTGTGAGAAATCTGCATTGTAAGAAGAGCCGATCTCAGCAGGTGTTGCGGGTCAGTTGGCCGATATTTTCTAGCCTCCCGATGCCTCGATGGCCATCTCTCCATATCAAAGTCGTGCAGACAATCAACAACTTCCTACATAAACACATGTGAATGCATGGGATGCAGACCAAATGTAAGGGCAAGAGAGGATAGGGCCACCCCGCAGTTTACATGTTACCCAACATATCCCTCTCGGTTCAGGATGCGACGCGAATCCTCCTCATGTCAGGCGAAATGTGTTGAAGCGAAAGGCTGCCTTCCGTAGGTCTCTGAGCAGTCCTGTCTGCTGTGTGTGTTTGTTTCGAGCCCCCCGATTCTGGAGCACGGATTTGGCAGTCACAGCAAGTGATGACAGAGGCATTGGTGAGATCGCACCCGGAACCCCAGAGGACGCTACCGTTTCTGAGGAAGCAGCAGAAAGGAAGGCCTCTTAGACCGTCTCAGGCTTCGCTTCAAGCTTGTTAAAGTCATGCGGTTTGATGCTTTAAAAATAAACCTTCCAAAACGATGCCATGCATAGAAGCACCATTTTTGGATGTCCAAAAAACCTTTCAGTGAACGGTTCTTACATTTTTCTTTTTGTGAAGAACATTTTATCATCTCAGGAACAGTTTTCCATTGTATAGAACCATTTGTGCAAAAAGGTTCCGTGGATTTTCCCAGCCAACAAAAAATATGTTCTTAGAACGTTTTAAAAACGTTCCAATTGAGCTACCAAAACGTTATTTCTGAATGTTCAGAAATATTTTTGGTTATGTGAATGTTAAGGGAACATTACATTATCATGTTGCAAACACTAGGCTATAGGAACGTTAGTTTTGAATGTTCCATGAATATAGTAATAATAAACGGATTTCAGAAAGAAGATAATTCTGATTTAATATTCTATTAATGTTACTGGAAGAACGTTTGTTCATAACTTTGACAGAACCTTTTCAGAACATTTCGAATGTTCTATGAATGTTCTGAAACAAATAGGCTACAAAAACGGATTTGAGTAAAACTAACATTTTTTGCTAACGTTTTTAGAACATTATTAAAAACCAAATAATTCTGAACGAATGTCCTATTAATGTTAGGCATAGTTTGATTATAAGTTTGAGAGAACCTTGTCAGAACATTCTGCGAACGTTCCCTGTTTACTGGGTTAAAGGTTCTTTATGAACTCACATATTCCAATAAAGAACCTTTATTTTTTTATAGTGTTAGCTTGCGACGCCAAGGTGATGGGTTCGATTCTCAGTAGTTGTGCTCACTGATCAAATGCATTGCAAGGCGCACTGCAATCCGTCCATCCATCCATCTCAAAAAATTATTATTTTTTCCATGCAAATTTATTCATAACACCGTTGCGAGCTGCGATTGTGTGACACTGCTGACCTTTCGGAAGCAATAATGATGCACGGCGCAGCTCTGTTTCGTGTTGCATTCATACATAGCCTATATATATGGTTTTTCCCTTTGCTTTCTAGGTGGTTAAAAGAGGAGGAAGGGAAGGGAAGGGAGAGATACAGTGCGCCGCAAGGGTTAAGGCAGCATGAGAGAATCCATTCTCGGCTTAATGACCTAGCCTAGCTGGGCGAGGACGGCAGGGAACACGCTCTTGACTTGTACCGAATTTGCCAATTAACACCTCGGATAACAGGCAGCCTCGGAACATCAGGCGCGTTGGGAGGAGAGGCTCACATGCACTTTGTTTTTCATTCTTGGCCTGCTTCCTATGGCTGGCATGCGTGCGTTTCAGCATCTTAAGGCCGCTTCAGTCATTCATTGCGCGTCGAACGCGAAGAACGCCGCGATCAGAATAGCAAAGATGGCTTGGAGAAACATGTTCGTTTTGTCCCTACAGCTGGAGGGATTTTTGGCTCCGGCTGCATCGAAGATATTCTTCGACTTGTTCTTCTTTTTTTCCGTTTCGTATTTCTCCGTTACTGATTGCGTTTGCTATTTTCACACTAGCCCATATGGCCGCTTGCAGCCTCAATTAGATCCACAACTCTGGTTTCCAAGACACTATCTCTCTCTCTCTCTCTCTCTCTCTCTCTCTCTCTCTCTCTCTCTCTCTCTCTCTCATGCCTGGCTCCCTCTCCCTCTTCCTCTCTTTTGTTGCTCCTATTGAACAAATGAAGACTAACAGACTGATATCGTCTTGATCACAAAGTTAATTATTCAAAAATCTAGATCTTGACTCTGGTCTCCTTGGTTGAAGCACCCACTCCTCTCCAGCCTATTATTTTCTCACATGTTTATCAGACGCCTAAACAACACCTTGGGCGGGTGTGAATTTTCAGGCCCCCAGTGAAATTCTCACCGGGCTCCGTCACTGTTTTTCCTCCGAGTCCATTTACAGGTAGGAGAGAGAGAAGCACCGCTGCCAGGTCCTAATGACTGGAAGCCCATCTGAAACACCTTTTTCGGCCCGCGTCCTCACATCAAGCTTGGCGAAATTAAATAACCCACGTGCACGCGACTGCGTCGTTTCGCGATTCATTAGCAGCTATTCTAACGGAATGCGATCATCAAAGGATAGATACATAATTGATAGAGGTTCACACCGCAGCCAAAGGTGATGCGATCTGTCTAACAGCGTTCGCAAATGTGTGCCTTATACTACAACTACGAGCATAACACTCCGAGGTGCGAGTGGCGTTCGGATGAGGAGCGCGGGGCCGCGCGCGTCTTTTAACACGTCTTTTAAAGCGGGGCCCCGCCACAGCGCGCGGCCCCGCTCACCTCCGAGGTTGCGAGATCGTAACTCGCCTCGTCGACGAGACGAGCGGAGAGAATGTGATCCGTGCTATGGAGGTCCACACACCCGCATTCATTTATTTATGCAGTGTGAAGAAACCATCTGGCCGTGGAGAGATTGAAAGTGGATGTAATCTGGCAGGCGGAGGAGTGTATGACTGACACCTCGTGCGGTATTAGTGGGAGGACAAAATCATTAATGCTCCGTCTGAACCGGCACAGGCCATTAAACGACTGACTATCAGAAACCTTCCGTTCCTTGAAAGTCTCCCAAACAATGATGATTCACAAAATACTACAGGCCAGGTCAAATTTACTCGCAGTGAGTCAGAAGTTGGACATTGGATTTTCTAGCGTTTTATTTTGATTCTCTCTCTTTTTTTTTTGCCCCCAAAAGACGCAAAAATCAGTTTTTACAATCATATTTCAATGGTTTTTGACAGTTTTGAAATGCCCCATCCTCCAATCTCAGACTGAAATCTAGTCTTCAAAATAAACTTCAGCCGCTCCTTTTTATTGTACTATTATTGTTAGTTCTTCAGGCACTGAGGAATAATAGTATCTGTCCTACTTCTTCCTCCTTACCTCAGGATGAGTCACATGTGCTAATGTATTCACCTGATGTCAGCAACACACAGAATCTTCAGGACGGCTCATTTTTGCAGTTTAGTTCCAGCAAATGCTCTTTTTTAGTGGTGTGTTTTTTTAGAGTTCTGAAAGTTACAGTGTGTTTCATGGTACAATGAACTGTTTCTGAAAAGAATAAGATCAAGGAGATTTGAATTCCTCATGATATGAGCCTGTTGCTTTTACTCATTTATTATTTTAATTATAGGGATTCACTGATCAGGCTTTGTCAGTTTTGTGAAGAAGCACACAAGTCTTTCTTTGTATAACTTTAAATTAGGCTGATTCACATGAAGTTTGACATCAAAAGTGTTTTAAAAAAACAAGTGAAAAGCAAATAATTTAGTTATTTGTTGTCTTTCTATAAAGCAACAAGAGAGGGCTGTGTTATATTGACTGTAAACACGCTTGTTGTTTTATACAGTATAGCACAGCCTTAAGTGCTTTCATATAACATTTACTACAAAATAAAAAAAAAATACAAATTGTCTTTTAGGCCTACATTTTATTTTATTATGCAAATTAAGTGCCATCTTTTTTGCTAGAAAATCTAGTCTTGACATAAAACTCACAACCAATGGGTGCATTCAGAACCATAGTGGTCCATTTTATTACAAGTGTTTGTATATCATAATAATCCCAAATCCTATTTGAAAGAAACACTGTTGAGCATATGCAAAAAAAAAAAAAAAAAAAAAAAAAATATATATTATATAATGTGTTATATATTTATATATACAGTGCCCTCCATAAGTATTGGAACAGTAAAGACACAATTGCTTTCCCTGCTGTGGAGTCAAGACATTTGCAAATGATTAAAAGATGAATATGAGACAAAACTACAGAATGTCACATTTTATTATTAGGTCTTTCGACACACACGTTTTACCAAATAAAAAGGACAGCACTTTTAGAGTTCATCCCACTATTTGATGTGAGCATAAGTATTGGAACTGTTGAATTTAAGGCAGATGTAAAAGATTAAAAGCTAATATTTTGTTGCAGATCCCTTGCATGCAATCAGAGCAGTGAGTCTGTGACCCATAGACATCACCAGACTCTTGGTCTTATGCTTTGAAATGCTTTTTCCCTGCCTTTAATGCAGCCAATTCTAACTGTTGCTTGTTTTGGGGAGTTTCTGTCTTTGGTCTCCTCTTCAGCTGGTGAAATTAATGTTTAATCGGATTTAAATCTGGAGATTGATTTGGGCAGTCTAAGACTTTACATTTCTTTGCCCTGATAAACTCCTAGACTGAACTGGCAGGGTGTTTTGGGTCATTGTCCTGATCCAATATGAAGTGCTTTCTAATGAGTTTGGTGGAATTTTCTTGAATATTGGTAGCCAAGATGGTTTTGTACCCTTCCAAATCCATTCTGCTACTGTCATCATACATTAAGTCATCAGTAAAGTTGAGAGGGCCTGTTCCAGAGACAGCCATACATGCCCATGCCATGACACCACCTCCACCATGCTTTACAGATGAGGTGGTATGCTTGGGATCTTTTGCAGTTTCCTTTTTTCTCCACACTTTTGCTTTCCAATCACTTAGATAAAGGTTAATCTTTGTCTTATTGGTCCATAAACTCAGTTCCAAAACTCTTCTGGCTCACCTTTGTGCTTTTTTGCAAACTCTAATCTTGCCTTTCTATTTTTTGTGCTGGTCAGAGGTTTGCATCTTGCTGTGTAGCATCTGTAATTCTGTGTCAAAGTCTCCTGAGGACAGTAGATTGTCAGAGCATCACCCCAGCTTTCTGGAAGTTGTTGGTGATTTTACAGACACATATTTTAGGGCTCATTTTCACAGCTTTTATGATTTGTCTGTCATCAACTACTGTTGTTTTCTCAGCCGATCAGGTAGTTGTTGGTTGCTGGTGTTGCTGGTGGTTTCCAAACTCTTGATTTCTCCATGCCCTTTGTTTTTGCTATAGCTCTAATTGACTTCCTCTTTTCTTTTAGCATCCAAATTGCTTGCTTTTCTTTCAGAGTCAGCTTCCTCGTCTTCATCCTGGTTTGTGTGTGTCATCATCAAATGCAAGACTTAGAATGCAGAAGCAATGGATATAACTGATAAGACACATTCCCTGCTTTTAATATCTGAAGAATTAATGCAACAGGACACAGCTGATCACTTAGAAAGACCTGTGAGGCAACTGTTCCAATACTTATGCTCACATCAAATAGTGGGATGAACTCTAAAAGTGCTCTCCTTTTTATTTGGTAAAACATGTGTGTCGAAAGACCTAATAATAAAATGTGACATTCTGTAGTTTTGTCTCGTATTCATCTTTTAATCATATTTGCAAATGTCTTGACTCCACAGCAGAGAAAGCAATTGTGTCTTTACTTTTCCAATACTTGGAACAGTAAAGGAGGGCACTGTATATATGTAATCGGTTTCTCAAATTGTTTAATTTTGCTATATGTATTTTTAAATATATTAGATGCATAAACTTACCATGTAGGATTATAAAGACCGAATTCATTTGACTTTTTCCTTTTCTTAAGGTCTTTTAATTTAGTGCAAAACAAATTTGTTGCCTACTCTGCTCACACACTCGTCTAGGGATGAGCTAGTGCAATTCTCCGCTGGCTTTTCTGCGACAACAACCTGCAAAGTGCTCCCACAACCCTAATCTGCACGTCAGGGACCCCACACCTCCTGAGCACCCACGGCTTCTGTTGTTTTCCTGAGAGTCCTGCTTTCGCTCTATTGTGTTTGCGCCCCGTAGGTCACGTCAAATTCATCGCACAGTCATTGGCTGTGTACACAATAGAGTGGGTGCATGTGCAAGAGGATGTAAATGAGAGTTGTGGTCATTTCACTAGTTTTGCTGTTGTGGTGATGAACCAACTCCAGATATAAATGCCAAGTTTGGATTTAAAGCTGAGAAACAGGTGTGAAAAGTACTGAGAAATCCATTATTTCCCATCCGAAGTTCCATTTAAGGACCTCTGATTTCTGTAAACTTAAATTAGCACTTTTCCGGTTCCTCTAACTGGTAGAGCATAAAGCTGGCAATGCCAAGGTTGTGGGTTCGATTTCCAGGGAAAAAAAAAAATATACTTAAAGGAATAGTTCACACAAAATGATAATTTGCTGAAAATGTACTCACCCTCAGGCCATCCAAGATGTGGATGAGTTTGTTTCTTTATCAGATTTGGAGAAATTTAGCTTTACATCACTCGTTCACCAATGGATCCTCTGCAGTGAATGGGTGCCGTCAGAATGAGAGTCCAAACTGTTGATAAAACATCACAATAATCAACAAGTAATCCACACCACTCCAGTCCATCAAGTAACGTCTTGTGAAGCCAAAAGCTGTGTGTTTGTAAGAAACAAATACATCAAAGCGTTTTTAACCTCACACCACTGCCCCTGCCAAAAATATGACTCCATGATCCATAATAATGCTTCCTCCAGTGAAAGTCTATCTCCTGTTGTCGCTCACATTAAAATCCACCCACATATTTGTTTAGAACGGGTTTGGACTGTTTTTGCTTGTAAACGGTGCTTGATCTGTGCAGATTTCTCTCCTGGTTCAGACAAGACAAGACTTTTCACTGGAGGAAGCAATATTATGAATAGACTCATATTTTAGCCATAGGTGATGGTTTGAAGTTAAAACGCCTTGATGGATTTGTTTCTTACAAACATGCAGTTTTCCACTTCACAATATATTACTAGATGGACTGGAGTGGTTTGGGATTACTTGTGGATTATTGTGATGAATTTATCAGCTGTTTGGACTCTCATTCTGACGGCACCCATTCACTGCAGAGGATTCATTGGTGAGCAAGTGATGTAATGATACATTTCTCCAAATCTGTTCCCATGAAGAAACAAACTCATCTACATCTTGGATGACCTGAGGATGAGTACATTTTTCAGCAAATTCCTTTAAAATGCACTGTTAAGCACAAAATACATACTACCTAGGTTGTCCACCATTCAGTAATACATTGTGTGCATAATTTGCAATTCGTAATGCAATGCAAGTGTGGTCAGTTTTCTCTTTCAGATCAACTACTGTCATGGCGGAGCCACACTCTTGCTAAACAGGTATGTTAATGTCACATTTTTTAACAACTTTTAATAATAACACATCTGGTTTAATGGCATAGACATTTAAAGGAAACTGTTCTTTGTGCTTGCATATTGTTGGCCAAACATTCCCACATGCATTTATGCACTTGCGTGAAGTTTCTGATCTAATAAATCACTTTAGATAAAAGCATCTACCATATGCATAAATGTTAAATACCGTATATGGTATATAACTATTCTATAGATTAACATTTAATAATGTTGCATACTAGCAGCATTCAAGTGCAACTGACATAAAATATATAAGTGCAAAAATAATAGAGGTGATCATAAAATGTTTGTGCCTGCTTTATATTTTTAGGTTCGAATGATTGCAGATATCTGAACGGCACACGGACGCTGGACAGCTATCAAACACGGCTTATGTTAGTGCCATCCAGAAATCTCAGCTCCTCAGCCATGATGGCAGAAAGAAAGAGAGAGATGTGTGCTGCCAGCCTCTTCCATCTGCATTACTAAATCATACACTGTCTCTCTACAGGGACAAATAAAAACCTCAGTGCTGAATATTTCAGCAACGGCTTGGATTTCATCATGTGTAGGCCTGACAATATTGATAGAGGAGCCAAAAAGATGCTAAACCTAAAGTCAATGACATGAGACTGGTTTAGTAGCCTCAGTATTAGTAATGCAAGAGCAGTTTTTAATCATTCATTTATTTTTACTCTTGCGTGGCAGCACTGTATTTATATTTTTCAAACACTGTAAGAGCATTAAAATTTGGCAGAAAATTCAACCTGAATCATGTAATGCACAGACTCCATTCAAACTTAATTTTGTAGATTGCCGGTCTTAGAAGTTAACAAAAAGCACATTATATCTAAGAAATTTATGATTAAAATGTGGCAATCTGACATTGATTTTCCACATTGGAAATGTAATCTACGATATTTGCATTGTAAATTTTCTTACTTTTTTTTCATACTAAATTTTGATTGGTTTTGACTTCATTTAACCATGCAGTAACTACATGTAAAATCTTTTTGTGTTGTGAAAAGGTTGATTACATTTTCATCCTACCTCATTAATATGACATATTTCTTAACATTTTTTGAAAATCAGTGTTTTTTAAAAATAATAAATACATATTTTCACAATGTTGCAGAAACATTTGCCATTGTCAAAATGTTTTTGTCACATTCACCTTCAAAAGTGTTATCCATAACATAAAAGGTGTATTAATGAGAGAAATTGAGGAACAGTTCACACAAAAATTAAAATTTGTAGATGAGTTTGAGTTTCTTCGTCAGAACGGATTTGGAGAAATGTAGCATTCCATCACTTGCTCAGCAATGGATCCTCTGCAGTGAATGGGTGCCGTCAGAATGAGAGTCCAAACAGCTGATAAAAACATCACAATAATCCACAAGTAATCCACACTACTGCAGTCCATCAATCAACGTCTTGAGAAGTGAAAAGCTGTGTGTTTGTAAGAAACAAATCCATCATTAAGATGTTTCTAACTTTGAACCGTTGCTTCCTCTATCCATAATACTGATTTCGCCATATAGTAAAAAAAAAAAGTCATCTGGTCTGAATCAGGATCAGCACAGATCAAGCACTGTTTACAAGCTAAAACAATTATGGTTATAATAATTATATCATATTTTAAAAATAAATAAATGCATTAATGATGAATTTGTTTCTTACAAACAGGTAGATTTTCACTTCACAGAACATTAATTGATGGATTGGAGTGGAGTGGATTATTGTGATGTTTTTATCAGCTGTTTGGACTCTCATTCTGACGGCATCCATTCACTGCAGAGGATAACATACTGTTAATAATTTTAGTTTAAATTCCCTATTTGCAGTGCACTGAAGTTGAATCTCAGTATTGGAGCGTCTCTGAGCAACATCCAGCACTGACATCTGCCAGACTCCAATCTCCCTGAGATTGAAAGCGAATGAGATCTGGAGGTTATTGATCGATCTGCCTCTGAAGGCCCTGTCGTGTCACCTCTGCGTTCTGGCGATAACTCGTTGTAGTGAGATTTGGCTCCTGAAAGATGAATGTTGTCTCTATGACATATGTCACCTGAACCCCATGTCTGCTGCTGCAGGTGGCCTGAAGCCTGATTGCAAAACCTTACGGTGAAATGCAAGTCTTTGAGGCTGTTTTCACACTTGGTTCGATTGCTTGGTCTAGACCTGAGTTCGATTCCACCCCTGCACAAGCAGGCCTCTTTTCACATTGCATTATTTAAGTCAATATTACTTTTGCATCATCAACATACAAAGTACTATCATGGGTTTGGCATGAAAATTGCCTTTAAAAGTTCTGCACCAAAAAGCTGTAATGTAAAAGTAGCCTGAGAAAAGCCATGCATGCAGACATGCATACTGTATGCATGTTTGCATATGTGATCTCTTTGTACATATGTCATGAAAGCGTTGCATGCAATGTAAGTTTCCTTAAAAGTGTTGCAAAGGCATAAATGTAGACATGCTTGTATGTGCTTTTACACCATACATGATCTGTTTTTGCATGTCTAGCATGTGTGCATGTCTTTGGCAAGTAACTGAGCGCATACTACATTCAAACATTATTGTGAATATTTGCAGTCTTAGGTGTGCTATCTATTTTGGTTTTCATAAATTTAAGATTAAAGATTACCTTGAATGCAATTGCACACATGCATGTCTGCGTACATTGACATTTATGCATTCACAAGGCACTTTTATCTAAAATGACTTACATTGAATTCATTGTTTTATTAATTCATGCATTCCCTGGGAATCGAACCCATGACCTTTGGCATGTTATGTTATCACAACTTTAAAAAACATGCTTTCACAAAGTAGATTTTGGTTAAATAGATGTAGGAAAGAAAAGACTAATCACAATTTAATTTAGAAATACAAGCAAGAAAGTAGACACATCGCAATTCACTAAATATCCCTAGAGGTTATTTTGAACTTTGATCTTAAGTTTACAAAAACCAAAATCGATAGCACACCAAAGACTGAAATATGAATGCATGTAGTATTCATGTGATCGCCTCAAATGTTAATGTGCTTGTGCACCATTGATTGTATACATTTTAGCATGTTTAGCTTTGTCTTTGGCATATAATTGAACATACAGGCTCATTTCAAGCTTTATTTTGTGGATAATTTCAGTCTTACGTGTGCAATCTATTTTGATTTTCATAAACTTAAGGTTAAAGATTACCTTGAATGCAGTGCAAGTCACCTTAGATAAGTGATACAAATGCATAAATGTAAATGTAAATGTAAGCAGACATGCATGTGGGCATTTGTTCTATATGTGCATATATGCATGCGTATAGTATTTGTGTGCTCGCTTCACATGTTTATGTAAGCGCACCATCGATTATCTGCATTTTAGCACATCTAGCCTGTTAGCATGTGTGTGCTCATGCATACACACACATAAGAACAGAAATAGAGCGAACTCTAATCTGTTCAAGCACCTCAGCAGTTCAACTGTGCCCTTCAACAGTTGTCATTTGCTTCTTCAAATACCTTTGTCATCGAAGAGAGATTAAAAAACGCCTCAAATGAATGCGAACAAAGGCACAGCAGAGGAGCAACACAGTGCAAATTGCCTGATGATGAGGTGGCTAATCCCACTGCTAGTTTAATTGATACTTAAAGGCCTGCTATCCGCTCTGAAGTGCTGAGAGGCTACAAACCGCCTCGGCCAAGGTGTGGTAACAGGGTGAGTAACTGCAAGCGAGTTCTCTGTCTGCTAATGCTCTCTTGCCTTCCTCTGCAGTCTCAGCTCGCTCCTGTTTGCACCAGTGCATAATAGAGCCGTTTTAATCACTGTCTATTGTTTTGGGCTTTCTTTTCGCACCCCGGTGAAACCTCAGACCTTGTTTGTCCGCTTTATACCAGTTGTCTCAGATGGTGTCTTGTCATTCGCAGGGCAGCATGAGTCCAGAGTGTTGTTGTGTGTTGACAGGGAGAGCTGGGCAGTGTTACCTGTGGAAGTTTGCATGCACAAATGAGCAGAATGGTTTCGGATGGTGATGTAGTCGCTCTGGAAGCATTGCAGGCGATTCAAGGTAAGTTTTGTGGTTCTTTTATTGTACTTAAAAGGTGAAGTATGCAATTGCAATGCCACTTGCATCACAAATGGGAAAAGATTCCAATTCCAAAAAATTCCAATGTTTGGCTGAAGTCAGATTGCTCAATAAAAAAACCCAACAGATTGCAATGCAAAATATTGTCGATTTGACATGAGACACAAGAACAAAACTTGAAAGTTGAATCGAATTGGTCTCATAATTAATTAATTTTACTATGCTGACACTATTTTTGAACTGAATTGAATCACACTAAACTGAGTAACAACACTGTTGTCTTCTGTAGAGCTGCTTATAGCTAAATTGAACTTTTTTATGTTTGATGAACTTTACACAGTTATTGAACTGAACTGAATCAACACTGAACAGACTTGAGCTGAATAATGACACTGTTGTCTTTTTTAAAGCTGCTTTAGAGCATAATTTGAGTTTGTTTCATATTTGAAGAGGTCTGCATCATTGGTTCTGCTATTTTCCAGTGAAGCTGATTTTAAACAATCTGTATTATATAAAGCGCTATATAAAACAATTTATGCTGCAGTAAATGCACACTTAACTAACTGAAATTGTATTTCTCTGCATGGACAAAATGTATCACACTTTTGGCTGCAAAATAATCGTCACAATGTCCTCACATTGCGTTTGGTCGTCGGAGCGGAAGTCGCATCCAATTTGATGAGTGTTTGTATGAAGCGTGCGGCGAAGGTAAGTTTCTGAAATAAGCACTCGATTCTTTCTTCCCCTTCCCCCACTCTCTCAACTTCAAGAAGACTTTCTCCCGCTAGAATTCTGGAATGATCATTAACCTTTCCTTTGGTCCCCCTCCCTCCTCCTTACCAGGCTGTATCTCCTGTTCTGTTTGGTTCCTGGCCCCATATGCCACTTTCCTATTTCCTGGCTGTAGACAGCAGGGAGTAGCTCTATTATCACCTCCACTGAGCTGTCTTTGAATGTGAGAGGCAATTCCATTTCACTTTGCCACGGGGAGGAGGAGGCAGGCGTACTACCCGGCTCAAAGAAATTGGCTAAGGGTTCATTTTTATAGACGGAGTGCAAGGACAACGCTTTTCCTCTTGTGTTACTGAGGATTTCAAATGTACTACACTAATGCCACGATTGCTATTGTGAAAATTTCTCAATATGGGTTTTGACAGGTGCATGGATCAAAACTGCTTGTTTGCATCAGAGAGGTGTCATTGCATTTAAATATTGCACATCCAGCCATTTATTCATATATATATATATGTTTCTAGCATTGCAATATGACTGATGCAAGGGCTGTTCTTGAATTTTCACTTTGGTTTGTTTGAAACAAAACATGCTTTATGCAAGTATTTCAACTAGTTGCAAAGTCTCGATTTTGTGCATCGGAGAGGATTTTGAATATACTGCATTAATGCCATGATTGCTATTGTGAAAATTCTTCAATATTATTTATACGAGGTGCACAGATCAAGACTGTTTGTTTCACGTAGGTGTCATTGCATTTAAATATTGCACACCGAGCCCTTTATTTATACATTTGTTTCTAGAATTGCTATATGATTGATGCAAAGACCATTTTTGATTTTTTACTTTGGTCTGCTTTGATTCTTCTATCATTTGTTTGAATCAAAACATGCTTCATGCAAGTATTTAAACTAGTTATGATAGATGCCATGTTTGCTATTGTGAAAATTGTTCAATATTAGTTTTTACAGGTGCACAAATCAAGACTCTTTGTTTTCATCAGAGAGGTGCCACTGCATTTAAATATTGCACATCTAGCTATTTATTTATATATTTATGTTTCTAGCATTGCTATATGATTGATGCAAAGACCATTTTTAATTTTCTCTTTGGTGTGTTTGAATATTCCATATTCCAAATACATGCTTTATGCAAATATTTGAACTCTTGATTTTGTGCATTTTTACGTCTGAAATACGTGAAACTGCACTTGAAGTACACGTTGCACTCTCGCCGTTGCCACAGGGGGCGCTATAGCAACTATTAGCACAAATAGTCTTCTTCTACAGTCAGTTTTCTTCAGAGCAACAGTTTGAAGTTAATATAGTATGTTCAATTATAACACAGACATTTCCTATCATGCATTCGAGTGCTGATGCTTCGTGCAACCACAGTAATGCGAAAATGCACATTAAGTTTGTACAACAAAACTGCATGTTTGGAATGCATTGAATAAACATTTGTGTCTATGTTTGCATGCATAAAGTATGTTCCTGACCGTAGTCTCTTAGATTCTTTCAACCTAGTGCTTTCAGTGGGGTTTTTTATTTTATTTTATTTTATTATTTTTTTTTGATGCAACAATGCTATTCTGCATAAGCATGCATAAAGTACACTGAACTGCAATCCTGCAGAGACTATGAATGTAAAATCTTTGCCAGCCATTAATTGTTTGGTGCATTACTGTTTTATCTTACGTGCAATTCTGACAACCAGTCAAAGCTTGCACCGCTCAGGACAGCTAGAACTGAACATATATATTCTAGGATCCGTTGCTTACTGTGGAAACTCAGCACAACACAGAGGCTAGAAAGGTTTTTCTATCGTTTAAGGTCTGGGCAAATATGTTGAAATCCTCCAAGGAGGCTGATGAAAAATGCACCCGCTTCGAGCCATCGCTTGTCTTAAGCTAAAATTGATGTTTTATAAATAATTTCGACCCCACAAACATCAAAGGCCACAATCACAGCGACTCAGTGATATTCATTTGGCATAAGTCAGTTTCATTTTTCCGAGCTTTTCATCAGAAATGGCTTAAAAAGTAGATTTGCTCTGAATCTTTCATGACTTGGGGCTTGCAGGGGACAGTGGCTGATGTTCTTCACTTGTAGACGTCTGACAGCGCATGGCAGCATCAACAACAAAATGGTCACAAACCCCCATTGCACTTCCTGGGTCATACGGCCTGATAAATATTTCAGGAGACTAGTGACACACTGAGCGGCTGATAACAGGTCAGTTGCAGGTGATAAAAGTAGGTTTTAGTTGGGACATTAGGCCTTTTCTTCAGTGTGCGATATTATATCTTCACCATCGTTTAGCCCTGTATTACACATCAGTGATTTAGCTTTGCATCGCCTGTACAGTGGGTCAACTGACAGTGCGATAGATGTGAGAAATAAATTTATCTGTGCATCTTAACTGCTGTGATGAATATCAAACCGCTGATCTAGCAAACAGCAGGCACGCGTGAGTTTCATCGTCATCATGCTAAACTGGTAAATCACGTCACTGTACAAATGAAATGAACACCTATGGTGTTTTAAAATGTCACTCAGGAGCTCCAAAAACCTAGCAAGCCTCATTTATTTCAGTAGCTTGACATGTTGCTGAGCCAATGCTGTGACATTCTAATAAACATTACAGTCTAAGAAAAGTCTGTAAAAATAGGGCCCAGGGTTTAATATGAAGTTGTTTCTGTATTGATTTTTCACAGGTGTTTTAACCATATTTTGAAATATGCATTGCATTGTGTTGTGTTTTAGAGTTTCAAAGGAAATGCACAGATAATGTCCTGGAAGAAAATTACCAATTCTTTCTAAATTTTTCCACTTGATTTTTTTTCTTAAAGTTTAAAATACATAACACACAAGTTGAGTAAAATAATAAATATATATATAGCATTCAATAGTATGTTTTGAATTGAATTTTTTTTAGATCAGTATGAACCAATCCACTGTTCATTTTGTACTGTAAATATATCTTAATCAGGATTTTTACATTTTTATTTTTTTAACCCCCTTTGGCAATTTTTGTTTTTAAGCATGAAACTAGCAACATTTGAGCAAGGCTTGTGCTTAAAACAAAACAAAACAAAAAAAATTGCCAATGGAGTATAAAGTATAAACAGGATATTCAAAATATTCAAGAAAAGTCTAAATATCTAAATTGCAAAAGTAAATTGATCTTGTTTTAAGGATATTTCAAAAATTTTAGTTAAATTTGACAAATAAAAACATATTTTGGCTCAGCTTCTTTGTTCTTTCGGAACACAACAAAAAATACTGATGTAAAAAAAAAAAAAAAATTCCGCATGTCATATTTATGTTGGATGTGTGCATATAATGCCTTAAAATGCTTCCTATACTGTAGGTGCTCACTAGTTTTTTTAAAACAGAACCAGTATAATGTATTCACTATTAAAAAAAGAGTAAATGCATATAGAAGAGTATTCATGTGAAAATGTCATTACCTGAGATGTTTTCATCTGGAAAAGTCAAGGTGCTCACTGTTTTTTTCCTTCATGGTGCATCACCTCTGGAGTGACTTGCTACAGGGAAAGCTAAAAGTAGAACAAGCCAATGCTGGAAGCAACAGCTATTTATTTTTTATTAGAATTCTTAATTAAAATGCGAATTAATTTGGTGTGCACTGGTCTGTTATTGCAGATTATGTGGACATCATAATTAGACCAGGTTCAAGTTCAGCAAAGCTATACTGTCGCAAAGTGAACCGAACAGACCTTTTGCCTACCTGAAAGGCCACTGTCCTCATTAGCCTTGCTTTTGTGGTGTCAGGTGTGGAAAATAAAGCCAATAAATCGCTCTAATTTACTCTCTCCGACGCACCTTTTGTATTAAAGAACTTTTATTGATTTACTTTAATTAGGTGCATTTCTTCAATTAACACCTCTTAAAAACTTAGGGAACTTATTGCGCGTAAAACTCATTGTTCGCTTGTAAATAACAGAACGTTGCACGCATAATAATATCGCAGACCGACTCGAGTCAACCGCAAAACGAGGGCACAGATAATTGGACGAAACGCCAATCAGGGTAGCATAAATGTCGATTTTGCATCAATCCAAGAGCGAAAAGGCACATTCAAAGGGCCAGGTAAATCTGGCTCGGACCCGAGCAGGAGACCTAAAAGGACATCAATAATGAGAGGTGTGGGAGTGCATCTCAAGGGACGACATGGGCCCAGAGTCGTCTGCACAGAGGCTAATAAGGGTTTAAAAGCCACAACTGTCCACACAGCCCACGCCAGCCCACCAGCCGTCTTTCTTTTCCAAAGAGCTGCCTGATGCTTTCTGACAGGCCTCAGCTGCGACCGCGGGGGACCGCGGCGGTCAGTGGTTATGTCAGCATCAAACAATGCAGCCCGTGCCTATTAGAGAGCCGAGGCGTTGATTAGAACGTGCCCTCTGAATATTCTCCCGATTCGACAAAGAAAGACGTCATATTTCGGCTTGACTTCTTCGTATGAATTTCATCTGGCATCTGGCAAACAACTTATAAATAACTCAAGGGCCATCTTAAATGCATTCCCATGAAATTTTTAGTGACACTGTAATGTAAGCCACTACCTGTCATGAATGGCAAATAACCTCTCGCCGTGTTTGTCCATCAGCTCACCATCTCCCTCTTATATTCTCCAAAGAAAGCAATCTCTTCTGACTGGGACGGCCTTCGCTGTCCCTGTATCCAGGCTGGCAATAATTTCGTTGTCATTTGCTGTGCGGTGACCACATCATTGATGTGACAGTGCCGGGCATTGGGTAAAGTCCCCAGACTAGTGCTCACTTACAGAAGCTGCCTCGATCTGTCATTGACAGTGATTCGATTAGACCTGGCTGGCAAACACGTTCCTTGGTGACAGGACCTCTTGATTTGTGCGGTCCTTAACCAACCTTCAAGAACTTTAATATATGATCGTTTTTTAACATTTACATTCATGCATTTGGCAGATGCATTTAGAGTGACTTGAATTAAAGGTATACAGTTAATCAGTTCATGCATTCCCTGGGAATCAAAACTCATGACCTTGTGTTGCTACAAGCATGAAAATTATTTTCCGGTAATAATATTTTGTCCTTGTCTTAATTTAGTTTGCATCGGATGCATTGTATTTCAATCTGATTGGCTTGTTCATCTAGGCATTGCACGACTAATGAATGCCGTCGTGAAGAATCTGCAATTTAGGTTTAGGATGCATCAGATGTATTTTGTTTCAATCTGATGTTTGGCTTGCTCATTTAGGCGTTTGTTGGCATTGCACAACTAATTAAATGCAGTGGTGAGGAATCTGCAACATAACAAACTTCAAAAACTTTAATATGTGATTTTCAATTTTTGTCCTTGGTATTGTCTTGATTTAGGTCACATCAGATGCACTGTGTTTCAGTCTGATGTTTGGCTTGTTCATCAAGGTAATTGATGACTTTAATATGTGATTTGCAGGTAAAAATATTTTGTCCTTGGCATTGTCTTGATTTAAGTCATGACTGATGAATGCTGTGGTGAAGAATCTACAATATCACTCAGCTTTCAAGAACTTCAATATATAATTTTCAAATTTTGTCCTCGGCTTTGTGTTGATTGAGGTTGCAATGGATGCATTGCATTTCAATCCATTGTTTGGTTTGTTCATCTAGACTTTTGTTAGCATTGCATGACTAATAAATGCTTTGGTGAAGAATCTCCAACGTGACCCAACCTTCAAGAACTATGTGATTTTCATATTTTGTCCTTGGTACTGTCTTGATTTAGGCTGCATCAGATACATTGTTTCTGTCTGATGCTTTGCGTGTTTATCTAGGAATTGCACGACTAATGAATACCATTGTAAAGAATTTGTGATGTGACTCAACTTTTGAAAACTTCAATATGTGATTTTGATATTTTGTCCTTGGCGTTGTCTTGATTTCGGTTGCGTTGAATGCATAGAGCTTCAGTCTGATGTTTGGCTTTTTCATCTAGATGTTTGTTGGCATTGCATGACTAATAAATGCTGTGATGAAGAATCTGTGATGTGACCCGACCTTTGAGAACTTTAATATGTGATTTTCAGGTAATAATATTTCGTCCTTGGCAATGTCTTGATTTAGATCACATCAGATGCACTGTTTCAATCTGACGCTTGGCGCATTCATCTAATGAACTAATGAACACCGTGGTGAAGAATCTGTGACCTCGGGTAAACACCTCCAGATTGATGTCATCTGTACAAGCTGTTTTCGCAGGTGAGGTTTTATTAGAGGTTCTTTCAATATCATCACCTTCAGGTCATTAGATTATCATCTTCTCAGGATCTTCTTGCCAATTCTGTTTTGGTTTATAACAGAAAAGCATTTAGTGAAATTCGTTAGAGACGCACACGTGCAACGCAAACACAACAGCTGCTCGCGTGGGTCAGCGCAATATGTTTGTACCCACCTGATGATGGAAAAGCTCTCCATCCAACACAATGACCCCCTGAGGGAGCGGCTGGCCTTACCGTTCCTAATCACGACGGCCCCTCGGTGATTGTGGCCACTGACTGCGCTAATAAGTGCAAAGTACAGGGGGCTAATACACAACAAAAGAAGAGGACAAAAAACAAGTAAGGGGAGAAAAACAAACTCTTCAGGCAGGCGCATGCACGGTTAATTCAACAATAAGGCCTCAGAGTAAAGCCTGCTGGTAGCCTATTAAAGAGGAGGAGAAAGGGAGGAAAGGCAAATAATCCGGTAATGAGGATGAGAAGATGGCCGCTCGCCCTGCTGGTAGGGTGCAGGCAAGCCCGTGCATGCATGTTTCAGGAGAATAGATTACTGGACCCCATTGCCCTGTTATAATGACCCTTCTTGTTAGCCTCGGAGATGGAAGCCTCTTCATTAGATCTCAGAACAACTCACCTCTGCCTGCATCCCCTTTCCAGGAGACAGGAGCTGTTTTGCACCCCTAAACACACGATTTCTTTGCCTTGCGAATCAGCCGGGACATTATAAGGTGCACTGAGGTCCACCGTATCACCTGTGTGGCTAAATATGGCATGTAGGCTTTAATACAAGAAGATTTCATCAATAGAGATGAAAGAAAATAATGCGAGGAGCTTGTTAGTGACTCCAGTATGTTTCGGGTCCTCTGTGATTTATGTGTAAAAATTAATAGTAATTGTACATTATAAAACTAACACCTTCAGATTACTTTTACTCATCTGACTCCATCTGACAGATATTAAACCCTCTATAATCAAGTAATAACAATGTGACTTTATATATGTGACTATATTTATAAAATCATGGTTAATGCGTAACCATTTAATCATGTTTTTTCCACTCCCAAACAGAAGTAATGTGATTAGTGGGTTGCAACAGCAGGGAAAAAAACATGCTTAATGCAAATAATAACATGCAGTGAAGCATAATTGTGCATATTTAGCATAACCAGCCTTTCTAAGTGAGGAGAAAATATTTCTCATTTCTTTTGTTGTTGACGCCACCCAATCAAACTCTATGGTATTTTGGCGCAAATTCATCCGTCACTTTGTAAAATGGCTAAAACTAAAACAATATTTGGCCCAGTGTTTGTTTCATGTGTTATGCTGGTAAATCACACGTGTGTTGTTATGAAAAATTGTCAATTTTCCTATTTATGTAAATAAGTGTGGATATTGTTGGGCCTGTGCAGTTAATGGGAATATAAATCAATTTGAGTGTTTTGATTTTAAGAACATTTTTGTTGCATGCATTGGGTAAAATCTGACTCAAACCCAGTTGAGAACCACTGATGTAACTTGTTTTTGATATATTTTTGTTTACAATCAGTTCTAAAAAAAAAAAAAAAAAAAAAGTTTCACCTTGATGCTGCGACGTTGTGTGTTTTTGCGTTATTTAAAGGGCCAGAACGCGAGGGATAACGTGACGCGGTGCTACAGCGAGGTCTCCGAGACTCATCATCAAAGACTTCAGCGGTGCTTTCTAATCGGTCATGGGGAGAGTCGGTTGTGCCAGTGAGACAGGTGAGATGAACTGATAAGAAGAGCATATTTCAGGCTGCTGAGGGGGAGGACGATGTGACTCCTATCAGATGACCGCTGGGATGCTGACATACGTGTTACTCTAGAATAAGGCACAACTGAGAGATGATTAGATAAACCTTTGAAAACTAACTGTAGGCTATGATTTGTGAGGGAAATAAATACACGCCACTAGCCGTCGCGTTTTGGAAAAGCGTTCAACAATTGCAAAATCATTTCCCCTACTTACACTGCAATGCGTTATTTTTTCCTCGAATAAAGACGTTTTCGGTACTAGCCAACACACATTTCTAGTAGGCTATAAAAACTGGATATTTGAGGAAACGGAAGTGTCTTTATGTAAAAAAAAAAAAAAAAAAAAAAATTAAACAAACAATAAAATAAATAAAATAAAGAGAGAGAGAGAGAGAGAGAGAGAGAGAGAGAGTCATTCGAATCTCTTTAAATGTATGTCTCCATGAAATGTTCTTTAAAACTCGCTTGGCTCAGATCCACAAACCATCAGCCAACACATGAACACCTAAGATCACGTCTCTCGCTGCCAATATAATTCATACAATATATATATATATATGAAAAAAATTGATTGCCATTTAAAGGTAATATTATCCAGATTCCATTTGCATGCATTTTAGCATTAATTACAGCGTCTGCAATTAAATAAACGGCTAAATGATTGTAATTGATTGTACCTTGTACTGGCATCATCTTACAAGATGCGAAATAGAGCTGTTATTGCTTTGCTCCCAAGTATTTTGAAAAAAAAAAATCAGACATTTAATTATTTTATGTGCTATTTTAGATGTGACAAATCATTTCAAGATATATTATAAAACTAATTTTGACAAAAGCAATTTCTTTTCCAAAATGTGGTCGACTCCAGCCTGATTTTATTGTTTCAGGCATGTTTTGAAGCGTAAAGCGTTGAATGCGTAACTTGAAGTAGTCCATCCACATAAAATATTTACATGTCTTGGGAGCAGTAAACAGATCTTCAAGAGAAGCCAATATTTCACGCTATAACGCAAACATTTTAGGTAGGGCGCGAGGCGTGTCATTTCAAGCGCTGTAAATAATGAATAATGAAGTTATAGTGGTAAACCTGCCGACTTCCATCGTATTCACACAATGGCCTCGAAGAGAAGACAATAGGGTTTATTTGCACTACTTAGTGCGCTCCTTAAGAATCACGAGAGCCCCATTTTCACAGACTATAGTATACAAACATGGATGACCAGCAGAAGTGAATACACTGTGGCGTGTAAGCCTCCTTGATTACACTAATTAAGTTCTGTCTAATTAAATTTACCGTCACGTGTTAACCAATAGCAAAAGTTGATTCATTAACCATGCAGACCGAGGACTGAAAAGCAAAGCCTTTCCTGATTGCAGGCGAGTGTCAATTGGCTAATTTGCCGTCTTGCACAAAGTAGCTCGAACCGCAGGAAGGCGTTAGTTTTCTCTCGCGCTCGCGTTAATTGCTATTTGTCATCGAGCGATGCAGCTCGAGCGTTGCATCTCGCCAGCTCTCGCGCGCTCCAAGAAATGCATGATTGTGGGTAGTGGCTACCCAAACGCACAAGCATCTGAGCTCGCCTTGCAGGACTACCCTATTATATCTATCGGCGACAACCTGGAGAGAAGTTCACCTCTGAAAAAAAACTCCGCTGGGATGACGAATCAGTCAGAGGCAGACAATTTCGCCGACTCCAAGGACTCATCAGGGGACGTTCAGCGAGGCAAACTCTCTCCTGATCTTGACGGAGTCGCCGACAGTCGTCACACTTTCGATGGATCTGCGGGAGAAAGGTATCTCCTGTCTCAGTCCAGTCAAGTTCAGCCGAGTCCCACCACCATGTTTCCCTACCCGAGTCAGCATGGACCGACGCACCCGGCTTTCTCCATCGGCAGCCCGAGCCGGTACATGGCTCACCATCCGGTCATCACGAACGGAGCCTACAACAGTCTGCTGAGCAACTCTTCTCCGCAAGGCTATCCGACGGCGGGCTACCCATACGCGCAGCAGTACGGACACGCGTACCAAGGCACGGCTTTCTACCAGTTTTCCTCCGCTCAGGCCGGTCTCGTTCCCGGCAAAGCGCAGGTTTACCTCTGCAACAGGGCCCTGTGGCTTAAATTTCACAGACATCAAACGGAGATGATTATTACCAAGCAAGGACGGTAGGTGATGGGCAATTATCCGTTTGCAAACTATAGGCTATTTTCCACAAATTTATGTTTTCGTTTCGGAAATATCTATGGAACAAATTAAGGTGAGCAAATTACATGGAACGCACTTTTTTTTTTCTTCCGAAAGAGATTTAAGATTTATTTTCGGTCTGCATTAAATAAATGTTTTTTTTTTTTTTTTTTTTTTTTTTTATTTAATTAGATCCGCCTGTTTATTTTCTTTAATGCATTTGTTTTTCTTTTTTAATATTCGTTTTTTTTTGTATATAAAAACCATTTAATATTCCTGCTATATCTTTCACTCTTAAAAATAAAGGTGCTTAAATGGTTCTTCACAGCGATGCCATAGAAGAACCATTCAATCAAAGGTTCTGTAAAGAACCATCTCTTTCTTACCTTTTTATAATCTGAAGAACCTTCTTTCGCCACAAAGAACCTTTTGTGAAACAGAAATGTTCTTCAGATGTTAAAAGTTCTTTACGGAACCATTTAGACAAAAAAGGTTCTTCTATGGCATCGTGAAGCACCTTTATTTTTAAGAGTGTTCGTCTTTAATAATCCAAAGTATTGTTTTTAGACTTGCTTTTCCAAAATATTTGCATTCGTTTATTACTGAATTATGCTTTTTTTTTTTTTTTTTTTTTAAATTAATTCAATGTCCTTAGAAAATATATTTTTCATATTCAAATTAGAGATTGCAAATACGCGTTGGCTAGCAGAGCTGCAGTAGCCTACTGTGCACTGAAACTTTACATTTTATGTACCCTCAGGCGAATGTTCCCGTTTTTGAGTTTCAATATATCTGGTCTTGACCCAACGGCGCATTACAATATCTTTGTGGATGTGATTCTTGCGGATCCGAACCACTGGCGCTTTCAAGGAGGAAAATGGGTCCCGTGCGGTAAAGCGGACACGAATGTTACAGGTAAACAAATGTGATTTAATTTCTCTTTTTTTTGGCGTTGTTGTTGTTATTATTATTGTCTGTTTGAATAACATTGATTTGAGTTTTAATTTATTTATTTATTATTTTTGTTGTTGTCCTGGCTCAGAACTGACATTCCAATTATATTGTAAACAGGAAACAGAGTGTACATGCACCCGGATTCGCCAAACACCGGTGCGCACTGGATGCGTCAAGAGATATCCTTTGGAAAACTTAAACTAACCAACAATAAAGGAGCAACGAACAACACAGGACAGGTTAGTTATTTATCGATAGTTTTATTTTATTTTTATTTCATGTTTTTAGTCTCCCTTCTGTGTCATGCATTAGAAATATTAATAACAATGCTGTGCAGTTTTGTCAAGAGAAAATTAAATTATTGGTAGCTTTTTACAGAAGTTGCACATTACAATCTTGTGGAATTACAAGCAGCTCCACAAAACAATCTCATTACGCTTTTTTAGTAGCCTATTAGTTAATATTTATCTAAATATAAAAACGTATAATATTTTGTGGTAAGATCATTTAAAAATGAAAATAAGCTACACTCGTTGTTGTAACCACGTGGAAACACTTTTTTTCCCAGCCATAATAAAATTATATTTTTGAATTACTTTAGTTAAACCGGTTAATTTACCCATGAATTACATTTAAATAAGCTGACAAAACTGTTGGTTAAATGTAGCTAAATTAGTTTAATGTTGCTGTTCGAAATGGAACAAAGGGAGCGTAAAGACGCGTGAGGAGATGTTCTCTGACTCTCGTTTTTTCGCTTGAATTCCTGCAGATGGTCGTACTGCAGTCGCTGCATAAATACCAGCCTCGACTGCATGTGGTGCAGGTGAACGAGGATGGAACCGAGGACACGAGCCAACCCGGGCGCGTGCAGACGTTCACGTTCCCGGAGACGCAGTTTATTGCGGTCACCGCATATCAAAATACTGATGTAAGAAAGAAGTTTGATTTCTGAAAATTCGTTTGATTTGATGAGGTAAAACGTTTTTAAGTGTTTGAATTTTCTGTCATTTATAGATCACGCAGCTAAAAATCGACCACAATCCATTTGCAAAGGGATTCCGTGACAATTATGACACGTAAGTTTTGATTTTTCTTGTTGAAATGGTGACCTTTTCTATCCTGTCTCACCTATAAAAATGTAGTCAGGGTTAATCCTATTAAATACTATTAATTTGAGTGAAAAAATAATAATTTAGGCGCACATGAAGTAGGCTACATTTTTGTTTTATGCGCTTAACCAAAATATATAGGCCTACTGTATATGTGCGTGCGCATTTCTATTTCTCAGACATAAAGATCACACAACTCTGGCAGGTTAGCACTCTTGCAAGAACTAAGAATCATGTGTGATTTTATTTTTTTTATTTGTTTTCATTCAAATCAGTGCATCTGCATGAAAGAATGCTGCTTAAAGTGTCAAATCGCACAGAAAGATGATTTTAACTCTGAATTCCCATTGGCCGATGTATTAATAACCATTTGCGTGTGTTTTGTGCTTTGGCCTGGCAAATCTAGATTAAATCTTCATTTGCCTTCACAGCATCTCATTATGGCTTTATCGCGTACTGTGCGTTTTGGCCAGCAATATTTATTTTGAAAAGTTTTGAGAAAAACAACACAGTTTAGTTATTGTTGAATATTTATAATCTGGTGCAGTATGCATATGGATTGACCGTGCGCAGTGCTAATTTGTTTATTACGTACAGAATGGAAAATTGTGAGAAAAATCGTATGCTCTGGAGCACATTTGCAACGCTTTATTTACGGTTAGTTACGCTTCTCATATGCAACATTAACGTGTTTGTCCACCATCTTTCTCCAGTGTCTACACAGGGTGCGACATCGATCGGTTGACGCCGTCCCCGGGTGACTCTCCGCGCTCTCAGATCATGCCTAGCGCAAGATATGCCATGACTGGTTCTTTCCTGCAGGACCAATTTGTCAGCTCGTATGCCAAGTCCCGCTTTCACCCTGGCGTCGCAGGCGCTCCTGGCACGGACCGCAGCGTCCCACTTAGTAACAGCTTGCTCTCCCCGCAACAAACCGAGGAGACCACGGTGGCCTCCCCGCAGCGATGGTTTGTCACCCCTGCCAACAACCGACTGGACTTTGCCGCCTCGGCATACGATGCTGCCGCGGCTGCCGATTTCGCCGGTAACGCGGCCACCCTTCTGTCGTACGCAGCTGCTGGAGTTAAAGCGCTGCCCTTGCCCGGCGCGGGATGCTCTAACAGACCCCTGGGGTATTACGGCGAGCCGCCGGGGTGGGGCCCCCGCACGCCACCGCAATATTGCAGCAAGTCCAGCTCTGTCCTGTCTTGCTGGCCATCCAACTCCGTGGGGAGCAGAACCTCCTCCAGTTACCTGGTCCCGGGCCTCGAGGACGGAGACGCCATCGCGCCAGAGAGGTCACCGCTAGGCGGCGCGGATGAGTCCAAACCCAAAGACCTGTCTGAATCCAGCTGGATAGAAACCCCGTCCTCAATTAAGTCGATCGATTCGAGCGATTCTGGGATTTTTGAGCAAGCCAAGCGGAGGAGGATTTCGCCATCTGCCACGCCGGTTTCCGAGACATCGTCTCCATTAAAATCTGAAATGTTGACGCCGAGGGAATGCGAGAAAAACTGCTCCAAGGACATCGGCTACTACAGCTTTTACCCCCACAGTTAGACAAACTCGTGCATGGCTCATGTGTCCAAGGATTCAGGAGTGACTTATAATCTATTTATTCCTATTTATGTGCTTGTTTATTTATTCCTATATCTTGGTCGCGTCGTTCGCAGGACGTACGCGTCGAAAAACTTTGACTCGAGCAGAGATGTAAGCGGTTTTCGTTTCCAAATGACATTTTAAGGTTCTAACTGTCAAACCTGTTGTAAGTATGAAAGAACTGTACATATTTGTATTTATCTATTCATTTGTGATTCTTCTCGTTGAATGTTGATGTACAATAGGCCTAACGTTACCTATAGAAAACCGGATTAGGTTTGTTTAAAGTACTTACTTAGACGTTCGTTCGAATAGCTACATATATTAAATATTTTGATGTTTGAAAAAAAAAGGATACAAGTCGTGTAGGTTCCCGGTTCCAGTTGTTAGGACGAAAACAATGGTCTGACTGAATTGGAAGTAGCTGTTTACCGTTGAAGAGCCCGCCAAAAAGAGGTCCTCTGACAGGAAAAATGGCGGACGCGTGTCTGTCAGAGGTCGGTGTTTATGTAAGCTTATATTGATGTTGCTTTTAGAGTCGCGTCGTCTGTTCGTAAATATCATAGTCCGTAGCTTCATTTTGTGAACATTTTGTGGACATATGTTTTTAACCACACCAGCGTAAATCATTTATCATTTTTTGTAGAGATAAAAACATAGGCTATCATTAACCCAGTCATTTTCATTTGTATTTCATGGGCTATTTTCTCATGAGAAGAACGCGAGTTAGGCCTGCTAATGTGTAAAGGTAATGTAATTGTGGTGTGCTTAATTGCAATAAATATGACAGAATGTGAAACCCCGGACGAAGCACATAAGATTCCAACTAAACTGATTCCGAAACCAAATATTTCTGTTTCATCTTTCTCTAAGCTACCTGTTTTAGAGAGGTAGGCTATATCGATAACGCCAGTCACAATGTGAATTTTGTTGCCTGTACGATGCATTTTCATAATAAAATGTAGTCATGCAATGCAACAAATAAGAAAATCGACCAGAACAACTTTTTGGTAGTTTTATATAAGCTACTCATTTAATTCGACCTTTATTTATTTATTTATTTATTTATTTATTTATTTATTTGATGGGGGAAAATGCAGCTGGCTACTATATTTTACAGTAGCCCTAAAACAGAGAAGGCAATTAATGTATCGGTGTCATTGCATTAAATATCAAACCAACTGCCATGCATTAAATGTAGCACAAAATTGTTTCAGATTGTAAAATAAGAGATTCAAAGTTAATCTAATATTTGGACAATTTCTGATTGTCAGATGTAAGTGCATAGCCGTGTGGTTGTTCTTGTATGATTAGGGTCAGAAATTAACCAGCTATCAGGAAAAAAAATGCCTTGGATTTTTTAAAAAAAATATGGGCCTTTCTAATTAAGTTAGACACTGTAGTGACCTTTTTAGTTTACTGATTTTATAAGTATTTGGCATAAATGAACTGCATATTCTCTTAAAGATAAAAACTGCCCTTGAAAATAAATTTGAACTTCATATATTCACTGTAATATCTTGGAAACTTTTGGGTAAAATTTATTTTGAAAATGGCTCAGAATATTGAATACATTTCAACTGGTAATGGTAGTTTCTTTGATATTTTTCTAGTGCAATTGCATTTATGGATTTTATCACGACTTGCATCCACATACGTTTTGGGGACACAGTAGCGCATGTTACACACACGTAAACCAAAACATGAGTACATATAATAATAGAGTTTTGTATCACACAAATCTTTAACCTTGATGGGCGTATATATGAATGCAAATGAGCACTCTTATTACCAAAAACACACAGTGTACACTATCATGATACACATAAGTAAATACCAGACCATTTTGCAATTACCATCAAGATTTCATAAGTTACCAAGAGTTGAACAGATTTATAATTATAAAAGATCTGTTATAAAACACTACACCATTTGGCTCTTAATCTTGGTCCTGAAGTAACGCTGTACTGCACATTTATTCGTGCTCCTCTAATTCTTCTCCTGAGAAATAATTTGGCTGAATTCAGGATAACATACTGTCATACCACTCTTACGTTTTTAGCCATGCACAGATATAGCAGAAAAGGTAAGAGTAGTGTGATAGTATCCTATTGTTTTGAGAAATCCTGTATGCTTTTTGATAGTTTGCTGCCTCCCTGTGGTTCAGTGATACTCTCCCTAGGAAAGCAACCTTTTAAAACGGTTCCTTTAGAGTTCCGATATATAGGCTAATTATAATATTAACGTACAGTTCATTATTTGATTCAAAAACCTGACCTCCAAGGGAAAGGCCACCATATCTTACTAAATAGATCAGCCGCTGTAAACCTGTATTACACAATTGTGAACACTAGATGGCGACAACGTCGTATTTATGAAACCAAAAGATACTTGCATTATATGGTAGTATATGATTATACACTATTATGATTAATGATGCACTATATAATATAATTGAATGCTAGTATAATTATATGCCGTATTAATGTTATATAATACATTATTCAATGTAAGAATATATTAATATTGGAAAAAATTGCACTGGTGAGAAGCAGCTTGCAGTACCAAACATACAGTGTTCCATATTTGGATTTGGATAATCCACAAAATATACATATTTTTTTTGCATTAGATAACAAAAATAGCAAATTAAGTGGCATTTATTAAAAAAAGAAGAAAAGATACCTCAATTTTTACAAAAATTATAAAGAAAATTGAAAATTGACAAAATAAGTACCAATGCAGCATTTGAGCACAAATGATAACTGGTTTGATTGTGCTGTCTAATGCAATGAAACTGAAACACAAGTTTGATTAAATGTCCAAATCCTGTATTTAAGCAGGAGGCTGTTACTGTAGATGATGTAAAAAACAGCTTAAAGATGGTCCAAGATTTCTTTTATATCGGCTTCACCCAAATTATACATAAGTTGAGCCGTAGTGCAGGCCTGACAATGGCAGTGCAGATGGCAGATCTGCAACAGGAGTTTTGTTGGCTCATAATGTGAAACCACTGCACTGATCGTGACTCTCAGACTGTTTCTGAACAAACCAGACAGAGTTACTGTAAAGAAGAAAGCGTAAATTTAATAATATGAGACATCTTATTATAAGAGGAGACCTGGTCTAGTTGGCACAATTTTACTCCAGTTCTCAGAGTAGATTTACTGTATATTTGAAAGTCACTTTCTGTTTAGATACAAACCTTGAAGTCTAGCAAAAAAAGTGATTGAACATTTTTACCATTACTTTCCAGGAAAAAAGCTGCTCAATAAATACTTACCTCACAGTGGGGCATGTTGTCACACTATAGAAGTAAGTTGTCACGATGGGATCTTGCCATTATATATAAAGCAATATAGTAATGAAACGGTGAACTAGGAAAGGATAATGTATAAAAATCTCAAACCACTGTTTTCGGCCAACAGAAATTTCCTGAGAATATTTATTTATTTATTTGTTAAATCTATTCACTGAATAGTTGACCTTTGCATGAATATCGCATGTAAATCTCACAAGACTTTTCTCATAGTAACCATCTAGCCATCCGATAAAATAAAAATGCTAATAATTTTACTATTGACACTAGGATGCAAACCAAATATGCTAATGAAAATTGCCATTTGCTAAACCGCAATCTTCCAAACTTCTGTGACTTTCTTTCCTCTGTGAAACATAAAAAAGTTTCTGAAACCCTCATATGGACAAAAACACATCTTTTCTGTTTTACATTTTATTAGAAATAAGCCAGGAGGGGGAGTAATTGACAAAATTTGTTGCTTTGAGTGAACTATCCCTTTAAGACAGTTTTGAACTGGTATTCAGATAAGCAATTGTGCAATTAGACTTTTGACTTAAAATCTCCAAGTTATTAAGATGCAGACAAACGTGAGCACTAGTCCTGCATAGTACTTTCCCCTAGTTATTTGTTGAAAATGGCTCTGATGAAAATCTCTATCATGAGGTCCAGTCCTGACAAATTTCGAGGCACTATAACATAATGCCCCCTCCTCTGTGGAGTTTAAGTGCTACTACCCACTACTGCGTCACACAGCAGCTACATGCGCCCTTATGAGTGAGCACTGTGATAATATGACTGCACTAAATATGTGAGCACATCATCTGCGCTGATCGGCGACGCTGCACGCAGTACGCACTACACGCACTGGGGCTGATCTACAGGTACAGAAGATGGACGTGAAGGACCAAAGCGCACAAATGGAGCCTCTGCTGCCCGCGGTAAGACGCTCTTTAATCAGCCGTGTTAACGCTGCAGCGCGCGGCATCTATCGGAACCTTTGACTGAATGACTCGTCGCGCGTGATTTGCGCCTCTGCAGTTCGAAGGAGACACGCGTGTTACAGTTGCATTCTGCTGCAGTGCATGTTGCAGATCAGGACGCATTTTACTAATGCGTTCACAGGTTCATCGTAGATTATTTTAACGTGAAATATCTGTATTTACATGCAAGATGCATTAAAAGTCATTAAAACGACATCTTGATGAGAAAGTTGATTTGTACCATGAGGGAACTTGAGCAAACTCACATGAGGAAAAATCAGCAAAAAGAAGAGATTATATCATGCATGAAGAAAATAAAGCCTAATTGAAGATTGCATTGCATTTTTCATGACGATTAAGCGTACATTTCCTGCCAAATTCTCATTACTGTAATGTGAAGGAGAATGACGTATTATTTAAATTTTAAAATATTTATACTGTACATCATGGAAATATTTGATGGACTGTCTTTAATTTGTTGATTTTAATAATTACATTACACTTACTGCAATACCATGATTGATTATAATTTAGTAACTTTCTACTGTAGTACAGTAGAAATACTGTATTACAGTAAGGAGAAGCAATTCAGTTGTCATGAAAATAATGTAACTTGCACAACTAAGCACATTTACCCCTCAAATTTTTATTACTGTAAAGAGTACAGATACTTTACTGTTATTTTATAATTGTTATTAATATTAAAATATTATTTCTTATTTTTAATTTTTTTTTTTTAAATATTTCTTCTGATGCTACTTGGACACATCTTCAGTGATGAACCTGGGGTCACTGGGTGTTTCGGGCCTTTAATCATCATACACCCTCGCCCGGGCGACCCAGCCGGAGGTGATCACCCCCAGACTTGTGTCCAAGTGGCGCGCTCAGCCACGGATCCCCCTCCGGATCCACAGCCATCGCGAGGCCTTTTCAGTGGCCTCCAGGATGTTCTTAATGGCCCTTTTGCGCTGCAGTCCTTTCATACCAAGAAGGTTAAGAGTTCACTGAACTGATCTGCCGGCGAAGCCCCGACACCTAACTTCGACTGCTCCAGTGCTCTGTGACAAGGTCTGCATATTTAGCCTTTTTGCGTTCATACGTTTCCTCAATTCAGTCTTCCCAGGGGACAGTCAGTTCTAGCAAAACCACTTGCTTTGTAGACTCGGATGGTAGCACCATGTCTCCCTGTGCCTGCCACTTCCTTCCAGGATTTACCTGAATTCCTGCAGATACAACCTTGATATCAGAAGAGTCTCTATACATCATGACCTCCCTGGCTCGGGTGACTTTTTCCACAAGGCCTCTAAAGGGGAGCTGCAGCTTGTTGGAATGCCCATATAGGGCAACACTGCTTAGGGACCGAGGAAGTCCCAACCACCGCCGGAGTGACTGATGGTTCTTTCTAGAGCCTCCACTGTTGTCACTGGCACCTCATACACTTAACAGAGGCCAGAGTAGCCTTGGGAGGATTGTATGTTGATACATCCAAGCTTTAAACTTTCCAGGGAGCCCGGATATGTCAACCGTTGTCAGGTCACTCCTGATTTGCTGACAGGAAGCTACGTCCTTCAGGGACTTGTCAAACATCTTGCCCAGGCTCTTGATCGGCTTCTCTGACATCGATGGAATCTGGGTCCATCCCAGGTTGAAGGGGAACTGATCAGCCACTCTCCTCTTCTTCAGGACCAGAGACCTAGACTTGGCTGGTTTAAAACTCATCCTTGCCCATGTGATGAGCTTCTCCAGCCCTTCCAGGAGCCATCTGCACCCAGAACTGATGGTGCTGTCACCGTGAGGTCATCCACGAATGCTCTTAATGGGGGTTGCAGAGTACCGGATCTAAACTTTGGGCCCCTACTTTCCACCTCCGCAGACTTGACAATCATATTCATGGGCAAAGAGAACAATGGAACAGAGATTGTACAGCCAGTGATTATGCCCTTTTCCAGCCGATGCCAGGCAGATGTTAGCGGTCCTGAAGAGACTCTCAACTTAAAGTCACTGTAGTAATCCGGAATGGTACTTCTGATCTTCTCTGGAACATGATACCTTATTAGTGCTATTTCGACAAGCTTGTGTGGAATGGAGTCATACGCATTTGTTAGATCTAACTACAGTTCTGCTAGGTCTCCTTTACTTTCCCTTGCTTCCCGAATCAGCTTGGTCACTACCCCTGTATGTTCCAGGCATCCAGCCACTCCTGGGATTCCCCCTTTCTGTACTGAGGTGTCTATGTATGCATTCTTCATGAGGAACTCAGTAAACCGCTGGGCCATAATCTTAAAAAAGATCTTCCCTTCAACACTGAGCAGCGAGATTATACGAAATTGTTCAATGCTCCTGGAATCCTCTTCCTTTGGTATCCATACCCCCTCAGCCTGTCTCCACTGAACAGCCACCTTCCCTCTTCGCCAGACTGCCTTCAAGATCTTCCAGAGTCTCACCAGAAGCCTTGGGCACTGCTTGTAGACTTTATATGGTTCTCCGCTGCGGCCAGGTGCAGAGTTTGATCTTGCTGCTCTGACTGTTCCTTTGACATCTTTCAGAGTCGGCTCAGAGATGTTGAATTGAATCAGCGGTTCTGGAGGTGCCAACAATGCCTCACATTGGCCAAGTTTTGCTCTCTCAACATGTCACTGAAGGTGCTACTGAGATAATGGTTAAAGGGATCCTATTATGCTCTTTTACAAAGTCTTGATTTTGTTTTGTGGGTGTACTAGAACATGCTCTCATGCTTGGTGGTTCGAAAATTGCATTATTTTTCACATAATTTACATTATTACAATACCTTCCTCCCCAGCCTGGCACAAACGGCTTGATTAGTTCCGGGTTTGATGAAGGCCCACCTTCCGAAAAACGAAATGTGTTGTGATTGGTTAGCTGTCCCAGTGCGTTGTGATTGGCGAAAAGCTTAGATGGTGTTTCAGTACTGCCCCGCCCCTTGACAAAACAGCAAGTTCGTCAATATTGCCATATCAATTCAGACGCCGAGAATATTGAACAAGAGGATCGCGCAGAACCTGTGCATGCACGGATATTGCAAGACATATTAAAGTGGTAACGATATTGTTGTTGTTGTTTTTTGGCTAAATAACATTTTAGATAGGATGTCAACAACAGCTTAAAAATAACTGCATTTACTATGTACAGATAAGTGCAACGGTAATATGTATTATGTTTATTGTTCTTTAATTCTAACATTATAACCTGAATTGCAGTGAAACTGTTATACAGTTGAGTTTATTTATACCATAGTCCCACAGAGTTGCACTATTTGTGGCGGCATATATATGCGAATTCATTCTCTGGCAGCAGGAGGCGCTGTTTGAACGGGAGAGAGCGAGGTTTCCCTGGTAACGCTGTACACAAAGCAGAGCTCCGCTCACAAACGCTGCTTTATCAGACATTACATGCAAGATGAAATGAAAATGACATCCAAAATTTTCTGAAGACAGTCGGTTTCCTTCAGAAATACAGTGATATAAAAACACCCGCTCCGGCTTTCGATTTTGAAACGTGCAGTGCTCAACCAAGCGTTCTCCCCACCCGCCAACCATTCGGAGCCACCCCTTCTTATTAGCGGCAGGCCACCATTATTAATTATATTTATTTAGTATTTAATATTTAGCATTTAAAACTGTATATATATATATATATATATATATATATATGGTCCAGGTGTGTGTATATATATGTATATATATATATATATATATATATATAATGAATGATATTGTTGTTATTATTATTAATAACATTTATTTATTTTGTTTATTTAATTTTATGCATTTTTTTTTTTAAATTCTTTCTTTTTGGGGTGGAAGGAGGGTCACATTTACTTAACCATCTTTAACTAGCATATGTCTTAATGTTATATTTCCTGTGCTTTCTAAATATAAAAGTGATATTGCAGTAGATGTGAGTCTATGTTTAATCTGGGATCTAATGATTCTCTTGGAGATCAGGTTTGACAGCTGTCAGTGTCATTTTTATTTACAAGTCAGATGAGACTCGCTGTGACTGTAGATTATCTGTGACCCCAGAGCAATAGATCAGGCAGTGAGGTCTCACATAATATATAGTGTTTTAATAACCACATCCCATCAGTTACAAATAAAATCAGTGGATTATATGAGCTCAACAGCCCAAAACCAGTAAAGTCATAAAGGCATTTAATAGATGCTACTCAACTGGTTTTGCTTCATATTTTACTTTGGCCATCAAATTGTGAGCCAAAAGTTTATTAAGATCAAACATTGATATATATATATATATATATATATATATATATATATTTATTAATATAGGGTTTAAGACCCACCAGTTGAGGACCACTGATCTAAAGTGGCTTTCAGTAGATTGTGAGATTACCGCTTATCAGATATATAAATGTGGCATAGTTAAATGTAGAACGTCAAAACATTATTTCTCTCCAGTTCCTGCATCAATAAACCCTGTTTGCTTCATATTAGCAGTCCAGATCTTTGGCCATAAAGCTGCTGCTGCTGCTGAAGCTCCTGCTGGCTGGAGCGTCTCAGACAGGCCTAGATTTATCAGGCTAGAGCTCATTTGCACTTGTCCAGCTGCAGTGGACTCTATTTTTGTTAGACGTGACAAATGGCATCCAAGCCTGGCTGTGGTTCATTTTTGAAAGGAGTTTCTGACTGAGTAAGATGAAGAAGTTTCTGAATATATACAGTGGGGAAAAAATTATTTGCTCCCCTGCTGATTTTGTACGTTTGCCCACTGACAAAGAAATGATCAGTCTATAATTTTAATGGTAGGGTTATTTTAACAGTGAGAGACAGAATAACAAAAAAACAATCCAGAAAAACACATTTAAAAAAAAGTTATAAATTGATTTCCATTTTAATGAGTGAAATAATATTTGACTCCTTTGCAAAACATGACTTAGTACTTGGTGGCAAAACCCTTGTTGGCAATCACAGAGGTCAGACGTTTCTTGTAGTTGGCCACTAGGTTTGCACACATCTCAGGAGGGATTTTGTCCCTCTCCTCTTTGCAGATCCTCTCCAAGTCATTAAGGTTTCGAGGCTGAGGTTTGGCAACTCGAACCTTCAGCTCCCTCCAACGATTTTCAATGGGATTCAGGTCTGGAGACTGGCTAGGCCACTCCAGGACCTTAATGTGCTTCTTCTTGAGTCACTCCTTTGTTGCCTTGGGCATGTGTTTTGGGTCATTGTCATGCTGGAATACCCATCCACGACCCATTTTCAATGCCCTGGCTGGCTTCAATGCCCTGGCCCTGACGGTACATGGCCCCGTCCATCGGTGCAGTTGTCCTGTTCCCTTAGCAGAAAAACACCCCCAAAGCATAATGTTTCCACCTCCATGTTTGACAGTGGGGATGGTGTTCTTGGGGTCATAGGCAGCATTCCTCCTCCTCCAAACATGGCGAGTTGAGTTGATGCCAAAGAGCCCAGTTCTCCTCTGAATCATTGGCAAACTTCAGACGGGCTGTACATGTGCTTTCTTGAGCAGGGGGACCTTGCGGGCGCTGCAGGATTTCAGTCCTTCACGGCGTAGTGTGTTACCAATTGTTTTCTTGGTGACCATGGTCCCAGCTGCCTTGAGATCATTGACAAAATCCTCCCGTGTAGTTCTGGGCTGATTCCTCACCGTTCTCATGATCACTGAAACTCCACGAGGAGAGATCTTGCATGGAGCTCCAGACCGAGGTAGATTGACAGTTATTTTGTTTCTTCCATTTGCGAATAATCGCACCAACTGTTGTCACCTTCTCACCAAGCAGCTTGGTGATGGTCTTGTAGCCCATTCCAGCCTTGTGTAGGTCTACAATCTTGTCCCTGACATCCTTGGACAGCTCTTTGGTCTTGGCCATGGTGGAGAGTTTGGAATCTGATTGATTGATTGCTTCTGTGAACAGGTTGTCTTTTCTGCAGGTAACAAGCTGAGATTAGGAGCACTGCCTTTAAGAGAGTGCTCCTAATCTCAGCTCCTTACCTGTATAGAAGACACCTGGGAGCCACAAATCCTGCTGATTGATAGGGGATCAAATACTTAATTCACTCATTAAAATGCAAATCAATTTATAACTTTTTTGAAATGAGTTTTTCTGGATTTTTGTTGTTGTTATACTGTCTCTCACTGTTCAAATAAACCTACTATTAAAATTATAGACTGATCATTTCTTTGTCAGTGGGCAAACGTACAAAATCAGCAGGGGATCAAATAATTTTTTCCCCCACTGTATTTCATCATTTAGTGATGAAAGGGCTTAAATCACAGCAGAATCAGACCATTAACTTACAGAAGTAAATGCAAGAAGATGAACACTTACTGGACTGAAGCAGCTTCGGTTTACATGATTATCCATAGATTATTTTTTAGAAAAATCATGTTCAAATGTGATTACAAATATGATCATCAGGCTTTTGAGGAACTTTTGAGGAACATTTATCTCTCAATCATTGTATTGCATTGCATTATATGTTTTGATCATAAAACTAAGCATTGAAATAACATCTTACTAAGACATATTATTGGAGATGCAGAGTGAAAACTGATATTTATATCATTTAATGTAAGTATTCTGTTTTACTGTTATAAAGATTTTTTGTCCATATAAATATCAGCATCTGCACCAAATTGCATATTTTTGCTCAGTTTGGCCCACTGAATAAAATTGAGGTGTTCTTCCTCCACATTTTCACTATATCAGACTATATGAGCCATAAAAGCCTGATGTATCAATTATGACACTCAACAAAAAACAAACTTTTTTGTCTAAAGTTTCGATAAACTGATTTTTCTGACTATTATTTGTTATGTCAGGCTTTACAGGGTTAACATTACTATACTATGATATATTACTAAAGATTTAGAGTAAGACTTATGATCTTAAGATATTAGAGAAACGTAAAAAGGCAGCATTGAATTCAAAGTCCCTTTAGACCAAATCCAGTGACCCTGAGTGGCTGAGTGTGTTTGTGTTTGTTGGAGACTTGTACTTTCTACACCAGAAAATGCAGAAAGTAAACGTTTAATCATTCAAGCAAGCACCTCTAATCACCTCAGAACGTTTCTTTTCATTATTGATCCAGTGTTGGCAGAAAAGCAGCTTTTGAATGACCCTTAAACAGTCTTGAACAGGTTTGTGTTTAAAGCACATTAGCACATGTGTAACTAATTAGGATTATCTGAGGTATCAGTCATTTGTGTGATGCTGGTCATTTACAGCACGTGTCATTTAAGGATTTGTGATGCAATGCTTTTTCTGTCTGGATCTATTAAATTGTTCAAAAAATATATTAAAAAATTAATTTATAAAGACAATGACTTGAATACACCTTAGTGTCATGTTATTGTATTAAAATTAAGTGTTTATATGCGTTTTATATGTTTTCTGTGGCACTTCAACAAAGGTTGTTGTGTAACAGTAATTTAAGTAGTTTGGTATATTTTATTTTTTTTAGAATAATTTGGGGTAATAGCAGTAAAACAATTCATATAAATTTAAAATATTAAATATTTTATAATATATAACATTTAAAAAAATATATAATTTTGTAAAATTTTAATATATAAATATTTTGAATTATTAAAATATATTAAATATTGAATATAAATTGATATTTTTTTCATTTTTTAATTAATTGTTTATATAATTTATATATAATTTATATAAATATATTTTATTATTAGAACTTTTGTCTGCCAAATCAAAGTAGTAAGACAATTTTACATATGTTGTAAAATATTTTATAACATATATAAGTATATAATACAAATAATATTACATTATTACGTTGTGTTATTATTAAATATTTAAATAATATATAAATATGTAATATTATTCAGTATTATAATATTAAATATAATTTTATATACATTTATAATATTAAATCTTTTGACTGCCAAATCAAAGTCATTGTGGTGTAAAGACATGTGTAAAGGTCATGTGACAAAGGCATAAAACAGGAAATGATCATAGAAAGGACCCCTGTAGACCAGTGATTTTCAATCCTGTTCCTCGGGACCCACTGCTCTGCACATTTTGCATGTCTCCCTTATCTGACACACTCATTTGAGTTCAAGGAGCTCTTTTCTAATGAGCTGATGATCTGAATCAGGTGTGTAAATTAGGGAGACATGCAAAATGTGCAGAGCTGTGGGTCCCCAGGAACAAGTTTGAAAACCACTGCTGTAGACCTTCATGATTACGTGTTCAGGTCAGTAATTTTCTTTAAAATATCTTTAATATATATTGATCTTTTTTCTGACATGGCAGGATTGAAATGTTAAATGGAGTAAGACGTTAAAATAGTGATATTTATGATTTAAAAGGTCAAAAAATTAACATGTTTTAAGGTAAGGAAGTACTTTAATACTTGGTCTTTATTTATTGAGCTCATTTCATAATTTATGAACTACAAACAATTATTGCATTTTAAATTGTATATGTCTAAACCACAGATATATAAAAGTTTAGCACATGAGCACAGAGCTTGTAGAAGATCTTTCAAAGGTTTCGTCTCTCACGTATCACAGGACAATATAATGATGGCTTTTGCAAAGCTCTCTGCTAAGACAAAGCTAAGCTTTATTATTCAGATTACACTGAAAAATATTTCCCGCTCAGCGTGAGTCCTGAGCAGACGGACAAAGCTGCTTATTATTGCTTAATGGAAAATAAACAGTGAGCAGTACAGAGACTTACATCTGTTGATAGCGATTATGTCACACTGAAGCAGGTAAATTGTGCCTCCAAGATGGTGATAGATAAGATCCAATTAAGCATATTGTTTGGACTAATCGGTTGTTGTAGTCTAGAGCTCGTAATCTCGGTATGAATATACTCATATGTATGAGTAGAATAAAAAGTCTTCTTGCAGTATTTTTGGATAATCCACTAGAGATGCTCATGTAATGGCCTTTAGCAGAGATTAAGCATATACGCAAGGCTTCTGAGGTTCTTTTAAAACTAATTGGTGCTCTTTGGATATCCAGGATTATTGTGTTTGAAAGGGAAGATATACTGGCACTTCCTCTGTTAAACATGTCCTCTCTTTTTTATGCGGTAAAATAAAATTAGAGCCAGAAGAAATTCACTCAGTGCTGCCCAAAATGCCGGATATGTTTTAGTGCCTGTATGTACATGTACATGCATGATTGTGAATGCTCAAACTATATGGTGTTAGTTTAATATGCTTTTGTAAACCCAATCACAGTTTAGCTGCAATGAAAGCATGCAAACGTCATTTTAAAACTTTAAATTAAATGCATTTGCGTCACTGTTTTTGATTTTGAAATGCGTTTGACAGATGTCAGCAGAGTTCGTCTGTCGTTTGCATAAAGTTCAGCATTTCACAACTTTCTGACGCTCTCACCACTTGCTGAGCTCTGCTGTCAATCCCACAATCCCACAGTTGCTAGCCTGTGACTAAGCTGCCTTAGAGAATGAACTGAAAACAGCAGCTGACAAGAATGGTCAGATTCACCATGGTTTTTAACTGTAAAGTTAATGTTGATTGATCAGCAATGTTATGGGTTATATTATATCTTAAAAACAAAACTTAAATTACAAACCCATCATTACTGTGTTTTTCCTTAAAAATAATAAGTAAAAAACGAAAATGCATAGTAGGGCTGCATGATTAGTCAAAGTAAAACCAAAATCACAATATGGCTTAGTGCGATTATCAAGTCACAAAAACTGTGATTTAATAAATAAATATATGCATTGCATGTATCAGAGTAAAGCACAGCACTGTGTTCATTTACACATATTACACATAGCTTATTATTACTAAATTAATAATATTTCTTGCATTTTTTTGTCTAGTATTTTTATAATAATAATAATAATAATAATTATTATTATTATCAAAAATAATAAGAAGAATAAAAATAAGACTTATTATTATTAAATTTCTAGATAAAAACCAAATAAGAAATATTACTATATTTTAATAATAAGCAATATATGAAAAGCAATAATAATAACAATTATTATTATTATTACTAAAATATAAAATTATTATTATTATTATTATTATTATTATTATTAAAATATAAAAATATTATTATTATTATTATTATTATTATTATTATTATTATTATTATTATTATTATTATTAATAGTAGTAGTAGTAGTAGTATTAAAATTACTAGACGAAAACAAATAAGAAATATTACTATATTTTTATAATAATAATAATAATAATAATTATTATTATTAAAATTTTTAGATTTCTCCTAAAATAGTGCAGCCCTAATGCATACTGTAAAATGAAAAATTATATAAATATTACTTAACAGTGTGCACATTGTGCACTGTGCTGACACAAATCAGAACATTATGAAGAAGTCCTGAATATGTGTGAATGCTGTAATGTGATAATTAATGAGAAGCAATTATTAGAGTGAGTCAAAACAAATGACAGGATTTTCATCTGTAAATATTTGTATTTTGCAGGTGGTCACCTCTCCTGGAAGACAAAGTGTGGTGAGTCGAAATATTTAATACAGTTTATATTTTATGATGGCTGATATAATGCCAGAATCGTGTCATGTACCAGACTGGAGCACACATGGACGGATGGACTTACAAAGAAACTGCCAAAATATTTTGATCCGAAGGTCCAGGAACGCTGTTCCAGAACCTGTCAGCATAAATTATTTTCAATGAATCTGACATTATTCAGTCTAATCAGCATGATTGAGGAGGGACAATTCACTGCCATCCAAAATCACAGAATGCTTGAACTCTTGCTGCAGCAGTTTCTTCCTCATGTCATTTTTTTTCTCAGTATGCAGCTCATGCATTCAGCAGCACTGAAGCTTCTAGACACCAAAAGGTCACAGAAGTTATAAATCTGTCATCTGTCAAAGGACACTGCTCACCACATGCTCATTTCAGGATTTTAGTCAGAAAAGACCTTGAAACATCACCAGATGCGTAGTTACAGTAATCTAGTTGCTTATCAAAGATTTATGGCATGTTTCCAAATCATTCTCTTCTGATCTTACAATGCAGCATTATTAGATGAGGGGTTATTTTCTTGAATCATTTATGTATTGTTTTGGTAGACAGCACATTTTTGAGATTAGGAAAATCCCAGCAGAAGATCAGCGAAATGCACCAACACTCAAATCGAATCTGATCACGTCGGAGAGCATTTGATCTGCTTCTGTATTTGTGCTGAATCTGTGTTACACAAGTGAACGCCTGTACTCTCATCAGACAGGGGCAGACAAAGGTGAAGGATGAACAGTTTTCAGAGTATTGCTTTTCATACAGGGTAGTAGGGAATTTTACAAATTGTGGATCTGGAACAGCCGTGGAAACACAATTTTGTAGTTATGCTTTATCATCTAGACATTGTTCTTTCTATATGTAGTAAAACTTACTCAGAACCAATAATTTTTTAGAATTGATTCTTTTCATTAGTTCTGTTCCAAAACCATTTTAACATCATAACATGTCTCAAGTTCCCTGCATCATATTTAATTACATTTCTTACTGGTTTTAAACACATAAACACACTGTGTGACAGACTTGAAGGACTCCACAAAAGAAGCCACTTTAAATTTCATACAAATGAGAACTTGACTTAAAATTGATTCCAAGAGAACAAGTACATGAATGTTAGTTAAAACAGTTCATTGTAAATACATTGAACTATCTAAACTTTGAATGAAATACAAGTATATTACTAGTCAACATTTGATGAACTTATACATAAACAACTGAATGATGAGAAGTTTGTCATTTATAAGGCAATTTAGATAAAAGCATATGCTAAAGTTAGAATTTCAGGGAGGATTAAAAAGAAAAAGAAAAAAATATATATAGTACTGTTTTTACTGTATTTTTGATCAAAATATTGCAGTTTTGATAAGAATTTTTCAAATGTTTTTCAGAAACTTTTGAACCATACACACACACACTCACATAAATACACAAATATAGTTATTGTTATAGTTATCTTTAGTTATCATTCTTGGTGTGAACAGACAGGGGGTTCCATTTTTTCCGTTTAATGTTTCTGGACATCTTTTTAATGGTCAATTTTATTAATCAAAAAGCATGTCTAATTAATTAAAATCATGAAACTTAAACAATTTAACATCAATTTATTAAAAGTTTAACAAAAATTACATGTTTAGGGCCCAATGAAATGTTTTATTTTTTCCAACCTTATGTTTTATTGTTACCAAATTCTGTTTTAGCACATCTAATTATTTGAAAGCATAAAAAACAAGTTTCATTCATTCTTACAATAGCCTTATGATTTTTTTCCTCAGAAATTCTGTGTTGTGTATTTACATTTTTAAGGCATAAAACATTCATTTAATTTATCTTTTAATTAATGAAAATTAAACAAATCTTATTTTTTTTTAAATATTGTATAATTTCATATTACAAATAAAACACTGAAGAAATATTGTATGATTATTCCTTAAAAATAAGGTTTTAATAATTTTAGTAGTAATAGTAGCCTATTACGTACATTCTACTGAACACTAGTAATACAGTATATTTCTGCCGCAATGTCTTCAAGTGAAACCTAACTTTTATTTTGACGGGTTGCCATGAATACCTTTACATTTCTGTGTGTATATGATATGAGGATAGTTTTAATCAAATGAAACGGTCAGATGCTCATGAAGTGACTATCAGAGCAGTTTTGGATGTGTTGTTCATGTATTTATGTCCTCATTTAGTGCGGCAGACGTTAATATCACCGCAAGCCTCACGCGCGCTTCTGTATGAGTAGTAAACAAAACTGCACGTCTGCGCCATACATTAACACACAGACACGCAGAATTCATATTTAAATAGTCGTTTTGCGGCTTAATATTTACAAATACTAGTGTGTGTGTGTGTGTGTGAGTGTGTGCGCATCGGGGGGGAACTCCGCTGTGCGCGATACAGAAAGTGCGAACATGTACGTAGAGACAGAAATAACATGCCGTCGTGTAAATAAGATAAATAACATAAGGCTATTTAGTTTGTTTAATAAAAGAACAAAGTATAAACCTTTTCTATAGGAAAGGTAACTTTAAATGACTTCTGTTGTGATCTGGTGCTATAGAGAAAATAAATTAACTTGACCTTTAAGGGGGGCGGGGGGGTGCCGTTGGGGGTGCGGGCCACCCCACTAATATAATGGCAAGGGAAACACTGCATTTGAAATGGCTGATTCATTTAGAAACGAAGCAAATGACTGTCTTTATGAATGGATCATTGAATCATTGACTCAAATGATTCATTCAAAAACAGAGTTATTCAAGAATGAAACACCGTAGTGTTTCTCTGAGATGCGCAAATGTTCTGATCCGGCTTTGTTTGGAGCTATTTTCGCTGGCAAAAAAAACAAAAAACAAACAAAAGAAACAGACAATATTGTCTAAAATGTAACTCATTCAATATTAACTTCTTGTTTGTTCAACTGTTGTATAAAATCAATATCACATTCGCGAACACGCTCACGTGCTGATATTCGGGAAAATGGCACTCTTGCTTGTGTGATATTAATTAACTATATCATGTCTTATAAATATATGTATAAAAAACCATACAGGGATATTTTTTGCTTTCATAACTTGAATTATATGTTCATTCTAACTGCTTCATAATAGGCTTCATCATGCAATGATTGCATTTGAACTGTCAAGGTGTGTTTTTTGTGTGTATATATTATAGTCTGCTAAAATCATAAAATAGACTTATATTTTTCCGTATCTGCTGTCTGTGATGTCACAGCTCAGTAGTCACTAGTGAAGGGTCAATCAGTCAGTCGTTGTGTTCCTGTGACTTTAGATTGATGAGTCATATTTTTGGCTGAGGTGATTGGCTCAAATAGTTCTTCCAGGTAGTCACACACATGCCAAGAACTGCCACTGAGACGAATGGAAATGCTAGCAGATACTTTTCTCTAGGTATATTAGACCTCACAGGTAAGAACCGTGAGTATAAAGAAAGAGAGAGAGAGAGAACAAGGTCAGGCTTCTTCTGACAGGTCAGCAGTCCACTCCCAGCATGCCTCTGGGGAGGAGGCGGGCAGAATACACTGGTGCAACACCGGGATGAGAAGCAGTTCCTCCCTATGAGAGAGAGAGAGAGAGAAAGAGAGACAGAATGAGATAAAGACAGTGTAAGTTTGTATGGGAGAGACGCTGCTGATGTCACTGCTGTAATCGCTGTGTGTGTGTGTGCATGCATGAGTGTGTGTTTGTGTGTGCATGCGCTGAATTTGGACATCAGTTGAAGCGCATGCTGCATGAGGTGAAACCGTCCTGACTCAATCTGGAGCGAAAAACACCAGGGATATGCAGAATTTGGACCTTTACAGTCGACTGGACTCTCAGGTATGAGCGGCATGCTGGTTTTACTCGAGTTCAGGTTTTAGTGGCATCTGCTGCATGCAAACACTGCCAAGTACTAGGATTTAGTAAATGCATGCATGTTTGTGATGCCCTTGATTGTGTTATTGCAGTATTTATATTGTCAGATAATATGCATGATTTAGAGAATTAAATTTAGCTGTTGTTTGAACAGTGTGCAATAGTGCAAAGTGCAGTAGTGCACTACAGAATTGTGGGTGATGTAGTCTGTGTATTGCAGTGAATGCAGCGTGTTTTCTGCAGGCTGAATGTCATTGATCAGATGCAGGATTAGTGCTGTGGAGGAGAGGTGCAGGAAGCCTCTGCTGCTACAGTAAGAAGCAGGTTACATGCTGCAGATGTCGGCCAAGACCTCCCTTAAATCCAGCACAGATCTCTGACACTGTCCTCCTTTATCCCTCGTCCTGTTTCTAGGACTGTATACTATGAGAAATAAAGGTATAAAACTGTCCCTGGAATGTTACCCTTTCATAAAAGGTAAAAATATGTACACTTTAGGTACTAATATGTACTTTTAAAGAACTAATATCTTTTGTACCCTAGAGTACCATCCCATTGACAGCTTTGTACCTTTTTTTCTGAGAGCGTAGTTCCAAACTAGATAGCATTTTAAGGCATTATTCCAAATATTATAATATTCCAAAATGTTTTAAGAAGCCGTTTTTGGTTAAATATTTGCTTTGCAGAGAAGACAATCCCATAATGCACTGCAACAAGGTCAGTGACAAAAATATTCTTAGATGACATACTACTGTAAGTGAAAGAAATGGTAACTAAAAGTATATGTAATTAAATGCTGAAAAGTATAGGTTAAAAATGCTGCAGTTGAATTAAAAACTAATTATTTTACAAATAATTAGTCAACACCAGCGTTATTTTAGTATCACCGATAATAATGCCAACACATTACTATTTTATATGCATTAAAGGCATAGTTCACCAAAAAATGAAAATAACCCCATAATTGACTCATTCTGAAGCCATCCTAGGTGTATATGACTTTCTTCTTTCAGACGAATCCAGTCGGAGGTATATTTAAAAACGTCCTGGCTCTTCCAAGCTTTATAATGGCAGTGGGTGGGTGTTATTTTTCAACAGTCCAAAAGCAGTCAAATAAAGCGCATCCATCCATAACAAAAAGTGCCTCACATGGCTCTGGGGGGTGAATAAAGGCCTCCTGTAGTGAATTGTTGCGTTTTTGTTAGAAAAATATCCATATTCTAACTTCCGCTAACTGGCATTAGTTCACAATAGAACGCCATTCGTTTGGGTGTAGTTGAACGAGCTCATCCAGCAATTACAAAAATGTTTCTTACAACATTCTGCTAACTTTATTTTCACCCAAAATATAACGTTATTTGATTTTTTAATATTCTAGGAATGTTAAAATATCCAATGTTCTTGTCATGATTAGAATGTTATGATGTTTCTTAGAACATTCAACAAGTACAAATAACATCACAATGTTGTTCAAAGAACATTTTCTCTCAGCATTATGAGAATGTATATCAAATATTATTAAAGTTATAAGAATGTTTCATAAACATTACTTTAAGAATATTATGTTCTAACATTTATATAACTTTGAATAAATGCAAGTGAATGTTGTGAGAATGTTCCCCATTAGCTGGGAATGCGCATTGACTAGATATTATATTATACACTATAAGCCTTTTTAACACTGTTTGATCTCAAAAAACAATGTATATGGGACAGTTCGGCAAGCGGTTTTTGAGATTCCAGGATTTCCCCATTCAAGTAGATAGGACTTGGTCTTGGATGCCCAAAATGTGCACGGAGGTGTTACAAATATGGCCGCCGAGTGAACATGCTTTCCTTGAAAGGCCTTTGGCTCATCTGTGGGCTACTACAGCAATTACTGCACTGAACTGCCCTCTATGGATTTGCTGTGCTGCAGCTGATAGTGATATTCTCCTCCATCTGCCCTTTCAGGATGCTCAATATGATTATCTGCTTCATCCAATTAAATCAATGCGAACCATCACGGGACGCTCGCTAATCTCTCTGCTCTCTACCTGCCTCATGCTGCTTTAAAGAGATCGTTAAATGGAAAATGAAAAGTCTGTCATCATTTACTCACCCTCAAGTTGTTCCAAACCATCTTTATTTTGTGAAATGTGTTTTGAAGAACTTTGGGGGCCAAATAACATTGGACGTGATTGACGTTCATTGTATGGACAAAAAAACAGAAATTTTCAAATATCTTTGATCAGGGTGGACTTTGTTGGAAACCCGTGATGCATTGCAGTTGCAGACACCTGTGTCCTCAAAAAGCATTGTTCAGTCAATTTATAGCCTATAAGCAACATTTTGTCATATTGGATAAAAAGTGAATAAATGTAAATAGAAAATGCAAATATAAAGGCATCATTGACATGTTTCTGAAAGTAAAAGCTGTAAGCAGAATAGTCTAAAATAGCTTCTTTTATGGTCAAATTGTAACTTTACACTGTTTTAGACTATATACAGTATATATACAGATAGATAGATAAATAAATAGATGTCACTATTGTATCGCAGCATGCTTTGGGTCAAGCATGTAGTAAAGTCTATGCTGTGTTTTGGCAGGTCAGTGTTTCATGTTACTTTGCCCAGAACCTTTCCATTTTCTATGAGTTTATCCTTTCACAAGGTTTAAGTGCACAAAAGTATTTTTTCCTGTGGCTAAGAGGATTTCATGTCAATTTGTGTCCATTTTCTGTAAGTAAACAGCATTAAAATTAAGCTGATTGCTCTGTGTTATTTTGAGGGAAATCCAAAATTGTTTTTCTTTGGAAATTTCCACAAAAGTGAGATTATATTCAGTAATAATGGACCTGAATACTGAGAAAACAAAAGCTGTAATTATTCAAGTGTTATTTTGCAGATACTTTGCTTCTAAAATTATACCAAAGCAGTCTCTTTCAGCCAGCTGGAATCTATCTGATCCACAAGAGAATATAGCAATGAAAAACAAGATGGTGACTATCAGTCTCGTCCACTTTGCAGCTTCATCTGGCCAAGAAATGAAACGTCTGTGACTGACATGTTAACTGGGCAATCACAGTTTTGTTTTTTACGTGCCGTTTACGGGAGGGTTTTTCTGAAATATACCGAAGTAAAATCTACAAGTCTGATAATGAACTGCATGTCTAGTTTGTTTGGCTACAATGTTCTGACAAGGTTTTCAACAAACAACATTAATATCGTTAATATCAGCAACATTAATATCAGAGTATCTGGTCTTTAAAAATGTTCTCAAAATGTTAGTGCAAAAATGTTATTCATGGAACTTTAAAAATTGTTTATTAAATGTTACTTGTTTCAGAATGTTCAGGGAACATTAAAACGTAACATTCTCAAAATGTTTGCAAAATGTAAAATGTTTCCATAATGTTGGCAGAAAGAAACATTTTTAAAACATTTTAAAAGCTGGATGTTTTAGTGAACATTCAGAATGTTTCATAACCAATTGGGAACATTAGCAAAACATTATTTTTTAAACTTCTGACAAAGCTCTTTGAAAGTTATCAACAGATGTTCTTCTAGTAATATTAATATAACTCAAAATTGAACATTTGTTTTTAAAATGTTTAAAAAAGTGGAATTTTTGAACGTTCAGAGTGCATTCAGAATGTTGTCAAAACTTAAAAAGAATGTTTGAACTTTGGTTATTGTTCTGACAAGGTTCTCTGAAAGTTTTAATCAAACATTCTTTCAGTAACATAAATTCGTTCAGATTTATCTGGTCTTTAAAAATGTTCTCAAAATGTGCACAAAAATGTTATTTATACATCATCATTCATGGAATGTTATTCTGAGTTCTGTTTTTTTTTTAATGTTACTTGTTTTAGAACATTAAGAGAGTATTCAAAAGTAACATTCCCATAATGTTTGCAAAATAATAAAATGTAACATTCGGTTATATTTGCAAAAACAAATTAAAAAACTGACATTTTGAACATGACAACATTCAGAATGTTTTCATAATTTAATGTGAACATTAGCAAAACATTCAACTCTTTGTTAGCTGGGTTGCTGGATATTCAAATAAAAATGAATGTCTTTGCAAAGACACTAGAGTGAAAAGTGCCATCCAGGAGTGTTCTTCATAACAGCCTGGTACCTTGTAAACATGACATTGCAGGGCTGTGCTGCCGGCAGCAGCATTGATCTGAGTCTGCAGGCATCCTGAAGTATTGGGTCGGTGACATGGAACCTGCACCGTTTATTGATCTGACAGGAAAGTGCTTATTTTAAGCGCTTGGAATGGTCAGGCCATCTCAGATGTGTATTGACTGCAGGCTGCAGAACATACAGCTGCTATTTATAGCTGTTGCACAGACCAGCTTTATGAGACTCCCGCATTTTATTGCTCAGAGGTTGTTCTGTCATTGCTCAGGGGTATTTGATGGAGAGTTATTTTTCTTTGTAGTTTTAACTTTGTCTAAAGGTGTATTCACACCTGTCTTGTTTGGTTCGATTGAACTGAACTCAAGTTCGCTTCCCCCTTTGGTGTGGATCTTTTGGGCAGGTGTGAATACGGCAATCGCACTCGGTTGCGGACCAAACAACCAGCTGAAGAGGTGGACTCGGTCTGCTTCCAAATGAACTCTGGTACGGTTGAATGGATGAACCAATGAATGGATGACCTTAAGCACACGTCTGGTTTTGTTTACAATTTCTGGTTCACACAAAAAGAGCAGTGTGAAAGCGAACCTCACCAAACAAAAAAATCAACATTGTTTTTGGTCCGTACAAAAGCAAGTGAACTAGCAAACTTTCCTGGTGTGAATACACCCTTAGACACTATCCTTCAAAACTTCGTGGTCTGTAAGATATGTTTTGAAAGAAATTAATGCGGTTATTCAGCAAGGATGCATTAAATTCATGAAAAGTGACAGTAGGACATTTATAATATTACAAAAAATTTCCATTTCAAATAAATGCTGTTCTTTGGAACTTTTATGTTAATCAAAGAATCCTGAAAAAAATAATAATCATGTTTTCTACAAAAATATCAAATGGCACAACTATTTTCAACATTGACAATAATCAGAAATGTGTCTTGCGCAGCAAATCAGCATATTAGAATGAACCCCAAATTTTTGAATGGTAGTGTATTTCCAGAATCTATTCAGAATAAAACTAAATGCAAAAGTTGTCCTATTGTAAGAATGTAGAGCTACTGTATAAAATTAATGTGCATAGCCGTTCAGATCTTGTAAAAATTGGATGAGAAACATTTGACATCATATCATATCAAAGAGATTTCTCACTTTTGTGTTGATTACGGGCCTTTTCCTCACGGTGAAACATCTGAGACATTGGAGACTTTAGCACAGATATCTATTTCCTCTCTATTTAATCTCATTTCTTTCTTGTAATTGAGATCTTAAACCTTAGTCTGGAGTTTTTGGGGAATTATAAAATATTGGGGAATTCTGTATTTCATCCTCAAAAAATGTAAATATTGTGATACCTTTAAAGCATTGTATCATTGCATCTGTTTGTTTGAGCATCTGGTGTGAGTTTGGGGCTGGACTGTCTGTTCGTTTGACCAATGGTAGATGGGCAGTGTCATTAATTTTTGCCATTCATTTTGGTGATGCTGGTGGCGCAGAGATGATGCACTTCAGCTTTAAAGAGACCTCATTTTTATTTTACTGTATTGAGGCTTGTGTCTGCTCTGTTCCCTCACATGAACCTGTGAGTGTGTGCATGTGTATGAGTGTGTGTGTGTCGTCTCTTTACAGGATTGCAGTGTAGGATGTGTGCAGATCCACATAGAAGGAGAGCATGTGGCAGTTTGGTCAAAAAAAGAGAGGATTCAGGATAAAGAGATGAGACCTCATGCAGATTACATGCTATTCATATTTTATTCAGGGCAAAAGGCACTCATCTGAATAAACGCCTTGTGTGACAGAGAGAGAATATATGAACTTTATGCCATTTTAAGGAAATCAAGACTTTATTTGTATTTGCTAGCTTAGGTAATCATTTATAGTGGTTAATAAAGCAATAAGCTACTGTATGGGATAGTTATTTAGCAAATTCCTCACAGACATATTTTTGTAAAGTGTAAAACGGTTTCAAAATTCACATCTGAGGAAACCATCTGAGGTCTTTTGGTCTAAATTTAAGATTTATATTTTAATTAAAATGTCCGTCCATTTGGATTACACAGTTTTAACATAAACCAATGAACTTGTTGTGATTCATATTTGTCAGTCATGCATAAATGAAACCGTTAAGAATTAAATTTCTGGATAATATGTAATATACATTTACAGTATATGTATGTGTTTATATCAATTCATCAATATCATCAATTTATTCTATTTGTTTCAATCTCATAATCATTCAGTCTTGGTTTTTCCACAACTGGCCATATTTAGGCCATGTTCATCTTTTTAACTGATTAAACTGAATTGTTTTTACAGTAAACAGATTCATGCTGATTCTAAGCAATTTTTAGACATTTCGAAAATATGATTATTGAAATAAAATAACAGCTGCAAACTATGCCAGGATTCTTTTTTTTTTTATTTGTAATTTATGTTGAACGTCTCTTTAAACAGTGTTAACCGCAGACCAGCGTTTAGGCACAAACAGAAGAGCATTTATCAGGATGATTGTGCTGTAAGTGAATCTCATCAAAATTACAGTTCTGAGCTCAGGAGCTAAATTCACAGGAATAACACTCTCACATGTGCACACACACACAGTCTGGCATATGTGGTTTACGGGGACTCTCCATAGGCATAATGGTTTTTATACTGTACAAACTGTATGTGCTATTGCCCTACACCAACCCTACACCTAAACTTAGCCCTCACAGGAGACTTTCTGCATTTTTAGATTTTCAAAAAAACACCATTTAGTATGTTTTTTTTTAAGCCTTTTGGTTTACGGGGACATAGGCAGTGTCCTCATAAACCACCTTCACGGTGTAGTACCCATGTAATTATACACATTTGTGTCCTCATAAACCATATATACCAGTTCTCACACACACACATACACACACACACACACACACACTCTGCATTACCTGGAGGCCCTGAGGAACATGAATTTCAGCTGCTAGTTTTGAAGTTCAGGATGGATTTTAGTGAGCTGCTGTCAGAGCAGGTAAAAAGATGAATGGAATTGAAATGATTTGCATCTCATTTATGTTTATGAATTTGGCAGATGCTTTCATCTAAAGTGATTCACATGCATTCAGGTCATGCATTTTTTTATAATCAATCTGTGGCCTGCAGCACGAAGCAAGTTGAACAAACTCTGAGTTTCAGAGTAGGTTTAGAGTTGACAAAACCAAGCAAATCCAACCTGGTTTAGATCAGGATCAGCGGGCTCACAAAGCTCCATATAAACATTCTCTGTCAATTCAGAGTTTGAACCAGAGTTTGTGATTAACTCTGGAGCGTGTGCACCTGAAAGTGGACACGTGCAGCAAACAGCCAATCACACGGAACGTGGAGAGCATCAGCAAAGCGTCAGTTGGATTCACTTCCCGCGAGAGTCAGCGCAATTCACTTTTCTGCTGAAGATTAAGAGATGCCGTTACTAAAAATGTAATAAATTTACAAGGCATAAACACTTTAATCTGCTGCAGCAAAAGTTTGAGAAGGCAGCAAAAAGAAAATATATGACCATGCAAAGGAATTAACTGAATTTAATTATTATATATAGTTTCACACAGAACTCATATAACATACATATAAGTTATAACTTATAAGTTTAGTAATTTTAAAGGTTGGATGTATTAAAGCTTATCTATATGTATTTAATTTAATTTAAATGCAAATCTTAAAATGAATTGCCACTTCATATAATAATTATATGAATACATTATATTAATTATAAACAATTGTAATTAATATAATATAAATATAATAAATAAGTAGCTGCAAAAGTCGGGCAATTTTGTCTCTAAAATTCTTCTACTCTAAACTGCTTTAATTTGGAGCGAGAGATACGGGGGATTGGCTTCACTGCATCAGATATACACTATATTGCCAAAAGTATTGGGTCACCCCCTTCTAATGAACAGGTTTGCCTACTTTAGTAATTTCCATGAGAACAAATCTTAATGTTTAAGCATATAATGATATTCTAGGGAATTGTGTGCTTCTCATTTTAAAGCAACAGTTTGGACAGGACCCTTTTCTATTCTAACATGACAATGCCTCTGTGTATAAGGCAAGGTTCAAAAAGAAATGATTGATTTAGTCAGTGTGGAAGAACTTGACTGGTCTGCAGAAAGTCCTAATCCAATCTGAACACCTCTGGTGTGACTTTAAATGCAGATCTTGAGCCAAAAACTCATCACCAAACACCAATGACTTGTACATATGGGTACAGTCCTTTTAGACACTTCTAAAACTGTTGCAACAGAGATGGAAATACAATTTTTAAATACATGAATTATGTTTCCATCTTTGTAGGCACAGTTTTGGAAGTGCCTTTTTCTGTTCTAAAGAAGGAGGTGTCCCAATACGTTTGTCCATATAGTGTATGTACAAGTCATTGGTGTTTGTTAAGCAGTTTTTGGCTCAAGATCTGCATTTAAAGTCACATCAGAGGTGTTCAGCTTGGATTAGGACTTGGCTTTCTGCAGACCAGTCAAGTTCTTCCACACTGACTAAATCAAATGTAAATTATATCATTTTGTGCCTTGATTTTAAATATTGTATTAAAGATTTTGAATGAAGTTTATTCAAGTAATTACAAGAAAATTCATACACTATACCATTCAAAAGTTTGAGGTCAGTAAGATTTTTTAAAAATGTTTTTGAATTTCTCTTTTGCTCACCAAGGCTGCATTTATTTGATCAAAAATAATAATCAAAAATAATCAAAAAATTCATGCATCCTTGCAGAAGAAAAGTTTTAACTTCTTTCAAAAACAAAATCATTGTACTGCCCCCAAACTTTTGAGTGGTAGTGTAAATGTTGACATATGTATTGAATATTACTATTCTAGCATAGTTTGCGTGTATGTGTGCAACAGTAGTATTGTATGTTTTTTGGTAAGACTGTATTTCTGCTCTTATGTAATTGCTCTGAGGGTTGATCTTGGCTCTGCACCATCTGTTTTAATGCTGCGTGTTTCTCAGTAATGAGGCGCTAAAACACCAGCTTGTTGCGATTAGCAGCTGGTCAGTAATGCTGTCTGTTGAGGACAAATGCACAAATCCAGTCTGCTTTCGTTATGCACTGACATGAAGGGAATCTCGACTAGAAACTGCTTTAACCCTGTTTATTAGACTAGCAGCTATTCTTTTGCACTAATTAAAGATTCCCTCAAGAGCTCATTTTGACACTAATTTGTTTTGTGCTGAAGAAGCTGAGCGATGAGTAATTGTATTCTAGTTGTATTTCTGCATGAAATATAAATACGATACCAGTGAATGATTTGAAGTTTGATTAACTTGAAGAAAAATAGTTTGATCTTTATGCAATTGGCAGATGTTTGTATCCAAAGCCATATACTTCCATATTGTCATTTCAAAATTTTGGGGTTAGTTTTTTTAAGAAATTAGTATTTTTATTCAGCAAGGATTCATTAAATTGATCAGAGGTGACAGTAAAGATATTTATAATGTTAGAAAAGTTTTCAATACATGCTGTTCTTTTGAACTTTCTGTTCATCAGAGAATCAGCATATTAGAATGATTTTTGAAGGATCATGTGACACTGAAGACTGGAGAATTTCAGCTTTGCATCATAGAAATAAATTGTGTTTTACAATATATTCAAATAGAAAACAGTTATTTCAAATGGTAATAATATTTCACAATTTTACTGTTTTTATTATATTTTTGATCAAATAAATGCAGCCTTTGTGAGCAGGAGACTTCATTCAAAAAGACCCTAAATGGTTGTGTGCATTTGATCAATTCCTGCATTTTGTGGTGTTTGATATGACTTTAAACAGTAGAAAAGTAATTATTGATCATATTCACTTGTCATAAAATCATGGACAAAAACAATAATGTGGAGTTTTGGCCTGTTTGATATTAATAATGTCCTTTAAATATGAAATCACTAAAATTTCCAATTTTTTTTTTTTTTTTTGAAAATATATACATATTAATATGCATTTTTATTGTGTATATTCTACATACTAATGTTTATGCATATTAATGACTTCAAAACTGATACCTGTCTAGCACTGTCTTTTTTCGCTGTCTTTGTTGAAGAAAATTCAGTTTGATTTCATGGAGAGGCTGCTGCTGTTGGCTACATTAGTAACCATGGTAACTGGATTGTAGTTGGATTGCACATTCATTCCCATAGAAAACAGAGCAGTACATCGAGGAACTGGATGAAAATGCAGCAGTGTCCTCAAGTAATGCTTATGCATGGGAATCATACTTCTTTGTTTACAGCAATACATTTGTTTATTATTATTTATTCACTCTCATGTCATTTCAAACCTGTATGGAGCTCAGCAACTGTATGACAATGTCCTAGCAACCACCCATAATCACCCATAAATTATTAGATTGTCTCATCAAATTTTTAAAAATAATATAATAACAATAATTTAAATATTTTTTAGTAGTAAATAGAATGTACATTTTAAATGATTTTTGTCTCTTTATTAATATTAATATTAGTAATTTAGTATTAACAATAATATGACATACTGTCAGTGTTATTTTAGTATCATTGAGATATTATAGTTTTTAATTAATAGTTTTGAATTTGTTTTTATTTTTGTATTTCTGTTTTCATTTTAATTTTAGTTAAAGTTTTAGTAATTTTGTTGTGTATTTTTGTCATTTTTATTATTATTTTTTTTAATATGTCCATAGTTTTAAGACTTCAAGACAGCAAGCGTGTGGTGAGTATGTCTCTGTATGACGGTCCGGGACAAATGCATCTGTCAGTGAGACATCCATTGCGCCTGTCACTCTTCACACTGACATCTCTCTCTCTCTCTCTCTCTCTCTCTCCACACAGAGGAATGATGAGGAGGCCGTGGTGGACAGAGGAGGCACTCGCTCCATGCTTAAAGCTGGACTGGAGAAGGAGGAGCTAGAGGGTAAATACATACTAAGAATTTAAACAAATACATGTTTTTGGAGACATTTTTAATTTATAAATATCATATGTGTGATTTTGTTTTTATGCAGTTAATTTTTTTTTTTTTATCATGCATGTATGTATTTATTTATTTATTTATTTATTTATTTATTTGCCCCAAATTCTAAGGCATTAGCATTCAAAAGTTTTTTTAAAGGAATTCATATTTTTATTCAGCAAGGATGCATTAAATTGATCAACATTGACAGTGAAGACATTTATAATGTTACAAAATATTCCTATTTCAAATAAACACCGTTCTTTAGAACTTTCTATACATCAAAGAATCCTGAAAAAACTATATCAAGGTCATTTAATTTCCACAAAAATATGAAGCAGCACAACTGTTTTCAACATTGATAATAAACAGAAATGTTTCTTGAGCAGCAAATCAGCATATTAGAATGATTTCTGAAGGATCATGTGACACTGAAGACTGGAGTAATGATGCTGAAAATTCAGCTTTACATCACAGGAATAAATTATATTTTAAAATATGTTTACATAGAAAACAGTTATTTTAAATTATAAAAATATTTCGCAATATTAGTATTTTTACTGTATATCTACTTATGAAAATATTTTTTTTTTTTACTGTGCAGCAACCTAGTGGAAAAAATATTTCAAATATGGCAGATCAAGTGAGTGGATGAAAAATGTCAAATATATTTAATCTGCATATATGCACATATACTCAGACAATATTGATAAAAATAGCTAAATCTAATTTAAATATTTATATTGCTATAAATATACATATTAATTACAATTAATATTATTAATAATATTAATATTAAAACTACCAGATACACTATCTCTTTACTTGTTATAATTTTTAAATTATTATTATCAATATTATAAAATATTACATAATATTAATAGTATGTTACACCCCATAACATTTAATATTAATATTAAAGATTAATATTAAATATTAATTATAATTAATATTATTTTTAATATTTAATTAATATTAAATATTAAAATTCACATTGACAATGTACATTCTCTTTACACAGTGTGTAATGTGTTTTAGACTGACATCAAAATCTTTTGAATTGAAGGGATTTCAGTTTAGAATATGGATTTATTTTATAACAGATTCTTTCATTGTCCCGTTGCTGGAGTCTAGCATCAAATCGACAGCTTCCAGTGTGTTAAATGAGCAGCTGTGATGCGTCATCAGTCACGTACAGACGTAATGCTGTTTTTCTCACACACAATAATAATGAGCTGTTTCAGAGCAGTGGCGGCTCAGGGAACTTCATGTTAGTCTGAGAGGAAAGTCTGTGGGTGGCGAATCATGAGTGTGTGTGTGTGTGTGTTTAACTGCCTCTGAAATGTCATGAATAGAAAAGACTGGTGGGAGGACGGAGAGCTAGTATTTGAGAGCGTTTCACAGGGGAAAAGAGCAGCTACTGGAAGCATCTTCTCTAAGCATGGCAGATGACGTCAGCTGCTCTCCTGCCCCGGACGCTATTTTTACATCCTTATGTGTTTGTTGGTGAGAAAGAGGCAGAGAATAATTACAGTATCCAAATTGGAATAATAAATGGGTCATCAAGACTCCTAGTGTCTAAACAGAAGCTCCGTGTCCTACACATGTCAGAAATAATCACATGCTTTTCTGTTTATGTTTGTGCCTGCTTTATTTGCATTAATTATGAGCATGTATTTCTAACTTTAGATGATGAACTTGAAGACCTCATGTCTTGATGAGTGCATGGTTTCTTTTTTTGTGTTTATGTATTTATGTATTATAAAACATTAACATTTATGTATTTGGCAGATGTTTTATCCAAAGTGACTTAAAATAATAAAATAAAATAAAAATAAAAGAATAAATAAATGTATGTTACAGGGGTGTAACTTACTACTAACATTGTATAATATTTTGAATAATAATAATAATAATAATAATAATCATCATCATCATCATTTCTTTTTTAAGTAAATGGAATGTACATTTTAAATGTGAATTTGCTCTTTAATATTAAGATTAACATTAATCGTCACAGGTGTGCAACATACTACTAATATTATATAATATTTAACATACTATTTTAATAATAATAATAATTACATTTTTAAGCAAATAGAATGTACATTTTAAATGTGATTTTTTTTAAATGGAATGTCTTTAATATTAATATTAACACTAATGGTAACAGGGGATGTACTTTAATATCAATATTATAATATTTTTAATAATTATATAATTGATTTTTAGGTAAAAATAATGTGCATTTTGAATGCATTTTGTCTCTTTAATTTTAATTTTAATATTGTCACTGGGGAGTAACATACTATTAATATTATGTATTATTTTATAATATTGATAATAAGCCACAAAACTGATTTCATGAGAGTTTTGAATATACTATGTTTAGTCAAGAACACTTCACCAATCCATCACTCAGCATTATAGTGCGTTGAGAAGTTTCCAGAGCTCAGCTTTCATGATGTGTGACAGCAGGAGGCAGTTTCACTGACAGCACAGGCTGGCGTTATGAGGATATTACCCACAATTCCATGCAATAATGAGCCCACTGTCAAGATATAGGACAAATATATATATATATATATATATATATACACTATTTTAATTATAGTATAAATAGTATAAAGTATATAAATAATACTAAAATAACACTGTTGTTTATTAATTGAAATAAAGCTGAAATAAATAAATTTAGGCAAAATAGAAAGATTAAAAGCAAAAACTAATACGAATTTCAAAAGCACATAACATAAGTAGATGAAAAACCTACATAAAAACAAAAAACCTACATACAAATCGAGGCAAAAATAATAATTAAATTAAATTAAATTACCAAAGCACATAACAAACTTACAAACTTACTAACAGTAAAATGGAATCTGAAAATAACACTGTTTATTACACCATATATGATATTCTGAATCTTATGAGCATCTGCACGTCATCTCAAGTTTCACATCATGAATTTTCAGTGTTTGTAAACATCAGTGATGGGAATAACGGCATTATAAATAAACAGCATTACTAATGGCGTTATTTTTTTCAGTAACGAGTAATCAAATGAATTACTGTTTCCCCCGTTACAACGCCATTACCATTACTGACAATGAAATGCGGCGTTACTATAATTTATTACAATATTATTATAATTGTATTTTCAGTTCATCTGAATGGATGCGCACTGTACCTGTATTTGACGTACCGTAAACTCTAGTGTGAAGGCGCACGGCTCCCCGTCACTTTTTCTCTCACGCGCAAAGAAAGATACAGAGAGAGAGTCTTACATAACATGCATAATTGACGCACTACATGTAAACAATATTTTTTGTTGTATTTTCCTGTCAAAATAACGGAGTTCCTTTGGAATTCTTCAGTTTTTAAGAACTGCAGGGTTCTCTGGTAGTGGGCGGAAACTAATGCGCAAACGACACTCTCATTGGCTGACGCTCACCTATTATCATCCCTGTTTTGATTTCAGCAAATCAATTCGAGCGAACGCAGACTACGTGATTAATATTCATGAACCCAGCAGCTCATTAATCCTTAGTGCGTTTTATATTGTTATTAGTAGTAGAATTCGTAGTAGTTTTGTTATCTTATCATTCCCCCTCCCTTTTTTTTTTTTATAGAAACACTAAATGACAAACAACATCTTAAGCACCACCACCAGTCCCAAGTTCAGTCAACATGACAAATATACATTCATACTTGGTTATTCTAATTACTAAAGTTCTATCATCATATAATGCTAAATTATCATAATATCATATTATAATGCTTGACTGACTGATGCTAAGTGTCAGTGGATAAATAGTGTAATCAATGTACAATGTTTTATAATAAAAAATTATTCTATTTAGTGTCTATTTCATTAATTTAACATATTTATTATATTGGGGGCATCCAAGTTATTTGACATTTGAATTTTTTTTAAAAAAAGTAACGCAATAGTTACTTTCCCTGGTAATTAGTTACTTTTATAATGATGTAACTCAGTTACTGTTTGTGAGAAGTAACTAGTAACTATAACTAATTGCTTTTTTTAAGTAACGTGCCCAACACTGGTAAACATACCTTGTCAATCATATAAAGTCTAAAGCTTTGGAAATGGATATGTGAGCTCATGTCATTGAGCGTTTCCCATCGCAGGACAACGTTTTCAGTCCCTCTCATAATGTTATGTAATTCAGAGACACCAGGAGAGCTTTATGATGGGATTTAAGCCTCATTTCATCCAGCTTTCAGCAGCCGTTTAGAGACATTTTACTGGCAGGAGGAGAAAGATATGTTTCTGTATGTTGCCATTAAATGTGTGTATGTTATGTTTTCAGACAGATGATATATATTATTATATGATGGACATATGTTATGTTTTCCCAGCACATAAATGAAAGTGATGACTGTTATTTTAGCATTGTTCAAAAAGGATGAATAACTCTATGGGTTAAATATGTTTAGTAAATGTAATTATTGAACCAAAAAAGAGTACACCAAAGTGTTTCTTGTGAATTATTCACTTCAAAACCTCGTGAGCTGCCTACCTAGACAGCAATAAGGTATCATATGTTTAAGGCAGCATCCGTTCCAAAAAGTAGGCAGCTGTATAATTATTTTATAATTGTATTTTATAATTCATAATTATGAAGGAAAATTATTTCAAATGAGTCAAAGCATAATTATGCAGCCTTCTAAGACGCCTTCTTTTGGCTGAAGACTAAAGCAGTATTACATTTGTCATTTATGGAAAAGACAGTCCCATCATACATTGCAATTCAGAGTCAGTAAAAAGAAAATCCATCCAGAAATGAACACAGTTAATTATAAATGCTGATTATGTTGAAATGTTGATTATTAATGTACTTATATTTCATTCAGTGCTGGAAAATATTGCTCAATAATTGTCTTAAAGAAAAATGGAATAAAAAACTGAAATAAAAAAATATATATATTTAATTAAAACTGAAAATAGAAAATTAAAAACAAAAATTAATAACAATGATGCAAGTTTAACTAAAACAAAATGAAAACAGAAAATAAAAGCTAATACTTCAAATACAATAATAGTAAGAACAGAATACTATAATAGTATATACGTAAATATTACTAAAATAACACTGTGTTTCACTGACTGAAATAAAGCTAAAGTAAAATATGAATATTTGATGAAAAGATGAATAAATGAAAATTAGAAATGTTTTCTGGGCAACTTAAACTAAATTAAACTAAAACTGAAATAAAAAGTAAGAAATTAGTCAAAATAGGAAAATTAAATAAAAGTATTAAAAATGACAAAAACACATAATGTATTACTAAAACCTAAACTAAAATTAAAATGAAATATGATAAAAATGAAAGCTAATACTATAAATACTATAAAAAATAAACTACTGTAATAATACTAAAATAAATAGAATACTACAATAGAAATAATATAGAAATTATATTTTAAATACTACAAATTATGGTATAAATACTATATTGATAATACTAAAATAACACTGCTCTGATATTCTGGTCTGGTGTTTTTGATCACAGCAATTCATTCACTGCTGGAAAATATTGCTCCAAAATTATCTGAAAAAAATATTTTGCCCAGTATTTGTTATCCACAACTTTAAAATACAGGTGCATCTCAATAAATTAGAATGTCGTGGAAAAGTTAATTTATTTCAGTAATTCAACTTTGTTAAATGTGAGCCAAAATCATCACAATTAAAAGAACCAAAGACTTAAACTACTTCAGTCTGTGTTCATTGAATTTATTTAATACACGAGTTTCACAATTTGAGCTGAATTACTGAAAGAAAAAAAATGCACTTTTCCACGACATTCTAATTTATTGAGATACACCTGTATTGTCTTTTTAAAAAATATTTTGTTATAGCTGAGCCTTTAGCATTTACCTATTGCACTGAAAGAATTGGAACTTTGAAAAATCATGTTTTTACAGTGTGTATGAGGTTTAATTTCAGTGAAAGTTATGTTGAGATCTGTGCTGTTTTCTGCTGTTGAAAAAATGCTAATTAGCAAGTGACCTCAGAACATGATCTAAATAATTTTCTATATTTTCTACCACCTCTGACTGCTTGTGTTTGTGTTTGATGGATAGGTCACAGGACTCTGTATATCGGGGTTCATGTTCCTCTGGGCAGAAGAACCCATCGCCGTCACCGGCATCACGGACACCGACACAGAAAGAGGAGCAGGGAGAGAGACTCGGGCGTCGAAGACGGACACGAATCTCCTTCATACAGTAACCATCCATCCTTCCTTCAGCGACTTTCTTTCTTAGTGTTTTTGTCCTGTTTTTCAGTACAAATATCTAAACATTCTTAACCCTATAAAGCCCATTTCTAATCTGAAAAACCTGTCGCACACAATCTACTTCATGCCTTCTGTCATCTGATTGATACTTTATACATTTTTAGCAAGTGGAAGGACTTATAATTGTACAAACGTCCAGTTTCAGCTCGTGCTTCACGGGTCTTTTTCTGATTTTTCAGATTTCTTTCTGGACTGAAGCAGCTTAGGTTGATTACTTGATTATCAAGATATTATTTATTATAAATATCATGTTCAAATGTGAGCATGATCATCAGGCTTTTGAGGATTTATTTGTTCATCTCTTAATCATCATTGTACTGCATTGCATTATATGTTTTGATCATAAAACTAAGAATTTAAATATCATGTTTCTTCCTCCGCTATCTCAGTGTATCATAAGATATGAGCCATAAAAGCCTGATGCATCAAATAAATAAAATAAAATAAAATAAAATAAAATAAAACCTTTTTGTCTAAAGGTTCAATACACTGTTCCATTAAAAATGTCTTTACAGGGTTAATTCAAGATATATTTACTTGATACACAAAATGATTTAAAATGTTGATTTTGTTTTCTAAAAAAATGATCAAAATAAAACAAAATTTATGCTCAAAACAAAACAAAACAAAACAAAACAAACAATAAAATCTGCCAGTGAGGTAAGCAAATCGAATTTTGAATAAATGAATTTAAATACATTTTTCACAAATTGAAATTTAATACATTTATTTAAATAATAATGTCCTTTTTCATCTCAAGCAAATGTATCTTGAATTAAAAATATTTAGATGTTTTGCAAAAACAAAACAAAAATACTGAGTAAGAACATCTGTTTTTGCAGTGTTCCTTATTTTCTGTCCTTCCTATTTTCTGTTTGTTGCTGTCTTCCTCTGTCCCTTCTGATATCCTTTCATCATTTCTGTTTCCCTTTGACGGTCTGTCCTGTTGTATTATGTTTCTTTGAAGCTCTCTCTGTCTCTGTTTGGCTGTGATCTCGACAGGCTCAGAGTTGGAGTGTGTTGCTCCTTTAGCAGCTCATCATGATGACTCAGTTCTGCTAGAGAGCAGCTGCTTCTTTTCTGTGCTTTATTATTATCCACATAACGTGTGTTGAACACAGAACAGTTTCGGGTCTCTGAAGCTTTTAGCTGCCTATTTTAGCCATGTGACCTTTTGAACTGAGCTTGGTCGTTTATTGAAGTCAATGAAATGCTGTGTCACAGATACTCCCTCTCAGAGGGTTCAGTTTCTGCTGGGCACTGAGGATGATGATGAAGAGCACATACCACACGACCTCTTCACCGAGCTGGATGAGATCTGCCTGCGCAACGGAGAGGATGCTGAGTGGAGAGAAACCGCCAGGTACTGACCCATGTGACTCGGTCATGTGACTTCACCTGTCTGGATTCAGTCATTCAATATGCGCTTATGTGTCAAAGACAAATAATGATGTCTGAAAAGATAAAAAATAATTTTAAAAATAACATAAAATACAGATTTTTAAAGAAAATAATAAATATATGACAATCTTTAATCCTGATTTTATCAAATGTCTCCAAAAAAATGGGACAATCATCTAGTAAAAAGTGAAAAAATGTTTCCATAAGCCTTGAATAGAATATGAGTGTATATATATTTATTCATTTATTTAAATATTAATAATTTTTTCTAGGGGTTTTTTGATTTGACAGTTAAAAATCTTATGTCATAAAAAGGTTGAATTAAAAATTAAAATGAAATAAAAATTACAAATGTAGGCAAAAAAAAAAAAAAACTAATAAAAATTACAAAAGCACTTAACATATTACTAAAACTTAAGATAAAATTAAAACGAAAACCAAAAATATAAAAATGAAAGCAAGTTATATATATATATATATATATATATATATGTATGTATGTATATATATATATATATATATATATATATATATATATATATATATATCATATCATATAAATAATATTAAAATAACTCTGATATTTCTGTCTGGTGTTTTTCATCAGTGTCTCTAAAAAAGTGGAATAATCATATAGTAAAAAGTGATTTTCTATAAACCTTGAATACAATATGAGTATACATTACCTAATAATTATTTTACAATGTATTTTTGTTCATTTATTTATTTATTTTTTTTATGGTTTTTTTTTATTCTTGGTGTTATTTGATTTGACAATTAAAAAGATATGATGTCATAAAAAGGTCAAATTAAAACTAAAAATGAAATAAAAAATAAAAATGTATGCTATAATAGACATAAAAAATAAAACTAATAAATGACAAATGACAAAAGCACATAACATATTATTAAAACTTAAACTAAAATCAAAATAAAAACTAAAACGATATGATATTAGAAAAAAGTGTAGTAAAAACAACATGCAGGAGGCCATTTATATATTTTGTCATATGACCAATGCATGTGACAAGAAACCCCAAGAACAGGAAATGGCATCACAAAATGGCCCTCATGGAAATGTACCAAGGTCAATACATGCAAATCTGCAAAAAATAAAAAATACAAAAATAAAACAAAAAACACTGATATTTCCGCTTGTTTAGGACACTGCATGGTTAGTTCAGATTCATAATAAATGCACAAATTACATTTTAAAGCACTTGACACATGAGCTTTAAACTATTTTTAAAAGATTTCTGCTTTTCTCCATATCAGCAATCTTTATTTGTTATTAGCTCACAAATAATTAATCAATATTTTGACAGTGAGTGTTAATGTTGAGCATTTTTTAGAGATTGATTCTTGGCTGCTCTCATGTGTTTTGAGAGCATGAGTGATGTTTAATGCATTAAATCTGTTGAGCAGCATTATTCCAAGAGAGCTGAGGTTATATAAAGAAGCATTGTTGTGTAATGTCTGTGTGCGTGTGATCAAACAGAAAGGCTAAATAAAGCACTTATAATGATGATGGTTTCTACATTGTCATATGGCATCACATCTAAATGCAAGTGCACTCAGCATGAGGTTTGCTTTCATTTTTTCTTCAATAAGTAAAGAAAACATGTAGACTGTAGTAGTGCTTTAGATCTAAAAATATTAAAAATTCACATGAGGCAACACAAATTCCCATTTACTTATTCAGTAAAGGTTATAAGGAAGGTTATTTATGTTATTATTTATTCACCTGCATAACATTCATGACAGTTCATAATGCTGTCAAGCTCTAAAAAGGACAAATATGATATATTTGGCATATGAAATAAAGTCATCTCGTGCACTATATTCTGTTTCTTCTGGATTTGTACAAGAGCTTCATGTGAAAGTTATGACTTTTCAGATCTTAATTCTCAAATGTGTCTTGAAGCTCTTATTTTCCACAGACATTGGTATTCTGGCTGCAGTTGTGGTTGTTTTTAAAGAAATAGTTCACCCAAAAATGAAAATCTGCTGACAATTCATTCATTCTCAGGCCATTCAAGATGTAGATGAGTTTGTTTCTTCATCAGAACAGATTTGGAGAAATTTAGCATTCAATCACTCGCTCACCAATGGATCCTCTGCAGTGAATGGGTGCCGTCAGAATGAGAGTCCAAACAGCTGATAAAAACATCACAATAATCCACAAGTAATCCACACCACTCCAGTCCATTAATAAACATCTGGCAAAGTGAAAAAATGCATGTTTGTAAGAAACAAATCCATCATTCAGACGTTTCAACTTTAAACTGTTGCTTCTGGGTAAAATAGTTCTCTATCCATGACAATGCTTCCTCCAGTGAAAGCTGTCTCATCTGAATCAGGAGATTAATGATGGATTTGTTTCTTACAAACACGCAGCTTTTGGCTTCACAAGACAGTAATTGATGGACTGGAGTGGTGTGGATTACTTGTGGATTATTGTGATGTTTTTATCAGCTGTTTGGACTCTCATTCTGACGGCACCCATTCACTGCAGAGGATCCATTGGTGAGCAAGTGATGTAATGCTACATTTCTCCAAATCTGATAAAGAAACAAACTCATCTACATCTTGGATAGCCTGAGGATGAGTACATTCTCAGCAAATTTTTATTTTTGAGTGAACTATTCCTTTAACAGTGTCTGTGTCTCTTTGTCCAGGTGGCTGAAGTTTGAAGAGGACGTGGAGGACGGAGGTGAGCGCTGGAGTAAACCGTATGTTGCGACGCTCTCTCTGCACAGTCTTTTTGAGCTGCGGAGCTGCATCATCAACGGCACCGTCATGCTGGACATGAGAGCCAGCTCTCTGGAGGAGATTGCAGGTTGTATTTTATACTAAAGAAATTAAACATCCCGTCGTAGAACTGATTTCAATACAAACACATTGGGCTTTTGGGTGAACTCATCACTAGGTCACATTTAACCCAAAAAATAAATAAACAAGGAACAAATTGAGAAAAGGCATTAAGTGTTTTGGGGTAATGTTTGCATTGAGACATAATTTGTATGAGAATTACATTTCCCCAAATAATTCTCATTAATGCAAAAAAAAACAACGACAAAAAAAAAACCTTCCTTTGAAACTGTAATGTGAATAAAAAATTATAAACTGTTAATATAAACTGTTCATTCAATGTACAGTAGTATTTGCTGAACTGTCTTTACACTAATTTAACTTTTTAAATATAAAATCATTGTATTCTAGCATCTTGTACTATAATACAGTAAAAATTACAGTATAGTAATGAGAATCACTATTGAGAATAATTACAATTCTTGAAAATGTAAAAACAAAATATGCAGTATGGTAATGAGAGTTTGGGCAAAATGTGAGTGAAAATGCAAAAAAAAAAAAAAAAAAAAAAGAAAAGAAAAAGAAAAAATAACGGCCATAAAAACAGACTTAATTTTCTTGTTGTAAAATATAATTTGTTGTTTTTTTTTCCCTGTTTTGTTTGCATGGCGAACTGTGACCTGAACATGTTTCCGTGAGATTTACCCTTTCCTGTTCTCATGAAATGTTTGACATTTTTGGTCAAATGAGCTTCCTTTGTCAAATTAGCACATTATAGCAGGATGTGCCAGAGCTCATATGCCGCTGAGGAACACCTTAAACTGAGTTTTACACTTTAATCTCTGTGGGATTTGTGTAAGAGAGCTCAAGCCATATGTACAGACTCACAGTGTTTAAAGCTCAGGTAATTGGCACATATGTACAAAGTTCTAGTGTTCAGCTTCTGAGCATCAGTATTTCATGAGTTGAGCATGAGAGAGAGTTGCATATTCATTTGGATACGGAGGGAAAAAAAAAAAAATATATATATATATATGTGTATGTATTTATAACCTGAAAAATCGATAGAATGATGAATTCAACAACACACCTTGACCTTTTGTGACAACATAACCAATACTGGGGCATGTTGTCACAAAAGGTCAGCGTGTGTTGTAGAAGTCATCATTCTATCTGTATACGAACTGAATTTTTTAATGTAATTTCAATGCACTAGAACAAGCCTCCAGAGGCGAGTGCGCTGTGGAAATTGTCTTTATCGCTTAGTGTCAGTCATGAATTATACAGTGTTTGCACCTCACTCTCTTAAGCATGTGAATTTTGCATTACTCAAAGCTGTTCTGCATCTTCAGATACATGCAACGGATCTCTGAGCAGCTGCTCCATCGCTTGTCATCAACGTCAATGTCAGTTTCTTGATGCAGAGTTCAAGGAACATCTGCAGAATAGACACAGATGAGGTTTTTGCCAAACATTTAGCACAGATTAGCCATTTAAAGATCACATTAGCTCCGTATCAAGACAGCACAGGCCAGACATGTGCTGTGTTAAGAATTCATCATTCTATTTATTATTCAGGTTCGAAGTGAATAATTAACACTTTGGTGGCACATATGAAATGAATATAGCATTCAGCAGATCTATACTGTTGCACATCTGTGCCACTGTTCACATTTATACAATTACAATAAACATATAAAAAGATCATCTAAATGACATCAGATTATTGCCAAATTGTTAATATTTCATGGTGATGTTACAAGTGTGATATTTATATTGATTATATCCTTTAAATTCTTAAGTTATATCCATTAAATTCTTTAAAAAAGTTTACATATTTTAATTTGTAAAATATTTATTTATTTATTTATTAACATTTTGAAAAAATGAGATGTTTTTTTTTTTTTTTTTTTTTTTAGGCCAGTAATAATGAATTTTATCTTCTGCAGCTGATAATTTGTAATGTTGTATGTTGAATTTCTTAGAAATGGTGCTGGACCAACAGGAAGTGGCTGGGCATCTTGAAGAGGATGTCAGGAAGAAGGTCAAAGAGGCTCTTCTGAAGCAGCACCATCATCAGAACCAGAAGAAACTGGCCAATCGAATTCCCATCGTCCGCTCTTTCGCTGACATTGGAAAGAGGCAGTCTGAGACAAACTGCATGGACAAAAACGGTATTCACCTGCCCTTGCACAGAAAATAAAGGAAGTCGCAGGTCTGATTATGCAAATAACATCAAAACTATATACTACTACAGGTTAAAAGTTTGGATTCAGTAAATGAATATGAAATGAGTATTATTATGAGCAAGGATGCATTAAATTGATCAAAAGTGACAATAAAAACATTTATAATGTCTTTATTGAAGGATCATGTGACAATGAAGACTGGAGTAATGATGCTGAAATTCCAGCTTTGATCATAGCAATAAATTACATTTTACAGTATATTCAAATAGAAAACAGTTATTTTAAATTGTAACAATGTCATTTTGAAATATTTTTGATCACATAAATGCAGCCTTGATGAGCAGATGAGACTTCTTTCAAAAACATTAAAAAATCTTAACAGCCAAATTTAAATAAATATTTATAATTTTCATTTTATTTTATTTTATGTATATTTTTATATTTATACATATTTATGTTTTTAAAATATTTATTTATTAATTACAAATTGGAAAAATAAGATGAAATGGAACAATAATTTAGGCTGTTTACGTATTTACTTATTTATTGCAGTTGTCACTTCTGAAACTTCGAAATTGTCCAATTTATGTCCATTTTGTTGTTGCTGGTTTCAATCTGTCACTCCCAAAAAACAACTCACACATGTCAGATCCACCATCTCAGAGTTTCAGTGTCTCTGTTGTCTTGTCTCCTCTTTATATGTGTGTGTGTGTGTGTGTGTGTGTGTGTGTGTGTGTCTGACAGGCGCTTCATCTCATCTCTTTAAGTCTCCTCTGTGGCGATCAGTTGTTTGTGATGGGAATGATGGGCAGGTCTCATCCTGTTCTCCATGTTGGCCTCTGTGCTGCTCGTCCAGAGCGTCCATCACCTCACCTCTCCCTCCTCCATCCTCCACATCCACCCACCCAAACCAGAACCCCACCACGTCCTTCAGCCTGGACAGAGACGACGGCTTGGATCCAGGCAACTTTTAACTTCAGAGACTTTCCCTTCTGCTGTAGTGCTTCCTAAAACATAACGTGTGAAGGTGGTTATCTCAGCAGATAGGTTGCACGTGGTAAACAAAATGCAGTCTAAAATGCTGAGACAGGCTACGAGAATGCATGATTCTCTTAGATTATATTAATAACAAATAGCAAATGTTATTAAGCTAAAACCACACCAATAGCCATGGCTGGATTCATTTATTTGCTTGTACCTCTAAAGGGTGATTGTGAAATTTTGCCGAAGCAACAAGCCACTTTAATTTACATATTAATTTTATAATTTACAGTGCATTGAAAAAAATATGATGTAGAAATAGTTTTCCCTCAGAAATTGCTGGAGAATTTCACAATTAAGCAAGGAAGACATTAAATTAAACATGAAGTTTTGAAGTAGAAAGACATAATAGTCTTAGCAGAAATAGTGTTTTCTTGTAAAATGTACTCCAATAAACTTTTACAAATTTAAAAATCAAGCTAACTATATTTAAGCTAGCTTAAGAAGCGCTATATTTTAAATTATATAATAAAAATTATGTTTAAATGAACATTATATCTGGCATAAAAACAAGGATATATGTTAGGGAGTTTGTGACATTCTTATATTAATATTCATACTGTATATGCATAAATTGATACACAAGATGTTCTAGGAACTGTGATGATTCAAATGAATCATTTTGCTGAACCAGTTCATTAAAATGAACTGTCTGAATGTACTGAATCAATAAAATGAATCCAAACCTTTTTTTTGAGAGGGAGATACTGCATTCAGATAATGTCAGAATGATCATACTTATGAAATGAGTGCACATAAACGGCACCAAAATAATAATCACTGGTGAGATGCTTTCCTTTAAGTACATTAAATTTGTGTGTACTGTCAATCGTAATATGTTAATATAAATAAATGCATGAAATAATGCACAAGAAGCTCCAGGAACTGAAAGGAGTGATGATTCAAATGGCTTGGAGAATCGTTTTGCTTAATCAGTTCATTAAAATGAACTGTCTGAATGAATTGACTCACTAAAATGAATCCAAACATTTTTTTGAGGGTGATATTCTAATATAATGCATTAACATAATATCAGAATGATTATAATTATGAGACGAGCGCACATGGACAGCACCAAAATAATAATCACTGGTGAGACTTTTCCTTTAAGTACATTTAGTTTGTGTGGACTGTCAGTCTTAATATGTTAATATACATAAATGCATAAAATGATGCACAGAAAGTTCCAGGAACTAAAATGATTGTTGATTCAAATGATTTGAAGAATCATTTTGCAGAACAAGTTCATTAAAATAAACTGCCTGAATGAATCGACTCACTAAAATGAATCCATTTTTTGAGACTGAGATATTCTAATATATTGCATTCCTGCCATGTCAGATTGATTGTGTTAATGAGACAAGTGCATATGAACAACATCAAAATGTCATAGTCGCTGGTGAGAAGTTTGTGTGTAGAGTTCATGAAGAACTAGACATTAAAAATCAACAGATAAATATAAAAATATTAATTTATATATGTTGATTATAGAAACAACATATTTTATGTTTATTGCATAATATGCATATGTTTACATATATATAAGCAGTCTGCCGTCTGATCATGGGTAATGTAGTTTTTCACCAGGAATTCCATGTTTAAACAATTATTGTTAAAATAATGTAGGGTGATGGTTTCAACAAAAGCATATACCATTGATTAACAGCCTTATAACTCAAAGTAGATCTGTCTTTAATGTTTTATGCTTTATGGTTAGCTTTAAAATCAGTTCCCTATCTGTCGGTCACTACGAGTTATGTCATGACGACATAGGGGACTTACTTGGAAGCCCCAATCATCTCTGACTTCAAGAGAAAACGCCAATGAATATTGGCTAATGTATTTTGCATACCTGAGCCACTCCCCGTGCACACGGGTATAAATAGGTGGCAGGTGTATCCACTCATTAGATTTTTGCATCGGAGCCGAGTGGATGAACGTGTTGATCTCCACAAAGCCTTTCGTCATCTGTCTGGAAGCTGTTCTGGTTGGCGTTACGGTGCGATCAGCGGTGTCCCTGTCTGCAGCGATTCAACTAAAAGAGCAGATTTCCTAAAAGAGCTAATCACAGTCGGTTCGCGTCTTTTTAAAGACGCCGTTCCGGCCGTGTCCTCTTGGTTGCGGTCGTTTCCTATCCTCCGTCGACAGCCACGATCGTTGTCTTCAGTGTCTGGGTATCCAGCACGCTAAAGCTGTGATCGTGAATGGTTTATGTGCTCGTTCTGAGCGTGTAACCATGGCAGCGCTGCGATCGCGCCTCTCTCTCCTCACGGGGATGGGAGAGGCTCCCTCTGTCACTACCCGCGCTGGCTTCTCTGCTACGAGCAGAGAACCATCGGCTAGTGCTCTGGGCGATCTGAGGGTTTCAGTGAGAGCCTTTCCGCCGGGCCAGTCCCCACGGACCTTTCACTCCTCCCGCAGCAGCTGTTCTGTGCAGCTCCCCAGTGATTCTGGGTTTCATTTGGCGCGCCGATAGAGGATCAGATGTCGATAGCAGCATCGGGGGATGGGCAATCGTCCTCTGAGGATGAAGATTCGGCAGGGCTGCCCCCCTCGGGTGTCGCGGCCGCTGCCGAATCGGACCCAGAGTTGACGGCCGTGCTTTCCCGGGCCGCCGCGAGCATCAGGCTGGAGGCGTGCACACCTCTCAGTCCCGAGTCCTCGCGGCGAGATGATTGGCTCCTCGGCACGGGCCGTGGCTCGCGACCACGCCCTGCCCTGGTCCCTTTCTTCCCGGAAGTGCACGAGGAGCTGATGAAGTTGTGGACAGCCCCTTTTTACGGCCTGAAGCGGCTCGTTTGTCTCCCCCATCCTCGCTACCCTCGATGGCGGGGCGGCTAGGGGGTATGTTGACATTCCCCAGGTGGAGAGTGCGGTTGCGGTGCACCTGTGCCTGCAAAACGCCGGAATCGTCCTCGTCTCCCGTCCAAAGCCTGTAAGCTGAAGGCCGCTCTCGCGGCCAAAGCTTACAGCACTGCGGGCCAAGCTGCCTCTGCTCGGCATGCCATGGCTATCCTGTGAGTACACCAAGCCAAGGCATTAAAATGCACGAGGGTAATACCAACCTGAGGTTGAAGCAGGAACTGTGCTTGGCGACTGACCGTGCCCTACGGGAGACGGAAGTCACAGCGCAGTCCCTCGGGAAGGCGATGTCCACACTTGTGGTCCAAGAGCACCATCTATGGTTCAGCCCTGCTGAGACGAGCGATGTCGACAAATTGCGTTTTCCCGACACTCCCGTCTCCCAGGCTGGACTGTTCGGCGACACTGTCGAGGACTGTGCCCAGCAGTTCTCGGCAGTACAGAGGCAGACCGAGGCCATCCAACACATCTTGCCCCGGCGTGATGCATCATCTGCCACTGCGCCGCCGCCGCAGGGCAAGCCCCGGTCTGCTTGTCGCCGTGGGCGCCCTCCTGTGTTCCCCAGAGCCACTCCGCCCCATGCTGAGGTAACACCTAGGCCGGCACGTTGAGCCTTTCGCAGGAGCGCAGCGCAGCGCCCCCTGTGTCCCAGCCGGCCCCTAAATCGTTCAGGAAGGCGACAAAGCAGCCCTGACACAGGCAACCCGGAGATGTTGCAACCCGGAGGCAACCCTGCTCTTTCTTGGGAGATGGCGAGGACAGCACCGCTCCTTCTCCCGGAGGAAGGCCGGGAGGGGAATCTTCTGTTTCTGTTCCGCCACATTGTCAAAGAAAGAGCAATTTCCTTTTCCTCCGGGTCCTCAGGCTCGCGGCTCAACAATGAGCGACGCGATGCCTCCTCACTCTCGCCCACGAGCCCCCCCTTTTTGCCAGTAGCCAAGAAGTTGCGGTTGGGAGACGCAATGCCTCTCCACGCATCTCTGGCCAGTCCCTCCGGGGATGCGGGGAGTTCTGCTGTGATCGATCAAAACACGATGCCTTCTGGGCTATCCAGCTCAACTCCCCTCCGCTGCACCACCGCGGGTATGTTGATTGTCCCTTTTGTAAGTAAGTAAGTAAGTAAGTAAGTAAGTAAGTCGAGCTTTATTGTCATTCTGCTACATGTGTGGACATATAGTGGAACGAAATGTCGTGTCTCGCAGGACCACGGTGCTACATACTAGTTAAACCTAAGATAAACATACAACAATGCAAGTATAGGAAAAACAATAGAGCTATACAACAGTTAACTATCTGACTATACATATACTAAAAATACTATAACTGCTATTCCTAGTTGTCCACACATACACAAACTGAGACTGTACAAAAACTTTACATAAATACTGTACATGAAATTGTGCGAAAGAGATATATGTACATGAAATTGTGCAGAAAAATATATATTTTGTACATTATTGTGCAGAAGAGAGATTTTGTGGGAGACAGTGCATAGTGCAAAAAGATTTTGTAGTGCAATGCTCAAGTAAGCATGTATTATTTTGTAGTGCAATGTTCAAGTAGACATATATTTTCTTAAGAGTCTTTGTGGCAGGGAGTGTTTGTAGAAAGTGTCTAGTGTGCATATAGTGGGAAGGTAGAAGGTACCGGAGCATCAGAGCTCGCTCTGTCAGATTGCTCAACAGCTTTTTTGCCACTCGCACGGAGTTTGGGGGCGTGGCTTGCGCTGCCCAACCCGTCCCGCTGGCTCATTCGCACAATCCGACTCGGCTATGCGATTCAGTTCGCCAGGCAACCTCCCAAGTTTAGCGGCATTCTCGAGACTTCGGTGGCACACCGAGACACACCTGTCTTGCGTGAGGGGATTGCTGTCCTCCTGGCAAAGGATGCAATCAAGCCGGTCCCTCCAGCCGAGATGAGGCAGGGGTTTTACAGCCCCTACCTCATTGTACCCAAGAAAGGCGGTGGTCTTCGGCCAATCCTGGATGCATCTAGCCCCAGGATTGGTTTGCAGCGGTCGTTTCTATGGTTTGCGCTCAAGGGTCAGGCAGGGAAGTACAGTGTTCTCCCCTTCTGGCTGTTCCTGTCCCCCCATGTCTTTACGAGGGTCACGGAGGGCGCCCTTGCCCCGCTATGGGAAGTGGGCATCAGGATCCTCAACTATCTCGAGCATGGCCCGCATGCGAAAACAGTTGTGTGATGACAGGGACCCAGTGCTCCGGCACTTCAGGTCAACTGGGAAAAGAGCAAGCTCTCCCTCATGCAGAGAATCTCCTGATGGAGGGAACGGAGACGTTATGTCCCCATGCCACAATCTTGAACCATCGCTGGTAGCCAGGGACTCGTTCTCGGCTCCTCAGCGTAAAACCTAATGAGTGGATGCACCTGCCACCTATTTATACCCGTGTGCATGGGGAGTGGCTCAGGTATGCAAAATCCACTAGCCAATATTCATTGCCGTTTTCTGTTAAAGTCAGAGATGATTGGGGCTTCCAAGTAAATCCCCTATGTTGTCACGACATGTCTCCGTTCCCTCCATCAGGGAACGAGGGTTACGTACGTAACCGAGACGTTCCCTTATGGAGAAAATGAATGGGATCTTTGCATTCTATTGGATGACAGAACTACATTTCCCATGATTCTCTTTTGCTGCACAAGAATATAATACAGAGTAAAGTGTCAGTTAGGCACCTAATGCACATCCTTTCCTCTTGTTTTTAGCACAAATGCCAAAAAAAGCTTAAAAATTTCCAATACATAATTTTTTTTTTTTTTTCTGCACAAAAACATAACTGGCTATGGTTTTTAAGTACTTGAAGGCAGCAACAGTTTACTTAACATTCATGCTACTAAAAAATGTAGTTAAAGTTAGTAGCATTGTTTCTTTTAGTTGGTTAAACCCAATACTGATGTTGAATTTACATTCATTTACATTTATGCATTCTGCATTTTGTCCAAAGCAATTTACAAAATTAAATCAAATGTAAACAGTAAGTGTGAATTTAGTGTTATACAATTTGCTCCAGTAGATAAGCAGTGTAATTTTGCAGATAAATTACATGATATTGTACTGTGAGGAAGGTGAAGGCTATTCTGAATATTCATCACCTTTATACAGGGCTTATGTTTAGGAAGATTGCCAGCTTCCCACACGCTAACGCTAACGCATGAAGTGTACCAGACCCTTCGTTCTGTGCCGTGCAAATGCTCAGAGCATCATTAGTACTGTAATTCATGCAGCGCTGAGCCAAAGCTGCATTAAAACAGCAGCGAGCATGACTAATAAACACAAATCTGTTCATGCCATGTGAGATGCTCTCTTAACTAAGGACTTTGGTGCTGCTTCATGTGCTGAAAGCTGCTTTAGCTGCCTTTAGAGTAGAGCGCAATCGAGTTTCCATAAAGTGATGCTTGGTGATTTATTCATTTATTTATATCCATTTTTGAAGGCAAAAATGTGAAATTAGTACTAGCCATCCTCTCTGCTCATTATGTCTCTTTATGGATGTAGTAATCAATAGTGATGGTCAAAACACATCTGAGATCATGACAGACCTCCATTAAAATCATTCTCTCCTACCAATCCATAAACACAATCATTTTAATCTGCTACATTTAATACAGCCAATGCTTATGCTGCGTTCCATTCATCGGCTGATTAACACTGATTAGTATTGTCATTGTATTGATTGATTGATTGATTACTAGTCTCTCTGTCTGCAGGTCAGATGATTCCACCGCAGTCTCAACCGCTGACCACAGAGGGCAAGAATGACGTGAGCCGTGAAAACAGTGCTGTGGACTTCAGCAAGGTAATGATGCAGAATTAAACTACACTACTTGTCAAAAGTTTGGAAACATTACAATTTTTTTATGTTTTTAATGAAGTCTCTTCTGCTCACCAAGGCTGCATGTATGTGCTAAAAAGTATAGTAAAGCTGCAATATTGTGGAATATTATTGCAATTTAAATGGTGTTTTCTATTTTAATATATTTTAAAATGCAATTTATTCTTGTGATGCAAAACTGAATTTTCAGCATCATTACTCCAGTCTTCAGTGTCACGTGATCCTTCAGAAATCATTCTAATATGCTGATTTGCAGCTCAAGAAACATTTCTGATTATTATCAATGGTGAAAACTGCTTAATATTTATGCAGAAACCATGATATACAACCATTCAAAACATCTATTTTAAATTGTAATAATATTTCACAATATTACCATTCTACTATATTTTTGAGCATAAGAGACTTCTTTCAAAAGCATTAAAAAGTCTTAACCCCGAACTTTTAAAAGGTAGCTTATATAACCAGAATTTTTTATCGTACAAAAAACAAAAGCAAAGCAAATCATTAATCACCAATTCCCTTAAAAGTAGATGTATTTTCTTGCTAAATGTAATATATAATGTAGAATTCTACAAACATGCATTTATTTCCATACGTTTTATGGACATTCTTAATTTTTTTCTTCGCAAAAGCACAAATCTTACTGCATTTTATAGTGAAATGTCCTGTTAATTCTACAGTATATAAATTTCACTATATTTGGTTTAGCAACTTAAAGTTTCTGTTAAAATAGCTAAGACTTTTTGTCAGTGTGACATGTCTTGCAGTTCAGTACAGTACACAGAGGTCTGTGGATTTTCTGTGAAGCTCTTCCGTCTGCTGTCTGTCTGTTCTGGGAAGAGGGATTACGCTTTAAACACACTGCGGTTGAAACCCTCTTTACCTGACATTAGACTGTTCTGTTTCTTGTATTAAGTGGGTATTATGTTGTGATCCCCTGAACAGATGAGAGAGCGGCTGCGGTGCTGTCAGGGGTCACAGGGGTTGTGATGAAATGCTGCAATAATATAGAGAGTAATATTATGAAATCTTACACAACACATGTTTAAGGTACATGTTTAAGATGGCTCCGCACATGGCAGCTACTGTGCTTTGCTCTTCAGTGTTTGTACTGTTTTTGTTCGTTTTTCCTGTTTTTTGTTTCTCAAACACCATCAGATTTATTAGGGATGATCTGCTGAACATTCGGCAGAACACACCACAAAATCTTTTACCGGTTTTTGATTATTCGGATGTTTTGCTGGACATTGTAGTTGGCAGAGCCGTAGCTCTGGTCAAACGCTTCAGGACGCGCAGACGGGGGAAGCGAGCCGGCGCGCTCGTGAAGCTCAGACAGCGCGGATTTAGAACGCCGTTGCCTAGCATCCATCTGGCGAATCTCCGCTCTCTACCCAACAAAATGGACGAACTCCTTCTGCTCTCCCGGACAAACAGGGACTATTCAAACTCTGCTGCTCTGTGTTTCACGGAAACCTGGCTGAACGACGCCATACCGGACAGCGCGTTACATCTGCCTAACTTCCAGCTGATCAGAGCAGATCGCGAGGCAGAATCAACGGGGAAATCGTGCGGCGGCGGGACGTGCTTTTACATCAATGAGAGGTGGTGTACAGATGTAACTGTGTTAAAGAAGATGTGCTGTTCTGATCTAGAAACGCTCTTCATTAACTGCAAGACTTTCTACTCGCCGCGGGAGTTTTGCTCGTTCATTCTCGTGAGTGTTTACATTCCTCCGCAAGCGCACGTGAGCTCCGCTTTACAGAAACTTGCTGATATGATCACAGAGACTGAGCAACAACACCCGGACTCTGTTTTAATCATTCTCGGGGACTTTAATAAAGCAAATCTCTCTCGCGAACTGCCAAAATACAGACAGCACATCACATGTCCCACCAGAGACAGTTATATACTGGATCACTATTACACTGCGATAAAGGATGCATATCACTCTGTCCCACGAGCAGCTTTAGGACTCTCTGATCACTGTTTGGTTCATCATATATACCGACCTACAGGCAGAAACTCAAATCTGAAAAACCTGTATTAAAAACTGTTAAAAGATGGACTAATGAAACAGAGCAGGTTTTACAAGCCAGTTTCTCTCACTGATTGGAATATTTTTGAAGCTGCCGCAAATGATCTGGACGAGCTCACAGAGACGGTAACATCTTATATCAGTTTCTGTGAGGATATGTGCATTCCTACCAAGACTCATCTAACTTACAACAACGACAAACCATGGTTCACTGCAAAACTCAGACAGCTCCGTCAGGCCAAAGAAGATGCTTACAGAAAGGGGGATAAAGTCTTGTATAAACAGGCCAAATACACACTGGAAAAGCAGATCAGAGTGGCAAAGAGGAATTATTCCGGCAAGCTAAGGAAAAAATTCTCTTCCAGCGATTCTGCTTCAGTGTGGAAAGGTATGAAAGATATCACCAGTTACAAGACACCATCCCCCAGCACTCTGGAGAATCAACAACTGGCAGACGATCTGAATGAGTTCTACTGCAGGTTTGAAAAAACACCCCACACCCGCCCTGAACACCTCTCCACACAACCATTCACACCTCCAGCAACCCCCCTCTCCCCCACACCTGCAATTCAGATCAACGAAGATGAGGTGCGCCAGGTCTTCAGGAAGAACAAAAGAAGGAAAGCACCAGGCCCAGACGGTGTGTCACCAGCCTTGCTAAAAATCTATGCTGACCAGCTGGCCCCCATCTTCACACAGATCTTCAACAGATCACTGGAGCTGTGTGAAGTCCCCTCATGCTTCAAACGCTCCACCATCATCCCCGTCCCAAAGAAACCCAAAATTACTGGACTTAATGACTACAGACCTGTGGCTCTAATGTCTGTGGTCATGAAATCATTTGAAAGACTGGTTTTGGCTTATCTGAAGGCCTCCACTGGACCCTTACTGGACCCCCTGCAGTTTGTCTACAGAGCAAACAGGTCTGTGGATGATGCAGTCAACATGGGACTGCACTTCATCCTGCAGCATCTGGACAGACCAGGGACTTATGTGAGGATCCTGTTCGTAGACTTCAGCTCCGCTTTTAACACCATCATCCCGGACACCCTTCAGAATAAACTAACTCAGCTCTCCGTCCCCACCTCCGTCTGTCAGTGGATCAACAGCTTCCTGACAGACAGGCAGCAGCTAGTGAGGCTGGGAAAATACACATCCAGCACCCGCACCATCAGCACTGGAGCTCCTCAGGGTTGCGTTCTCTCCCCACTGCTCTTCTCCCTCTACACCAACGACTGCACATCTAAAGACCCCTCTGTCAAGCTCCTGAAGTTTGCAGACGACACCACACTAATCGGCCTCATCCAGGACGGTGACGAGTCTGCTTACAGACAGGAGGTTAAGGAGCTGGCTGTCTGGTGCAGTCTTAACAACCTGGAGCTCAACACGTTCAAAACTGTGGAGATGATCGTAGACTTCAGGAGAAACCCCCCTGCTCTCCCCCCACTCACCATCATGAACAGCACTGTGACTGCAGTGGAGTCATTCAGATTCCTGGGCACCATCATCTCTCAGGACCTGAAGTGGGACAATCACATTGAGTCCATTGTGAAAAAGGCCCAGCAGAGGTTGTACTTCCTTCGCCAGCTGAGGAAGTTCAACCTGCCACAGGACTTGCTGAATCAGTTCTACTCCGCCATCATTGAATCCGTCCTCTGCACTTCAATAACTGTCTGGTTCAGCTCAGCTACCAAATCTGACCTCAGAAGACTACAGAGGGTAGTCCGGACTGCTGAGCGAATCATTGGTACAACCCTCCCCACTCTCCAAGAACTGTACTCATCCAGAGTGAGCAAAAGGGCTGGCAAAATCACTCTGGACCCCTCACATCCAGCACACTCCCTCTTTGAACTGTTACCGTCTGGTCGACGCTACAGAGCTCTGAGCACCAGAACGACCAGACACAGGAACAGTTTCTTCCCTCAGGCAATCCATCTCATGAACACTTGACATTAAACGTGGAACACACAACACTATCATAAATTATTTATTCACCACACATACTTATTTTTTCATTTCAGATTTGCACATATCAGACCTGTACACCATAATTGTCTATATTATATATTGTGTTTTTGCTGTTTGTACATTGCCTATTTGTATATTTGTAAATTATTCTCTTATTATCTGTGTCCTGTCCTGTTGCTGTCTTTCTTTTGCACTGTAGAGCTTCTGTCACTAAAACAAATTCCTCGTATGTGTAAACATACTTGGCCAATAAAGCTCATTCTGATTCTGTTTCTGATTCTGATTCACATGGCCTTTTGCATTATGCAAACATATATAATCTCTTTGGTTCTGTACATCATTTTGACCTTTGACCCTAAACCAGTCTAAGAACACATTTCCATAGGAACCAAAATTCCAGATTTCTACAAAGAGCTTTATGGATTTGTTTTTCATGCTTTTTAATATTCCATATCCAGATGTGAAAATCACTTAGAATCCTAGATTTGGATGGTTTGCATAATTATGGCTTGAAAATACTGAGGTTAGGTTTTTTTAGTATTATTGAGGTACTGTTATACTTTTTATTGATATTTTGAATTAGTTTTTTTTAAGCAATGTTTAGATTTTTTTTTTTTTTTTACATTTTCATTAAAATTGTAGGTAAAATTTGAGTAATTTTGTTGTTTTTTTTGTCATTTTTTTAAAGAACATCTGTATAACTGCTAAATTATTCAATTTACAGATACTTTTTACTCAACTTTTAATATCTATTTAGTCTGTATAATAAGGTCTGTATAATAAACCTGTTCAAAACATCCACGCCAGGCTTTGTTCTCGGCGTGCATGTGTATTTCTCATCTAGTGATGCAGTAACCTGACTCTGCATAATGATTTGTGTGTAGATAGACCTGCACTTCATGAAGAAGATTCCTCCGGGTGCAGAGGCCTCTAATGTTTTGGTTGGAGAGCTGGAGTTTCTGGACAGGCCTGTCGTTGCGTTTGTCCGCCTCTCTCCTGCCGTACTTCTGAACGGCCTGGCAGAAGTGCCTATTACCACCAGGTGAGCATAGAACCGGACAGTTTAGACTATATTGATAACCTGACACCTGTTACATTACTGTTTTGATGCTGATCTCTCAGGTTCCTGTTCATCCTGCTGGGGCCTCTGGGTAAAGGACCACAATATCACGAGATTGGCAGATCAATTGCTACTTTGATGACAGATGAGGTAAGAGGGCATGAAGTTGTTTTACAGTTGTTTACATCTTCTAACAAATTACTGTTTGTACTTTGTATATTCGTATTTTTATATCATTTTAAATTGTATTAATATTTGTATTAGTATTGTATTTGTATTAATATTATATTTATATATATATTTTTTTAAAAATTATCATTCTGATTTCTGTAATTTGATTGAACAGGAAATTTTAGAGAGACACAAAGCAATTAATACCACAGAAAACCTCACAGAGTTCATCAGATCTATCAAAAATGATGTCACTTCCTGGAAGATGATGTAATTTAGGAACTGGCTTTTGCTAATTAAAGATTAGATTTTTCAAAAAAAAAATATTCAGATGAAAATGGAAAAACAAACACATTAATTATCTATTAACACAATATTCAAAAGAGAAAGCTATTTTGTTTGAAACTTTAATTAGAGAAAGAAAAAAATTAAGAAACACCTGGGATATTTCATTAAAGATTTGTCTGTTTTTGTCATCCACTCAAATCAAAGCAAAATTATTTAAAATTTACTTAAAATTATTAAATATTTGTTTACTCAAATGTGCTAAAAGAAAACTAATGTGATTTACATAAACTTTTATATTTTATCCAATATATTAAGAGAGACATAAAACTGTACTACATGGAAGGAATGACCCATTAATATTGATAAATGTAACTCGGTATTGAACATTTCCATCTTTTATCGTATAATTGTTGCTTTGCTTTACATTGTATGTAAAAACACTCCACAAATTCCCAACCGTGAGTGGCTTATTGCTTGAATCAACTGGATTTGGTGCAGACTGAAGCGCTCTCACAGAGAGGAGAGCACTGGAGACTCCTGAGGTCTTTCACAGCTCAGCAGATTCTCTCTCACTTAGTCTTTGAGGTGCAGAGGAGACTTACAGAACAGCCCTAATAACATGCAAATGACTGCTAATTAGCCAGGAAACCACCCTCGTACCAAGCTGCTGCTTGATGTTGCTAAGGCAACATCTTAAGACATTGTTGAAGAGCGTGAAAATGTGAATATGTACTTTTCTTCCAGGCTTCCAGTATATGAAGTCTTAAAGAAATAGCTTGTCTTAAAATGAAAATCATTTATTTACCATATTGTTTTCTTTCTTTTATGAAACACAAACAGAATAATGGAATAATAATGTCCAAAATGTGTTTCAGTGCGTTTTTCTCTGAATTCTGAGTTTAGATCTAACAATTCTTTTTTTTTTTTTTTTTTTTTTTTGAGTTTATATATTTCGATTCTGACTTTTTTTCTTGGAACTCTGAGAATACATTTCTGACTTTTTTTTTTTTAATTATGAGTTTACATCTCATAATTTTGACTTCTCTCAAAATTCAGATTTTCATCTCATAATTCAGACTTTTTTCACCGGAGTTCATTTGAATTTTGCATCTTGCAGTTCTGACCTTTTATTTCTTATCATTTTCAGCTTACGTCTTGCAATTCAGACTTTTTTTCTCGGAATTCTGAGTTTACATTTTACAATTCTAACTTTTCTCGGAATTTTGAGGTTAACGTCTTGCAATTTTTACTTTTTTCTCACTAATTGTGAGTTTATATCCCACAATTATTTTTTCTCGCAATTTTGTTTCCGCCATGAAATAGAAAAAATGTAAAAGGTAATCCTGATTTTTTTAATCTCACAATTCTGAATTTTCATTGCAATTGCGAGTTTATATGTCACAAATGACTTTATTACTCTCAGAATTGAGTTTATGTATTTATAGAAATAGAAATAGAAATAGAAATTGAAAAAAATCTAAATATTTATATAAAAAAGGTCAGGAATTTTGAGATATGAACTTAATTTTATGCTTTATTTTGTGGTGGAATACATTTTTGACTAAGAATGTTCTGGTTTTGTCTTGTAGGTTTTCCATGATGTGGCCTATAAAGCTAAAGACCGCAATGATCTGATTGCTGGAATTGATGAATTTCTTGACCAAGTTACAGTTCTGCCACCAGGAGAATGGGACCCGTCCATCAGGATAGAACCGCCAAAAAACGTCCCTTCCCAGGTCAGTGAAACAGAAACCAGAAACTTACAGTAAGACAACACCGAGCTGAAGTAGGATAGAAAACAGAAGGATTGAAGTTTAAGAAAATTTAGTCTTTTGACTCTTAGTCAGAAGACTAAATATGTGTTTCTCATGATCTTAAAAGGCTTTTAAAGGGATCATCGGATGCCCATTTTCCACAAGTTGATATGATTCTTTAGGGTCTTAATGAAAAGTTTGTAACATAGTTTGGTTAAAATTTCTCAATGGTAGTGGAAAAAACACATTTTTTACCCTCTCAAAAACAGCTCTTGTCAGAGCAAGCCATTTTGAAGCATTTTCCTTTAAATGCAAATGAGCTCTGCTCACCCCGCCCCTCTCTTCCGAGCCGCTCTCTGAGGGACTGTTTACTTTAGCCAAATTCATCGTGAAACTTGCTAAATAGCACGTTATTAGGAAAGGCGATTTGCAAAGATTCATAAAAGAACCTTATACTCACTTCTTCTGTTGGTGAAGCTGGATCACGAATGATTCGCGCAAACATAGATACATTTAGGTAGATCGGGGATCTGTGCATTCCCTTCAGAAACAAACGTAATCCACTGTGTCTTCAGCGGCTCAAATGTCGGGAGTAAATGACGACTGCTATGTTCATTATTACATCCAACAACAAAACACCTCGATTGCTTAGGAGACATTCTTGTCTACATCTGCTCCGGCGGTGAAACAATGGCGGACTGATGACGGTTCACTCAGGGTGGGTTTAAGGTAAGACACCAGTCCAGTCTGTGCTGAAACGCTACTGTCAATCAAACTATCGTGGGAGTTTCCACTGTCAGAAGTTGTGAATCGTACCAAAATAGCGAACCGTACCGTACCACTTTTTTGGTAACCTTCCGTTGGGGTAGCAGCACAGCAAAGGGTACCAACAGGGTGGAGCTAAACTCACTGCAGAACATTGATTGGTTGACTAGAATCGTCACTTTTGCGTGATACAAGGGGATAAAGCTTCTCCTTGACTCGTTCCGCTCTGCATATTTACATCAGAGTGCGCAAACACAAAAAAATATAACAGTGTATTTTATAGCTTTATATTTTCACACAGACAATTGCCGTTTCTCAATATGCGTCCTTGTCTGTTTTTGTGGACTTGTGAAACGTCATTGCCCAAAAACCCGTGTAATTTTCAAAATATTACCGTTATTATGTCATGGAATGTAGTTTTAAGAGTTTTTCAGGCGAGAATGTAGTTGTTTAAAACTCAAATCTGCGGTTTATTTATAAAGATAGAGCCTATTTGAAAATTTACTATGTCGATTTTGGCGCTCCAGGCGATCAGCGGGCGCTCACTGCTCATGTATCCGCATAGAGCAGCCTTACGCTCGGCTAGTCCTTCCGACATTTGCCGCTGGCTCTGATGTCTCTGTAGTGATTGAACATGAGATACAACAGGCATTAACAGGCATTCGTGGTCTCATGAATCTATTATTTGTTCCTGGTCATATTGTTTTGGCTGAGCACAAAGTTATGTTTAACTTTATATATTTATTTTGAACTTTACCGTAGTACAGCGCTGACTTTGTAGCATACGTTTGACTGAATTGTTTGCTTTTGTCTTTATTTCCTCTTATATAAGCCTCTTATACTTTGTACTTATACTTTTATAATGGCTATTATTGTTCATTAAAACTGACATTTAACAAAAATAGGCAGAGTTGTGCTTATTGTTGCACTTTATTGTTGATCGCTACTTTCCGGCATACACCACCACCACGTCTATCAAGTAAGGTTGGCGGTGGAAACGCAAGCTGGATCAGGATGTTTGGTCCCGAACCGTGCCGTACTGTACTGTACTGACCCGTACCACTCGGTGGAAACGAGCCATTAGTGAAGGAAAAGCATCATGAAGTGCTCATTACACATATTCCTCCTTCAAAAGTGTTAAAAGTATCCCATGGATATATTTTGGTTAATATAAAATGAAAAACTGTTTGCTAAGTCAAATTCAGTGTTTTCTACCACATGTGTATGTACAGTAAGTCATGTGATGTAATGCACATGATTTATAAAAGCACAGCTGGCCGTGAGTCTCCATCTGGTTATAAAGATTAAATGCAGCATTTGCTGTTGAATCTCTATCTAGAAAATATTGAAGAGAGGATTAACACTGTACTGTAAGAGAAAAGAGTGAAAAATCGCAGACATTAATCTGAGGAACAACTGAGCATACAGTGATTCATCTGAACCCTGATGATCTAAATGATTTGTTTGATATGCCCCCTGAGATTTTAAATGCTTTAATGAGATAATTGACCCCAAAATTACAATTCTGACATTATTTACTTGCTGTAATGCTGTCCCAAACCAGCATGACTTGTTTCTACCACGGAATACAAAATGAAGACATTTTTGGGGCGCTTGTCTCTAAAAAAAAAAGCACTACTATTTAATACTTACATTAAGCAAGGATGAATTAAATTAGCCACAAGTGATAGTAAAGGCATTTATAAGCAGCAAATCAGCATGTTAGAATGATTTCTGAAGGATTATGTGACACTGAAGACTGGAGTAATGATGCTAAAAATTCAGCTTTGATAACAGGAATAAATTACATTTTACAATATATATTCACATACAAAACAGTTATTTTCAAATGTAATAATATTTCACAATTTTTACTGTATTTTTGATCAAATAAATGCAGCCTTGATGACCATAAGATATTTCAACAAACATTAAAAAATCTTATCAACCAAAAACTTCTGAATGTAAGTGTAGGTTTAGAACAGCATCGTGGTGAGTAAGTGATGCAGCTATGCAGTGTAATTATAGCTATAAATTAGTTAAATAAATGCAAGTAACACAAGACCAATCATAATTCAGTATGCAAATGTTATGATGACATCATAGCTGTCTAAAGACAAATGTTTGCATGTTAAGCAGGCTGAAATAATTGCTGTAGTTTAATATGTACAGTCACAGATTTAGAACCAACACTAAGCAGAACGTTTGAGGAATATCACTGCAAACACTCCTCTCTCAGTTTTCTCTGTCTGTGTGTCTGATATAACAGGAGAAGAGAAAGATCCCTGCAGTGCCTAATGGAGAGCTGGCAGAGCCGGAGGAACATGGTGGACATGGAGGCCCTGAGCTGCAGCGCACCGGGAGGTCAGTCTGGAGTGTGTGTGTGTGTGTGTGTAAGTGTAAGTGTGCAGACACATCACAATCACGTGTCAGTTTGTGTGAAAGCCTTTGAAAATAAAAAATCATAAATGAGATCGCATTAATATCTCCGTTTAGAGGAAATGGAGGTGTTTGCCGAAGACTCCTGCTTTTTAGATGTTTTTTTCCCTGTGTGCTCTAGAATCTCAGAAGAGATTTTAATTTATTCTTACCAACTGTGTCTAGAAACCAAAGTCAAGATGAAATCTTTAATCAATATGAAAACATTTATCATTAATTTTTTTCCAAATGATCTGAGCTGTTGTTCACATTTTATTGATCTATACTCACATATTTCTTTAAATTAATTTAAGGAGAAACATCTAAGACAAAGGTGACACATTTTTGTATTATCAGGGTTATTATAGTTAATTAAAACTAAAACCTTAATAAATATTTTTTGTTATTTGAAATAAAATAAACTTTAACTGAAATATTTTTCAGCTAACTTTTTATTATTTCAGCTAGTTGCCGAAGCTACATTTCTCATTTTCATTTAGTTTAACTTTATATAATAAAACGGAAATAAAAATGATTAAAAACTATGTAGACATTTAAAAAAACACAAAAACTAATAAAAATGACAAAATACAACAAAAATACTAAAACTTGAAAATGAAAATGAAACAGAAAATATAAAAATAAAAACTAATTCAAAATATTAATAAAAACTATAATAATTTCTCAATGATACTAGATGAATGAAATCTGAACATTGGATAATGCCATTTTCAAAATTCTTGTTTGATATTGTTGACTCATTGGAGTTAAAGGTTTTTACAGAGGGGATTTTGGATTTCTCTTTTTATCACTCTTCAAATCAGAAAATATTGTCAACAGACAGAAACATTTTTTTTAACCATGTTTTTAGGAATAATGTGTTGTATAAAATCATGAAAATTATATATGAGCAAATCCTTCTGTAAGAACCTTCAGAATACAGATAGGAGTAAAACTGTAAAGTTTGGTGTATGTAAGTGCAGGTGAAGTAAATTAAAAAGCTCATTTTGAAATGTATTGTTAATTAAATTTACAGACGCAAATAGATAAAAAAAAATGAACACTTAAAAGTGCATGCTGAATGTTTTCTGTCCATTAGTCTGAAACAATATGTTACGAAAAGCCAAATAATCCAGAATCTCAAAAGTGACCACTGCATGGAAAAACAATGTTTTTGCCTGAAATACAATGGCTTAATTCCATGAACTATGAAAGGACAGCCTCTGAGAAATAAAATTTTCCTCTTTGAAGCCAAATGGCTGTAAAAGGTCACGCAGCTCACCCTTGCGTTCATTATGACAGTTAAAGGGCACATAATAATGCAGATCATTTAGGACGATGCTTTCTTTCTGTACTGCAATGTAACCAAGAGCCGTGCCACCGAAGACCAGGTTTTCAACTCTCCAGTGAACTGGACAGACGCCATGTTTGACATTTGGTCACACTCTTCCTGTTGAGTGACAGTTTTCACAACTTTGAGTGACTTTCTCTCTTCTCACAACAATAATCCCCTTCTGTTCTCAGATGGCTCTTTTCTCCCAAATGGTTCACAGCGATCATATCTGATCAGCCCTAATTAATATTTCTTTCTGGTTAAAGAATTATGCCTTATACAGTATGCATACACTGCACAAAATGTAGTTTTTCTGTATGCATGAAATATCTGGATGATATTTGCTAAATTGTGCTACAGAAAATACTGTATACCAGAATGCAATGCTCTCAATTTGACCTTGCATTTCCAGTGCGACAGATCTGTTTTGATTTTAACATCTCTTTTTTTTACTTATTTTTATCAGAATGCCAAATATTAAAACACTTTTACACAAAATTTGATTAAAAATTTATTAAATTATGGATTAATAATGGATTTTAACATCTCTTTTTTGACTCATTTTTATCAGAATGCCAAATATTAAGACACTTTTATAAAAAATTTAATTAAAAATGGATTAAATAATGGATTAAAAATATCTGAATTGGTTGAATATTTTTAAAATTTTATCCTTATATTTATGTACTACATTGGTTTCAGTTTTCAGTGTTACTCTGAATTATACATATTTGTTTTGCCACACTAGTCAGTGGTGGGTGAATTGTGAAAATTTGCTGTTTAAAGTATTTCTTCCAGACTATTGTATTTAGCATTTACTAAATTAAAATATATTTTTGTCCCTATGACAGTGCAACTGTTTTTTCAAATGCAAGACGCGCCAGACTTTCTGTCTTACTGTGAAACAACACTGGTCAGAAAACCGTGACTTCATGTGAGGAATATTTCACATATGTGTTGGCACACATGGAGAAAAAAACTCAAGCCATCCTATAGATAAACTTCTTTTTCTGTTTGTTGTTAGATGTGCAACTTGTGAGAACTTCCTTGCACTCAAAAATTAAATAAATAAATAAATAAAAATAAAAACATAACATAAAAAACAAAATAATCAAACAATCAAAAATAGTTTGAGCCTATTATTAGGTGCATTAAAATTGTTTTGCACTGGCAATATTTTCATGAGAATTACACACATTCACCCCCAAATTCCTGTAATGCATAATGATATTTTACATTTGAGTTGGGGTTTTTTTTGTTTGTTTTTTTTTAGTATTTTTGAGTTTTTTTTTTTTTTTGCTCAAATTCTCATTACTGCAATACAGTGCTATAAAAATTTAAATTTAAATAATAGTAAAATAATTTTTTGCATTATAGTAATGATAGTTTTCGATAGAAAAATGTTTAATTGTCATGAAAATAATTGCCTGGTGAAATGAAATAGCCTGGTGAGTGTTTATTTTGCATGTAATTCTCTGTGGAATGTAACACAGTGAATTCGGTTTAAGCCAGTTTTCCAGCTCTTTGCACAGCTCAGATGGCAGTAATCTTGTGTCTGGTGTTTTTTGTCAGGCTTTTTGGTGGATTGGTTCTGGATGTGAAGAGGAAGGCTCCTCACTTCCTGTCGGATTTCACAGACTCGCTCAGCCTGCAGTGTTTGGCCTCTTTCCTGTTCCTGTACTGCGCCTGCATGTCCCCTGTTATCACCTTCGGAGGACTGCTGGGAGAAGCCACAGAGGGACGCATAGTAAGAACACCTGAACACATCAGGCACATCTAATTGGCCTAGTTGGCTAGTCATTAATATTTGAATCTATATTAGTGTAGTCATGTAAACATGATGCTTTGTGACATATTCTCCCTTCTTCCCAGAGTGCAATTGAATCGCTGTTTGGAGCCTCCATGACTGGAATTGCTTACTCGCTTTTTGCCGGACAGCCTCTCACTATTCTGGGCAGCACTGGACCTGTCCTGGTGTTTGAGAAAATATTATTCAAATTCTGCAAGTATGTCTAATGTAAAAAAATTCTGTTTTATATTGCTTAGTGCAAACACTTATTTCAATTGTATAAGTAAATTAAAGGGATAGTTCACCCAAAAATGAAAATTCTGTCATTAATTACTCACCCTCATGTTGTTCCAAATCTGTAAGACCTTCGTTCATCTTCGGAACACAAATTAAGATATTTTTGATGAATTCCAAGAGCTCTCTGACCCTCCCATAGACAGCAAGGATCCTAACACGATCAAGGTCCAGAAACGTAGTAAGAACATCGTTAAAATAATCCATGTGACATCACTGGTTCAACCATACGAAGCTATGAGTATATTTTTGTGCCCAAAGAAAACAAAAGTAATGACTTTATTCAACAATTCGTCTCCTCCGCGTCACCCTATAGCACCATTTTGGAGAGTATCACATATGTAAACAACATATGCTGCAGCACCGTACGTGGATACGTTGTTTAAGCTTTGATCTGAACGTAAACAATGTATCCGCGTACATACGTTGCATACTGTATGTTGTTTATGTATGAGGAGACGAATTGTTGAATAAAGTCATTATTTTTGTTTTCTTTGCACATCTATCTATCTATCTATCTATCTATCTATCTATCTATCTATCTATCTATCTATCTATCTGTCCGTCTGTCCGTCTGTCTGTCTGCCTGCCTCTGTCCGTCTATCATTCTATCTACTGTTTTATCTATCATTCTATTGTTTATCTATCTATCTATCTATCTATCTATCTATCTATCTATCTATCTATCTATCTATCTATCTATCTATCTATCGATCATTCTATCTAACGATCGTTCGTCCGTCCGTTCGTTCATTCATTCGTTCAATCATCTATCTAATCTAGCAACCACCCAGAATGCCATAGCATTGCTCTAGAACCCAGCCAGAACAGCCTAGAAACTGCTTAGCAACCTCTCAGAATATCTTAGTAACCCCTAACCATGGCCTACATCTCTTCAGACTTGAAATCTCTCTTCAAACTGCTAAATAACTCAAAGTTCTTACAGCCCGTGTAACTCTCAGACTGTGTTAACACGAGTCGTGGCTCGCGGTGTGTTTGTTCGCAGGGAGTATGGGCTGTCGTATCTGTCCCTCAGGGCGTGTATCGGTCTGTGGACGGCGTTCCTCTGTCTGCTGCTGGTGGCCACTGATGCCAGCTCCCTCGTCTGTTACATCACACGCTTCACGGAGGAGGCCTTCGCCTCTCTCATCTGCATCATCTTCATCTACGAGGCCTTGGAGAAGCTCATTCATCTAGGGGAGACGTATCCCATTAACATGAACAACAATCTGGAGAAACTCACCACTTACAGGTGAACACTGGTTGGAATGGCATGAAAGACTAAAGAAAGTAATATAGATTCCAATGCTGTACAGAAGATCAGTATGCTGTAGCATTATAGAAACAAATGCATTTTATCCTCAATATTCTGTTCTTGTAGATGTTCCTGTATTGAGCCTGCAAACCCCAGCAATGCCACTCTTCAATATTGGGAGCAGAACAACATCTCAGCACCAGAGATCTTCTGGGAGGCTCTGGAAGTTCAGGTCAGAGTTGCATTTGTGTCTTTTGAGAATCCCTGACCTGGTTTACAACTGATTTTAACCCTGTAAAGCCTGCTGTATCATATTTAGCAAATTTCTAAGGCCTCTAAATTATCAGCGTAATCAAAACTTTACTAAAATCATAATGTGCACAATCTACTAAATGCCTTCTGTCATCTGATTGATAGTTTATACTTTTTAGCAAGTAAAAGGTCTTTTAATATAATCGTACAAACGTCTACCTTCAGCTTGCGGATCATGTGTCTTTTTGCTGTGAAATCTTTACTGATTTTTATAATGTAAACATAAGAATAACTTTATTATTGTTATTAATATTTCAAGATGAACACTTACTTACTGAAGTAGCTTCAGTTTACTTGATTATCCAGACAGAATTTTATTTTAGAAAAATCCTGTTCAAATGTGAATATCAAATATGATCATCAGGCTTTTGAGGAACGTTTATTTGTTTATCACTGTCATTTTATTGCACTCCATTATATGTTTTGAAACTACAGAGCTTTAATCATAAATAAACCTACTAAGACATATTATTATATAGGGATATCGAGAGACAACTGATATTTATGTAATTTTATGTAAATATCTGCTATACTGTTATAATATCTTATCGATTTACATTACAAGAATTAGAAATTGATTTTACTTTTTTACCATATAAATATCAGTATCAGTAACTGGATATTTTTGATCACTTTAGGGCTCTGAATATCAAGTTTGAGCTTTATATTCTCAATATATCGTACTTTATGAGCCATAAAAGCCTGAAGGATCAAATACTCATAATATTCATAATTTCGACCACTTATGTATGATTTCAGTGGAATGATGTCTAATTTTGTGAAAACAAAATTGTCAAAATCATCAAATTTTCCAAATATTTCACAAATGAGACATTATGAGAATAATGCCAATTGTTATTTTAGTCTTGTAACCTGCATTGCATCAACTCTACATTTGCTTTATATTTAAACAAAGTTATTCCAAGCATGTTATGTTTTGTGGGAATTAAAAATGTCTTATTTGAGTGGCATGATGGAGCAGGGCTGTTAAGTGAGATTAAGGAAATTTGAGCTGGATTACATCTGATAAATCACCATAAAAGCTAAAAAAAGATCATTGCTGCTGCTCATCTTTTAATGGGCACGAGTGGAAATAGCAGCATGTTAAGCAGATGTGTGTGTGTGTGTGTGTGTGTGTGAGATTTAGAAATTCAGTAATGCAAAGCATGTCAAGAGTTCACCCAAAAATTAATAATTTGTTATCATTTACTCACCATCCTGTTGTTGTGAGTGAACTATTACGTTAAGAAATAAAAAAAGCTATCCTAACCCATTATTTCTCTTTCTCATTTCAGGACTGCATTGAGAAGAAAGGAGAATTTGTGGGGTCGGCTTGTGGGCCTCACGGTCCGTACGTTCCTGACGTTCTCTTCTGGTCTGTAGTCCTCTTCTTCTCTACTGTGGCCATGTCAGCGTTCCTCAAAGAATTCAAGACCAGCCGCTACTTCCCCACCAAGGTACTGCAGTCATTATCCGCCCACCGTCTGTCTGAGATCTGCTGCTGCTGCTGCTGCTGCTGCGGCGTTTATGTCACGATGCTGTAGTTCTTTGCGCTCTGGTGCCCTCTAGTGTTACTGTGGAGTGTCTGCTGCTGCTGTGAGGAGGAGAATAACAACTGTGAATCCTGTTTCCTCCAGGTCAGAGCCATCATCAGTGACTTTGCAGTCTTCATCACTATTGCTACGATGGTTCTGGTGGATTACGCTTTAGGAGTGCCTTCCGCCAAACTGAAGGTCCCTAATGTGTTTAAGGTTTGTTTATGTCTTACAGTTTCAATTATTATGATGTTGGCTTGAGAAAGCTATCTATCTACCTGTCTGTCTATCTAGCTATCTGTCTGTCCGTCCGTTCGTCCGTCTGTTAAATTTCAGGCTTTTCAAACTACTTTAATATAAAAACCTTCAAACTTCAAGCTTTTAAAACCATTTCAGTTTTAAATTTTTCAAACTATTTTAAATTTTCAAACTAGGCTTTCTCCAGCCAACATCAGACTTTACTTTCACACTTTACTTTCTAGTTCACTAATATTTAATTTAATTACATTTATTTTTATCTTAATCTAATTTAATTTAATTAACACAAATGAGATATTGTGGGCTGTAAAAGTAGAATAAATTATAGAAATAAAACATTTTAGAAAATATACAAAGGGTTGTCATTTACAAGGGAATATATTAAGGAATATACAATTAGGGTTGGGTAACCGATTCTGCTTATCGACTCAGATTCTCATCGATTCTCAGTTTCAATTCTAATGTGGTTAAAAAAAATGAAGTCAAACATTTAGATATTAAACATATTTATTCTATGTCTCTTTTTGAAAAACATTTAATTGCTGCTGAATACCATGAACAAAAATCAACCGGCTACATAAAAATGTGTGTAAAATAGAGCTGCACGATTCTGGATAAATTGAGATAAATTGTTTTATTTTTTTTAATGGAGGTTGTAGCTCTCACAATTCTGAAGAAAAAACCTTAGACAACTAAACAAAATCTCATGGAATTTATGAATGGAATGATTCAATGACTTACTCTGACTTTATTTGTTTCATTACTGGATGAATCAGTGTTTTTGAATGAATCTCTTGAATGAATGATTCAAAGACAAATAAAAAAAAAAAAGATGCACACACAGGAATAGATAGGTGGAATTGAAATTTTAATTTTACAACAAGTATCCAATTCCTGACCTTAATTATCCAATTCTGGAATTTGAATTGATTTTCGATTCCCAACCAATATAAAATGTATAAAATTTGTGTTAAAAATATGATGTGAATAAATATACAATGAAATATACAGTGTTATGTACAATTAAACAAATAGTTCAATGCAGTAACTTCAGAAAAACTAAACAATGTTTGAAGTTTATTATGTTAGCCATATGTTAACTGTAACAGTATGTATTAATAGACTTGATAAGAATAGATTTGGCCAGTTTAATGTGTTTTCTGGCCAGTTTAATATGTTTTAATAAGTCTTGCAATATGTTTTCAGCCAACTCGTGACGATCGTGGGTGGTTCATTAACCCGCTGGGTCCGAACCCGTGGTGGACATGTGTGATTACAGTGGTTCCCGCCCTCCTCTGCACCATCCTCATCTTTATGGACCAGCAGATCACAGCTGTGATCATCAACAGGAAGGAGCACAAGCTGAAGGTGCTGCTAGTTTCTTCAAACTGCCTTCAAGTCTGAATGAAATGAGTTAACCTTTCGTTTGATGTGTTGTTGCTACAGAAAGGCTGTGGCTATCATCTGGACCTGTTCGTGGTGGGCGTGATGCTGGGCGTCTGCTCTCTGATGGGGCTGCCGTGGTTCGTGGCAGCGACGGTTCTGTCCATCTCTCACGTCAACAGTCTGAAGCTGGAGTCCGAGTGTTCGGCGCCTGGAGAACAGCCCAAGTTCCTCGGGATCAGAGAGCAGCGGGTCACCGGCCTCATGATCTTCCTCCTCATGGGCTGCTCCGTATTCATGACCTCAGTGCTGAAGGTCTGGAGCTCAGTGATCAGGATATTCACAATTGGATTTACATTTATGCATTTGGCTGATGCTTTTATCTAAAATTACTTCAATTACTATCTAAAATTGCATTGCATTTAAGCGCTACATTTTACACCTACATTTACATTTAGTCATTTAGTAGACGCTTTTATCCAAAGCGACTTACAAATGAGGACAATAGAAGCAATCAAAACCAACAAAAGAGCAATAAAATGCAAGTGCTATGTCAAGTCTCGGTTAGCCCAATGCAGTACACCATACACCCTTGTGAAAAAGAGGTGTACTTAATTATATTAAATGTGCACTTGGAGATAATTAAAATCTTAAAAGTATATTTTAAAAATTGTACTTGCAGATAATATAATATCACTGAAATAAAAGGCCACTTTTTATTAATGTTATTAAATGTTTCACTTTAAAGATTTAAATCATTATGTTTTAATAATCTTTTGTTATGCTTTAAAAAAGTACATTTATTTTGATCTGTTGACTAACATACTAAAGCACATGTAAAATACTTGATTTTAATTTTTAGCTGTAGTGTATTCAATATTACATTTAAAGCTAATATGTTTTATATGTACTAAATTGCAACTTCATCATTACAAATGTGTAATTGCAAACATATTTAAGTACATGACATACAAGTTTTAATAGAAATGACATTAAAGTATATTTTAACTATATGAATACTTGTCTGTACATTCAGTCAGTACACTTTAAGCGTATTTCAAAAGAGTATAAAAGCAATTACAAAATTACATACAATGATGTACTTAAGCCCTACTTAAGTGGGTCAAAAAGCACTGTTAAGTTCAGCTAATTGCATTTCATATAAATTTAAACTATTTTACTATTTATAACTAAATTTAAACTAACAAATTAATTGCAAATTAAAGCAAATAAGTGTCCGTAAAAAAAAAAAAAAAAAAAAGTTCTAACATTAAGGTGTGCATTGTTCACACATATGTATTATTATTATTATTTCCGTAGTAACTACTAAAGTGTACTTCTTTTTCATAGAGGGTAGAGGAATCAAAACCATTACATGGGTTTTTGCCAGCATTGTTCTCTGCTGTTTGAGTTATACTGTAGAAACGCTAATTTAGGAGTGTATGTTAAAAGTGTTCATACTATGAGGAATCAAATTGTACTTGACATTTGAAAAGTAAAAGGTCATTAAACAATAAAAACACATATAAAACCAAAACTTGATTAGAGAAAGGGTGGAAAATGATAATATAACACTAAATTGTGACTGTTTTTTGCACAAAAATTTGCAACATTTTAAGAGGGCCTCAGAGTGAAAAAATTTGGTAATGAAAATGTTGTTTATTCCTTAGTTTATTCCAATGCCGGTGCTGTATGGAGTTTTCCTTTACATGGGTGCATCTTCACTGAGAGGAATACAGGTAAAAACACTATAGACAATGTCTGTATACAGTACAGAAGCATTTCCAACTTTTCAAACTTGCCAATTTGACAAAATATCTATTTTTTTCTGTTATTCTGTTAAAAACTCATGTTGAATTTTTTTAAAAAATGTTATAGTTTCATTTTAATTTTACTTTAATTTTTTTTTTTTAGTTTTTGTTTTAGTAGATTTTGTTTCTTTCTTTTAATATATATTTTTTTTAATTTTTATTACTACTAACTGAAATAAAAAGGTTTTATTTTTTATTTTTATATTTTAGATAGATAGATAGATAGATAGATAGATATAGATAGATATTTTACATAACTAGAAAAATGTATATTCAATATAAAAATGCCAATGGACTTATTTTTTATTACTTTTTCAGGTCTAGAAATCACACTTTTAAAATTAGGCTTCCTCATATAACCAGGTTTTCCAAGATTGTGGGAATCCTGGTTCTTCAAAGACATAAAACAGATTAATAAAATGAATTAATTATTTTTTTGTTGCTTTTGCTTATTTTAAAGCTGTTGTAGTCTTATTTAAGTCGTCTCAAGGCCACTTTTGGATGTTTGCTGAGGCCGCTGGTTGAGAGCCACTGCTCTAATGCACACATTTCTCCTTTTTTCTATCATTTTAGTTTTTTGATCGTTTGAGATTGTTCGGGATGCCAGCTAAACACCAGCCAGACTTCATTTACCTGAGGCACGTTCCACTCCGAAAGGTTCATCTGTTCACCATCATCCAGCTCAGCTGCCTGGTTCTCCTCTGGGTCATCAAGACCTCCAGAGCTGCCATCGTCTTTCCCATGATGGTACACACTGAGCTTTTTATATTATCCTTAATATTTACCACAGTATGCAAGTGTGAACTAGCTTTATCTGTCAGAGATTTCTGAAAAGTTTGCAGAAAAAAGCCAAATGTGTGTACAAAGTTAATTTACACTACTAGTCAAAGGTTTGGCGTCTGGACAGATCTACTTGTTCATCCTTCAGTCTCCTTCAAACTCATTTAAAGGCTAAATTTTAATTATATTTTTAGTTTTGTTAAAGAATTCAAACGTAGGTTGGCACAATACTAATCAGAAAGATCATGGAAACATATAGTCAGTCAAACATGTCTAAGCATATGTCTGCTAGTGTAATTGTCTCGTGAAGCATCTCTTAACTGTTTCGACTCATGTTTTTTGAGTAATATGTGATAATTGAATTAGTGATTTGCTCGCGGCAGGTGTTGGCGCTGGTTTTCATTAGGAAGCTGCTGGATTTTATCTTCACAAAGCGAGAGCTCAGCTGGCTCGATGACCTCATGCCCGAGAGCAAGAAGAAGAAACTGGAGGACGCTGAGCTAGAGGTGAGCGATACAGTTTATTATCTAAATGTAACCTTCCCTGTGAATAAACACTGTAATATGACAGCAAGCAGCAATTTGTAAGGTCCAAGCAGAAAGGGGAGAGAACAAATGAAATGCACAGATGTGCCTGACATCAAAGATCAGGGAGGGATTTGAAAGGAAACACTGTATATAGACAAGACTTCTAATCAATTCCTGAAAATCCTGAAGAATAAACAGAAAAGTTTGGGGTTGGTAAGATTTTTGAATGTTTTTGAAGTTTCTTTTGCTCACCAAGGCTCACCAAGGTCAAAATACTGTAAAAACATATTGTGAAATATTATTTTTACTATTTAAAATAATTGTTTTATATTTGAATATATTTAAAAATATAATTTATTCCTGTGATGTAAAGCTGAATTTTCAGCATCATTACTCCAGTCTTCAGTGTCACATGATCCTTCAGAAATCATTCTAATATGCTGATTTGCTGCTAAAGAAACATTTGAAAACAGATTCATAATTTTGTGGAAACCATGATACGTTGTTTTAGAATGCTTTAATGAATAGAAAGGCTTTATTTGAAATATAGAAATTGTTTTGTACTTCACTTTCAATTTCGACTAACTTAATTCATCCTTGCTGAATAAAAGGTTTAATTTTTTTTAAAAACCCCAAACTTTTGAACGGTGGTGTATATCAAGTCAAATTGTCAGCAACTTGCTGCCCTCTGTCAGATTTTTGTGGTATGACATTTACTCATGTTTTTACGTACATATTTATTAAACATGAGCAGAATAAATTTCTGTGTATTGAAGTTTAGTGTTGCAAAGGGGTAGAAAATTTCCGGAAACTTTCCATGGGAACTTCGTCTGGGGAATTTTGGAAATATTCCAAGTTTGAAACTTACCAGAAATTTATGGGAATTTATAGGAATTTTTGGGAATTTATGGGAATTAATTGGAAATTTGGGGAAATTTATAAAACTGTATCATATACAGACATAAATATAAACATTTTGTTTGATCATAGGCTCACATGCATGCAAACTAATACAAATTTAAAAAATGACATTTTTGGATTTTTGGGGGGGATCTGATGCTTTTTGCAGGATTTATTGATGAATAAAAACTTATGAACAGTGTTTATTCAAAATAGAAATCTTTTCTAACAATATAAGTCTTTACTATTACTTTTGATTAATTTAACACATCCTTGTTGAATAAAAGTATTAATTTATTTCAAAAAAAGAGAAGATACTGACCCCAAACTTTTGAATGGTAGTGTATTGTTAAAAAAGGATTTCTATTTTAAATAAATGCAATTTTTTTTTACTCTTTTTTCAAAGAATCCTGAAAAAAAAAGAATCACAGGTAATAATAATAATAATAATTTATATATATATATATATATATAAAGTAGCACAACTGTTTCCAAAATTGATAATAAATGAGCATATTAGAATTATTTCTGAAGAATCATGTGACACTGAAGGCTGGATTAATGATGTTCAAAATTTAGCTTTGCATCACAGAAATACATTATATTTTAAAGTATATTAAAACAGAAAACCATTATTTTAAATCGCAATACCGGTAATACTGCGCAATTTTACTGTTTTGTTCTGTATTTTTGATCAAATATATGAAGGCTTGAAGAGCAAAAGATATGCAATGTTTAAAAACATTAAAAATAGTAATATGTCCAAGCTTTTGACCAATACTGTACTTCTGTATGATAACAGAAAACTGGCTTGCAGAAAGAGCATCACAGCTTGAGCTAGCTAGCACATACCTCATAAATTGTCAATGAAATAGTGCTAACTCGCTTAGATTTTTCATATCTTGATTTATTGGCTGGCTAGCTAGCTACTGTATAAACACTTTTTGGTATTTTCTAGTTAAACTTGAATCCCATAGATCAAATATATTTAGAATATCAACACTTAGATGTAGTCTTTGGGCTCAAATGCAGCAAGTGTGGCTTCAGAGCAATGGAAGGGAATCCCCCTCTTAGATGACTAGAGGGGATTGTGTGTGAGGGAGGGTCATTTTTAGACTATTGTTTATTATTATCATCTCACCTAAATGTTTGTTCAGTCAGTGTGTTTGTTTTACAATGGAATAGCCTAATTTAGTTGCACAGTATATTACACACAGCACAAGGAAGTTTTAAACATAATTTTTTTGTAATATTCATGTAATTTACATGAATACATACCAAGATGGACATTTTGATATTTTGTGTGCAGGATTTAAGAAATGATCTGTTCATGTTTTGGAGGAAAGCACAGTGTATGTAGGGGGTGTGGCCTCAAAAGCCCTGCAGTAAGCAGTGTGCTGTGTGCATGTGATTGATCAATGTGTAGTGTAGAAATTAAACTGAAGTTGCATTAAATCTTGTTGTTTTAAACAAGATTATGCTGCAAGATTTTTTTCTCAACTACATTTAATTTCCCAGTTCCTGTAATTTTGCAAATTTCCAGTTTATTCCTATTAATTCCCGTTAATTCCCATGGAAAGTTTCCAGTCTTGAAAATTCCCGGAATTTTGCAACTCTATTGAAGTAAATGTTTATTTATTTCAAGTAACATTTTTTTTAAAAAATATATGGTTTCAGTTTTAGTGGCTTTTCCCATACTCATGATTTCTTAGGTAAGATTTAAGGTCAACGATTTTTTTAAATATATTTTAGTATTTTTACGTAATTAGAAAAATGTATATTTGTTATAAAAATGCCCATGGAGTTTTTTATTTCAATGACTTTTTCCAGGTCTAGAAATCACGCTTTCAAAATTAGGCTACCGCCTATCGGATCCTTGATTCTTCAAAGGCATAAAACAGTTGAACTAAAATAAATAAATATTTTTAGTTGTTTGAGCTAATTTTACTTCTTGTTTTGTACATTTTGTACATTTGTATTTAAATCATTACATACATATATCACTCTCACTCTGACGTTTTTGTAATTCCAGGCTTTCAGATTTAAAAATTTCAAATTTACATTTAGAATAACTCTGCAAACTCTTGTCATCCATTTCTTCACATTTAGTTACCTATATGTCCAAATAGCGTGCATGCACAGTTTTGTGGAAATCAGTTATGTGGTTCATGAGAAGATGATTTTTGTTTAAAAAAAAAAAAAAACTAGGCAAAAGATCTAAGAAAAGGAACAAAAATCTCACATCTGTTGTTCAAACCGACCAGCAGCACTGAGCGATTATTATATTTAATATTTTGGTACTCTGGTTGCTAGGCAGCACTAATCCATCACATAATTGAGATTATTAAAGTTTGCCACTGAAATAACCTCCATGCAAAATTTGGTGACTTCTTGCCACACAGCGACAAAGTTGGAGCTGTTTTTAAAAAGAAAAATAGGGAACAAATAAAAACCTGCTACAAAAGCTTCACAGTTTGGACCCCTAAAAACACGAGTAATTAGCATTTGGAAGACAATGTCCATATAACTGAATGATACAACATGAGTTTATTTATGTAAGCTGAATGAAAGTAAAAGCAAGTTTTTGAGGTCCTGCTTTAATGAGGAGATCTGATTTGTGCTCCAGTTTTGCAGTTTGTTTTTCCTGCATTCAGAGACTTTCTGACCCCCTGGCACATAATCTCATGTTTTACTCTTGCTAAAATTGCCATGATACGTTTCTTATAGAGGGACCCCGATTCACCCACCTCAGTATCTGAATGCATTCATTTCATGCCAAACAAATGGAACATGAATCGATCTGCCAAAATGTCCTTCAGCAAAGTTATTTAATCTCAAAGGGTCTCTGAAGTTCTCTTTGGCTGGACGGGAATAAAACTCTCTCTCGCTCCTTCTCCCTGTGTTTACTGCCAGGAGGAGCAAAGTATTTTGGCAGAGGAAGAAGGAATCGTACAAGTGCCATTGGAGGGACATTACAAGTATGGACCAGATTTTACTAACTAATTCTCACAATAGCAAGCGATACTAGGTTTTGTTGGTTTATTAAAACAATAGGGAAATACTTGACAGTGATTTTACCGTGGGTTCTGTATTTTTTGTAAACATACAAACAACAAACATACAAAAATTAAATAATTAGAATTAATGTAGAAAAATTGTCGCCTTAGAACTATAAGGTTCTATCTGCGTTCTGAGTGGTTTTGAGATATTGAGCTTCAAAGTTTTTGCATTCCATATAGTAAAAATGATATGGGGAACAAGTCTCTTTCCTACATGAAATTGACAGAGACCCTAAATGTATTCTAAATGTACAATATCAAAATCCTCTCAGATTTTTAAATGGGGATTTTTGGAACAGGTCAAATGCAGATAGAACCTTCTAATTCTAAAAAGTCATTTTCCGCTTGGAATTATAAGGTTCTATCTGACAAAACATTAACTGAAGCAACAATTTTCAAGAAATACAAATAGTTTTTTATATATATATATATATATATATATATATATATATATATATATATATATATATATATATATATTTTATTTGTTTTAAAACATAAAATTAGTGTTGTAACAATGTGTCAACATGTATGAGAATGGTCAATTTAATGCTTTCTTTATCACATTCCATATTTTAGGACAAATAACCGAGATAACATGCTGACGTTTATTGTTGTAATTAAGACCCCATCGTTTAAATCGTTGACTATTTGATATTTAAGGCTTAATGTTGTCAAATTTAAGACATTTTAAGACTTTAAACTGCATGAATATTTCGCCAATCATTATATTCGGGTCTTTAGCGACCCAGACTTATATCCAGCACGGATGGATCTCTAACTGCTAGCAAACTCTCCTGATATTTTAAGAACAATTAAAAAATAAAATAAAAAAAAAAGAATAAAATAAGCATACTTCCTTACCTTTTGAAACTTAGAAGGGTTTGATTTGAGCAGATGATTTTACCATCAGTGCCATCATCAGAGTAAAGATGAATTGCACTCATTGATTATGCAGACACGTAATTATTGTTGTTTAATGTTTAATCTTTCCTGCTGTTACGACATGACAAAGAAGGTTGATCTTGATTGGTCCTCTTGCGTGCATTCGAAGTGCTGATTGGCTGATTTGCAGATAGAACCTTATAGCACCAAGTTAGAGTTCGACTTTGTAGATAGAACCTTTTTGTTTTCTAAATAAAAAGTCCTAAAATGTACACAACTTTTAAAAAGCATCACATAATGTAAATAAGTTGTCACAGAATAAAAATATGTGAATAACTCAATTTTGACAAAAATGTCAGATAGAACCTTATAATTCCAAGGCGACGAAATGTTAAGGTAATAAGTAACATGTTTTGAAAAAAAGACACAAAATGATAAATATTGACATTTATTAATAATCGGAATAAGCAGTTGTCAAGCATTTGCCATTGCATTACAATTTTGAGTCAAATTATGTTTTATGATTGGTTTCATGCACACACAAGATTATTAATGTTATATTTCATTGATTTTAATTATGTTTTTATTGGTTATTTTCAGAGATGATCCTTCTACTATCAACATCACTGATGAAATGTCCAAAGGCTCCTTTGGAAGCACTTGGAACTCCAAAACTGATCTGAACACAAAAAGGTTCTGATTTATTTTCATATTATTATTATTATTATTATTATTTTTTTTTTTTTTTTCATTTATTTTATTTTTTTTTTGGTATAAGCACACTGCTTATGCTTACAGTGCCAGAAAATCTTTCTGCAACCAGCCACACAATTTGAAGAATCATTGATGTTTATGTCACTTGGTTGTAAATGGTGCAGACGAGGTACATTCTGAAAGTATTTATCCCTTGTGCTCTGCTGAAAATCCTTACGTAATCTGTAGTTCCTGGTTATTTTAAAATAACCCTCCTTATGCTATATTAATCAGAAAGTCTTGGATTCATTTTTTTTGTCAACTTGTTTTCTTTTAATTTGTACAGATTTTGTTTTTCTTCTTGGAATTGATTGATTGTAGGCCTCATTGGTCTGAGCTCATCTGCACCTCAGTTTCTGAGTGAAAAAAGCATTATTTGTGGATAATTTTGGCTTTTCTCATCCATAAACTGAGGTGCATGAGCTCAGATCAATGAGGCTTATGATCAATAAATTCCAAAAACAAATACGAAACCTTATCAATGTTGATAAAGAGATTGAATCCAATATTTGGTAATAATATAGCATAATGAGATATTTATAATGCGTTTTTTGTTGTAACACCACTTGTGTAACAAGTTGGAAAAAAATCCCTAAAAAGTATTATCAAGTTTTTGGAGGATGTTATTATACCCCATATAGTCCAGCGCGATAACATTATCTAGCATTTTTCAGGAAAAAGAAAATCGTCTGCAGGTCAAAAGCCATAAAGCAGATCTACAGAAGACAATAGTGACATTATTCAGCCCGAGTCAAGTTCAAGTTTTTTTTTTTTTTTTTTTTTTTTTTTTTGTCATCCGATAGTGTTAGTGAAGTCAAATCAGTAATATGTATCAATAATGTAGGTGTTTTTAAAAGTATTTTATTACTTTACTTTAATATTAAGAATGATTGTGGACAAAACAGTAACTGTCAGGTAGTTTTCTGTACACTAGCTTTCAAAAAATGTTGTCCTGCAACTTTAAATGGTCATCCATTTATTCTGCATTTAACACATTTTGATTTAATTACTTTTTATTTTTTTATTTAGCCAACTTTCCTAAGATTGCAGATGCTGATCCCCAAAGGTAAGCGCACTGGACTGTTCTCATAGCAACATCCCACGTCACTTTACGATCTCATCATGTCTTTCTTTGCATGGCAACAAGTATTTTGACCAAATTGGCGGCGTTTGACAGATTTGATTGTAATCCATCTGGAACAGACATTTACCATTATGTGTCTCTCCAAGAATGTTTGAATTCAGCCCAATTTTTCCATCCAGTTAGTCAGTCGAAAACAATAAATCATTCACATCTCTCTGTAAGTGTCAGACAAAGATAGACAGCATGTGATCATCTTTTGTTGTTGTTGTTGTCGGTTTTTTTTTGTTTTGTTTTTTTTACTGCTCAGACGGGAAAAATGTTTAATCAGCTGTAATGTGTGAATGTGTGTAATGTGTGAATGTGTGTCCGGTCTGCTAGCTACTAAACATGGATTATTATTGAGATCATCATGTGTTCAATGCAATCAGAAGGAAATATTCTACTCAAAGTCTTTCGACATGAATACTTAAAGGAATAGTTCATCCAAAAATGAAAATTTGCTGAAAAATGTACTCAACCTCAGGCCATCCAAGATGTAGATGAGTTTGTTTCTTCATCAAATTTGGAGAAATGTAGCATTGCATCACTTGCTCAGCAATGGATCTTCTGCAGTGAATGGGTGCCGTCAGAATGAGAGTCCAAACAGCTGATAAAAACATCACAATAATCCACAAGTGATCCACACCTCTCCAATCCAGCAGATAATGTTTTATGAAGTGAAAAGTTGTGTGTTTGTAAGAAACAAATTCATCAAGGCATTGTAACAACTGTTGCTTGCTGAAATACGAGTCCATAATACATAACATTTTTTCCAGTCTACAGATTCCAAGCTCATGAGTGGTCTGTCTTAATAGACTTATATAGTATTGTTGAAAATCAGTTTCTCTATGGAGAAAATAAACAGGATTCACTAAATTGATAAACAGTCAATTAATATAGTCATTATGCACTAAAGAGCTTGCAGTTTAGGGTAATACAAGTGAACTAATTCCTGTTTTATGTCATTTTGCAGCCTGTCTAATAAGAAAGTGCACAAGGAGCGTTGATGGAAAGAAGATTCACTGTGTTCACATACACATATATATATATACACACACACACACACACACAAACACACATTTACCTAGCTATCCAAATAGACGTATTGCTTTTAAAGGAATAGTTCACAATAAAAATTATATATATATATATATATATATATATATATATATATATATATATATATATCTCAAATAATATACAGGTATATCAAATAAATATATTTATGTTAATTAATTTATTTTTCGTGAACCATTCCTACAGGGATAAATAGTGCACATTATAATTGCTTCAGACTAACTCATACATATGCTCAACCTCTAAACCTACTCTGAAAAGTAGACCTTTCACATTTATGTTAGAATTTTCTGTAAGTTTTTACAGATTAAATTAATTTATGGAGACTTTTTTTCTTGCATTTTTGAACTTAAAGTATTGCTAGTTTACGAGTAAACGCACAGTCTAATAACTTGTTTGACACCTCAGCTCCCTGTCTTTTTTTGTGTTTCTATATTTTTAAATTATATCACAATGCTAAGCTTTTCAGCTTCTAGATATAAAGCCTGTACATATAGTAATACCAGCAAATAAAGTGGAGATTGTTGTGTGGGAGATGAGGAGAAAGTGTGGCAGAATTTGAAATTATTTTCAACTTTTATTTTATTTTATGCTCTTTGAAGTATTTTATATGTTTTGTATTTTTTAAAAATAGCATTACTGCACAACTTTCACGTCCCTAAAGGTAGTTTTAAATGTGTAGACAATATCTACTGTAGGTGAGCAATTAATAGCCATTTTATAATTAAATTGCATGCATCATAGTTTTTGTATTCATGTTTTGGGGTGGTGAAGAAACTTTCTGTTCATGTAAAGTTACAGATTCACTGTAAGGCTGAGTGATATAGCTAAACCAATTGTATCATATTTTTCAGATTTTTGATGATATTCAGTATATTCATTACTGGATTTACCATTGCCATATTGTGTCCTTAAGCAAGACACTTCACACCAGGTTGCTTGAGGCTCAGTATTAATGTAGTCGGTGTATTTACTTTAAGACGCTTGAATAAAAAGCATAAAAACATAGGCTATTTTAAATTCTTGATATACCTGCAATATCATCAATATCAGAAAATTGCTGTATTTTGTTTAAGAATACCTTTGCATTTATGCAATGTTAATCATAGAAAATTCATTTTAGCTATTAATATTTTTTTTGCAAAAATTTCTACCAAGAATGCTGCTTGTGTAAATATTATTTCCATTTAGAGTTTATACCTCTATTTTGAAGGCTGTATGTCGATACTCACAATGCCAAAGTGTGGATGTGTTTTCACGCTAATAATGGTGGTGGAGAGACATCTGAAGTCATATCAGCTGCACATCAGTAAACGGTTCCATCAAAATGATTGTCTGTATTATCTCTTGTAAGCAAATGAATGCATTCACTGGATACTGTAGATACAGACTACATTCCCTTTTCACAAAATAAAGCAATAGTGTTTTAGAAGTGCTGGTCCATCTAATAATGAAGGTTTTGCATGTTGAGGTCATCATGCAATTAATAATTTCCATTTAAAAACTTTTAACTTCTGCCGTTTGTAATATTGCTATGTGTATTTATAACAAAATAGACGAGAAATAATTTTAAAATCATACATACTGTAATATCATTACCAAAATTGATTCAGATGTTTTGCTATTATTATTATGTATATTTGTTTTGTATGGCTTATATCTTCACACACAGATGGTTTGATTTTGAAAGACAAAAGTGATTGTTATCATGCAAATATTTTCACAGTTTATTAAAATGTTGACTTGCGCTTAAGTCCTATTGCATTATTGTAACAATAATAATATGTCTAGTTCTTTTGACTGTGTTTTGATGTTTCTGTTAACTATGAACTATCACTATATCCTTTTAAGTCTGTATGGTGTGACTTTGAGATCTTTTATCTGTATGCTTTTTTGGGGTTATGACAAGCATTACCTTCATTTGCACTTGTATTTCATGAACTGTGAGGGAAGTAATTAGACTTTTCTGGAGATTTTGTTCCTGCTATTTCTTCTACAGTGAAATAAAAAGCTCTGCCGTATGAATATGGATGTATGCCTTGATGAAGTATATCTCATACCTTGTTTCTGTAATTACCAAGAAAAAAAGCACAGTATGTCAAAGTCATATATCAGTCTGACATACAGTTTGCTGAATAAATGTGATTTTAACAGTATAAAAACGCTCTTGTGGATGTAGAGTGACAGAGAAATAGCTTGAGTCGTATTTGAGGTTTAATGCCCAAATCATTTTTGGGGCCCAAGTATAAATGTTTTTTTTGGGAGCAAATACTAATGTTATTAGTGCAAACATCTTCAAACACATCCTCAGATTTGCTGGAAATGACAATAAATCATGAGTTGCTGTACAAGCCCATTATAGAAAGTAGTTAGATTGAAACTATTTATATACGAATAGAAAACAAGTACAAGACAATATAAATAGTATTTTTGTGAAGAAAAACCCCCCAAAATAATAGGTATTAAAATAATCTAGTATAAGTCGATAAAAGTCGATATTTAATAGTAAGTGCATTTTTTTTAGGTGTCTGCAAACCTTTAATACAAAAAAATTAAGTTAAAATTTTCCCTGTTGACCTTATGTAGCTTCGCCCTTTCCAGCGCTGCTGAAAATGTTTTTCAAATGCTAAATTATCCACTTTCTGCCAACTAAACCCACTACATCTGGCCTCTTACTGTTTGTTATAATAGTACAAATCTGGCCATCTGATCATGAATCAGTATTAACTTAAATTTCATAGACACTGTTTCAAGGGGTCACTTTGAGATCAAAATCACGTGACTTGCCCAATTTGATGTGGACGCTTCAATCGTTCCTGTCCACTTGAAATAACAATGGTGAGTTGCTTAAACTGTTATTATGATGGTTTCACAAAGACAACATGCTGTTTTTGGACAAGCAAAAACATTTCTGAATGTCCCACAAACCTGTCAAGACGCATTCGTTGTTGAGAAAACGACAGACGTAAACACATACAAGCTCTTAAAAGTGTTTTAAGGTAATCTCAGCTGAGCATGGTGAATTAATGGAAACTGGGACACTTTTTTGCCATGGAGATGACTGGGAAAAGGTCCCAAATATGCTGAATTAACCATACCGACATATAGGGTGATTGCAGGTAAAGTGGGCCCGTTTAAGTTTGATTATACTGTGCTCAATGGGTTTGCACTTTCAGAGCATAACAATGGTTCTTAATTAAAGGGACACGCACTGTTTTTCTCTAAATGATAAAATAGCTTTGGTTGATGCAGATGCTGCAACAAATGCTTTTTAGTTTATGTAAATAAAATGAATGAGGAGGCTGTCAAGCTCCAAACTGACAAAAATGGCACCATAAAAGTAGCTTCAAGTACATCAGTTTTTAAACTTCCAGGCAAGAGTTTGTCTTGACAAACAACTAGTGTCACACGCCTATTAAGTGTATTTATATAGGTTCTCCTCTATTAAAACGAGTGAGAGTGTTGGCTTGATATTTAGTGTTTTTTTTTTTTGGTGAACAGATGGTTTGTAGCATCAGCTGACAGCTCAGAGAGAGACCTGCTCCCAGGGCGGACTGCATCTCTGGCACCGGTGCCGTTTTCTTCTTGTTGAAGGACCAGAGACGTGCGGTCCCAGGGTGCCTGACAGTGCTGGATAATTGACACATTTCCACAAGGCTTTGGTGACTTCCGTCTTCTGTCAGTGTCATGTTAGATACGGTGAGGTAAGCAGAAGTGACATATCAGGCCAGTTTAGTTTGTTCTCCTCAGGGATTATGGGGAAGATCGTTTGAAAAGGTACCTGAGTGGAGTTCAAGCTTGACTTGTGCATAACTCTGAACTCTGTTTGTTATACTGACAGAATGATTGAAGCCATCTGACACATGGATATTCCGTTTGATTGCAGTTATTTTCCCACATGAATTTGCAGCATTTGCTTGCATGTCAACTTGACAAATAGCGATTTAACTGCTCATGAAATCTGTTTCTCACAGGGACAGAGAGGTATTATCTGCATAAATGTCAAATTCTTGCATTTTAAGTTGTAACTTAAGTTCATCTTGTTAAACTTTCTGTAATAGTGCTTTTCAATGTGTTTTGCATCAGGAGTTAGATTTGCTTTGTAAATCCAGCACAGCAAAATAGTTTATCATATAGTTTTCAAATGTCTTGTATTTCAATTATTACACCAATAGTTGAAAACACAAAACACAATGTAGTTTGCACAATCCTCAACTGAAACAGTCTGGATGGTATTTTTTAAATTGGTTTAGTGTCATTCGAAAACCAAAACACCAAGTGCTTCATTTGAAGAAAGATTTATTTGCATGATTCAGTGAAACTGACAGCACTAGGCATTATAAAACAGTGTCGAATATCACAGTTATGCAGGCTAGTTTTTATCTTGTTGTCGTGAATCCTCACTCGCGTCGTCCTCTCCCTGTTTTTAGCCAGGACACAAACTCTTTTGCCGCCTGGTCCTGCAGGTAAGAGCTGATGTCACTGGTGAATGTGCCGTCTGCATGCCGTCGTGTGGGGACTCTGGAGAAAAAAAAAATATATATATTATTAATGGAAAGGGTGGTATTCCTCCTGTCAGATTTAAAAAGGACATCAGTAATAAACTATATCTATTTACAGTACTGTTCAAAAGTAAAGAAATGTGTATTTTTATTCAGCAAGGAAGCATTAAATTGTTCAAAAGTGACAGTAAAGACATTAATAATGTTTCAAAAGATTTCTAATTCAAATAAATGCTGTTCATTCGAACTTTCTATTAATCAAAGAATCCTGAAACAAATGTATCAGGGTGTCCACAAAAATATGAAGCAGCACAACTGTTTTCAACATTGATAATAATATTCATGTTTCTTGAGCAGCAAATCAGCATATTAGAATGATTTCTGATGCTGAAAATTCAGCTTTGCATCACAGGAATAAATTACATTTTAAAATATATTTAAATAGAAAACAGTTATTTTAAATTCTAATAACATTTCACAATATTACTGTTTTTCTGTATTAAATAAATTGATACAGAAGAATTGGTGAACAGAAGAGATTTTCAAAAGCATAAAAATAAAACTTTTTTAGCCATTCTAATGCTGTAGTCATGTCATGTGGAAATTGCTATAAATTAAATTAATTTCCAACTAGTGAATGTCATGTAAAATTATAAAATAGTTAAATAGAGTCTACACACATTTGTCAGATATGTCAATTTATTTTTGACCTGTTCTTAATTATTTTGCAAGACCTTACAGAAACTTACCCGCTTCTCTTAGAGTTCATTAACCACTGAACGAAGTCTTGTGCTCTCCTGGTCTCCAGGTATTTGCTGTAATCGTTTGAGAATGTGCCTTCTGAATGTCTCTTCATGTTGTTTACTTCTCTTGGGTCATTAAATAGTGCGTCCTCAGACATAAGGCTGAAAGTCAATATCAAACATGTCATTCTCCAAAAATAATCACCATGTCTGAGATATATGCCAACCCCAAAATCAAAAGAAAAAAATGCATTTTATTGAATTTATTAGTGACATTACTTTTGCAGAAGTTTGCAGCAAAATTATTAATATTTTATGACATTTAATTGTCATAAGTAAATAAAAATACAAAAATAAAACCTTAAAAATATGCTTAATTTTTTTTAAGCAACGTACAGTTCCTTTTTGAGGTTAAATGTGTCCCATATTGTGTTTTATAGTATTTCTACAAAAGAAATCACAGCTGTAGAGGCCATTAAAATTGAAATAATTCTGAATTTAGTTACTCTTACCTGGAGTTTTCTTCCATGTTTTCTTGTATGGGAATCTGCAGGCTGCTCTGGATCAGAATAAGAAGTAAAAGTCCAATGAAGGCGTAGATCCTTGTCATCATCTTACCTGAGGATCAGACCATACAGCTACTAAGTAAACCATTAATGCATTCTACCTCAAAAAGATATATAGTATAGTGCCAAAAAGTTCTCCGGCTCACCTGGATTGCGTTGGGTCGTCACGGAGAAATAAAGTCAAAGAGTTTGATGTTGCCTCACTGGTTTCTCCTTCCTGGCTCCCAGTGCGATTTCACGGTCCCAGCCTGATGTTCTGAGTCTTATATAGTGATGCCCAGGTGGCGTGATCCACACACACACACGTACACAGACACACACTTATTAGTTTCAATCCATTAATCTCAATGAATCAATGTATTTGCACTCTGAACCTGTTTACAAAGAGAGATGGGGAAATGGTCAAACAAGTCAAAAAGTCACTTAAAGGAAAAGTCAAACATGATTCTGTCTTGTTAAAAACAGAGGAGAGCAAATAATTGCATAGGGACTTTGAGGATGAAATGCATTCAGTCAGATTTCCAGGCAGTGATGTTTGTGCTCTGCAAAGCTTTCTTTTTGTGGCTTTTTCTCTCTCTCTCTCTCTTTTTTTTTTTTTTTTTTTTTTTTTTTTTTTTTACATCAGTTAATGTCTTCTTTTGCAATACAGGGAATTTTACAAGACACTGAAAAAATATTTAGAATGTAAGATTTACTAGTAAGGTTTAAGCAATTTTCATTCTGAAAGTGCTAGTAAATTTACAGATAATTACAAAGAAATGACAAGTAACGCACTGAATTGTGAAATGTGAAATTTTGAAGTAGACAGACTGAAAATGTATTTTCTTATAAAACATACTCCATTAATCTATGTACAACTTTGAAATATATATATATATATATATATATATATATATATAGCATATGTATTTTTAAATGTTTAAAATATTTAAATATTTTACTTTTATGTAGGTGTCAGTTCTGTTCCATTGTCATTTCTGGGCTATTATTTGTTCATTTTTTAATACATTGATTATATAAATGTTTATAAGTTGTGCTTCTCAACTGAAGCTTTTCCTCTGCATGTCCTTATTTTTAAAGCTTAACTGGTGGTGCAGTAAAGTAGTTGTGTTTTAGGGACAAAGACCTGGAAAAAAAAGGAAATATTGTGGAGCATTATAGGGGAAACTTAGGTTTCCTAGTTGAGTGGTTGGTGTGGATAGCTGTCATTATTCAGGAATATTTAGAAACTATATAGTAATTAATTTGATACTGATTGTGCTTTAGTGATTGGCAGACTGTAGACTACATTATTTCATATTAATGTTTCTTAATTTTTGTTAGACTGAAATTCATTAATGTGGGGTTTAACTGATATATCTATAACATCAGTGATGTCAAATTCAGATAAGTTTTTTTTCAATGACATTTATCTGTGCTCTTGGGACTGTCAGACAAATTTCCTTTGGCGTACATTTCAATAGTTCAACCAGCAGGTGGCACTGTTCATATACTATCGTAGACTATTATATGCATATACTACCAGTCAAATATGTACAAAAATCAATAAATAAATACAAAATGGTCAGACCTATTCAATGACACAGAGATAGAAGTATCGAAATTCAGTCCAGTGTGTCCAAACTTATATAATATGTAAAATATAAAACGCTAATTAAGATGTAGAATTGTTTCACATACAGAAATATTTTTCTTTTTTTTTCCCTTCAGTTTTCAGGATATATGAAGAATGAGTCAAAAGACCAAGGCATTCAAACTCCGAATGTTTAAGTTGATCAGTTTTCTTACAGACATGTTCAAACCACACATTGAAGTCAGTGCATAAACACAACTGCATAGAACACTATGGATTCCACAATTAATTTATAAATGTAACATAAGACATGCCAGACGGCTGTGATATAAACTACATTCATATCAGGTCACATTTGTAGAGTAATCATTACAGCAATTTGATAAGAAAAACAACAGCTAATACAAATTTCACATATTAAAAAAACAATATAAAATCTTACATGTAAATGTCACTGGCTCTGACATAAGAGTTTGTTCCCATCAACATGTTCTAAATACAGACTAGCATGTAAAGCATCTGTCATTAACAGTGTTTGTGTCAATGTAAAAGGAACATTTGTCTTCATAATGCATCAACATGTCCATTTATTTTTTCTCCACAAAGCAGTTCTGCAGGAAATGGTTCAAGTGTGTGTAGAGGTGGTAACGTGCTTTACCAGACAGTCCATGATCCTTATCTGTGTACCACTGAGAAAACAGTACACATTTAGGCATTTAGAGTATTTTAAAGAAAACAAGACGTTTTAGAGCTTAAAGGAATAGTTTGCCCAAAAATGAAAATTTATGAAACCTCAGGCCATCATCAGAACAGATTTGGAGAAATGTAGCATTGCATCACTTGCTCACCAATGGATCCTCTGCAGTGAATGGGTGCCATCAGAATGAGAGTCCAAACAGCTGATAAAAACATCACAATAATCCACAAGTAATCCACACCACTCCAGTCCATCAATTAACATCTTGTGAGGCGAAAAGCTGCGTGTTTGTAAGAAACAAATCCATCAAGGCATTTTTTAACTTTAAACCATTGCTTCCAGCCAAAATACAAGTCCATAATCCGTAATTAAATCTGTTGTCTTTTCACATCAAAATCTAACAAGAAGTTTGTTTAGAACTGGTTAGAACTTGTTTTTGCTTGTAAATGGTGCTTGATCTGTGCATATTTCTCTCCTGATTAAGACAGATGTTCAGACAGATGTTCAGATGACTTCCATGATCCATAATACTGCTTTCACTGGAGAAAGCAGTATTATGGATTATGGAAGTGAAAAACGTCTTGATGGATTTGTTTCTAAGAAACACACAGCTTTTGGCTTCACAAGATGTTGACTGATGGACTGGAGAGGTGTGGATTACTTGTGGATTATTGTGATGTTTTATCAGCGGTTTAGACTCTCATTCTGACGGCACCCATTCACTGCAGAGGATCATTGGTGGGCAAAGTGATGTAATGCTACATTTCTCCAAACTCATCTACATTTTGGAAGGATAATAAAAATTTAATAAAAAAATTTTCATCACCTTCATCCATTCATCAATACTCACCATTGCTTCAAAATCAACTTGATTTTCCACCAGGGCTTTGGAAATTTGGGCAGCTTGCTGGAAGTGGACGTTGTCTAGAGTAGTGAAATCAAAACGGCAAGAAAACATCTTTAAATTCTGCATATGTAGTCAAGACACTAGGTTGAGCATCAGAGTCAGTTTATCAGATTATAAATGTGTATCTATAAATTTTACATTACTTACCGTCTGCAGTGCCGTGCACCAGCATGTACTGCACTGACTTGAAATTTTTTGCCCTGTCGGTCACTGTTGAGTTCTGGAAATCAACAAAATATATGAAGCACTGTATTGATAACTGTTCATAATTTCATGTTTTCTTACGGGTTAACTCACTTTATAACGTTCAGTGTTTTCCTCAGGGCGATGCATGTATCTCTCTGTATATACAGCATCTGTGAAGAACGCAGTGTGTGAGTTTAGTTTGCTAAATTGTCTGTGGTTAATCTATGTCATAAATCAGAAAACATTTTGAAGTCCATACCATAATAGTCCCACTTAGCAACAGGAGCCACGGCAATTCCACATTTGAACAGTCCACTTCCTGATCCCAGAACCATGGATGTGACATAACCACCATACGACTGTGAGCAAGACAAACGTTTCATGATTAGTGTGAAGGTTTTCAGTCATCAGGCTCATCATAGATCTTTTAGTGATTGTTCTTTTACCTTAATTAGAAAAGAGAAGTTCATCAAGAAAAACTTTGAATGATGGTTTTGATAGATACTTACTGAAAGTTTAAATCTGCTTTAAAGAGTTTTGACATTTAAAGCTTGTTCAAATATTTTTGGAAGATGTAATTTTTTTTTTTTTTTTTTTTTTCTGTACACTACTGGTCAAAAGTTGGAAATAATTAAGCTTTTTTTTTTTTTTTTTTTTTTTTTTAAAAAAGCTGCATTTGATACAGTTAAAAAAAAAAAAAATCTGTAAAAACAGTAGGCTAATATTGTGAAATATTACAATTTAAAATAACTATTTTCTATCCAAATATATTGTAAAATGTAATTTACTCCTGTGATCAAAGCTGAATTTTCAGCATCATTACACCAGTCTTCAGTGTCACATGATCCTTCAGAATTCATTCTGATATGCTGATTTGATGCTTAAGAAACATTTCTGATTATTATCAGTGTTGAAAACAGTGATTAATATTTTTGGTGGAAACCATGATACACTACCGTTCAAAAGTTTGGGCTTTTTTTTAAAGAAATTGAGACTTTGATTATTCAAGGATGCAATGAATTGATCAAAAGTGGCAGCAAAGTAATTTATAAATGTTACAAAAGATTTCTTTTTCAAATAAATGCTGTTCTTTTGAACTTTTTATTCATCAAATAATCCTAAAAAAATGAATCACAGTTTCCACAAAAACATTATGCAGCAAAAATTGTTTCAACAATGATAATAATGAGAACTGTTATTGATTGATCATCAATAATAACAATTGAGCAGCAAATCAGCATATTAAAATGATTTCTGAAGGATCATGGGGCACTGAAGACTGGAGTAATGATGCTGAAAATTCAGCTTTGATCACGAGAATAAATTACATTTTAATATATATGTGACCATGGACCACAAAACCAGTCATAAGGGTCAATTTTTCAAAATTGAGATTTATACATAATTTGAAAGCTGAATAAATAAGCTTTCCATTGATGTATGGTTTGTTAGGGTAGGACAATATGGCCGAGATACAACTATTTGAAAATCTGGAATCTGAGGGTGCAAAAAAATCAAAATATTGAGAAAATTGCCTTTAAAGTTGTCCAAATGAAGTTCTTAGCAATGCATATTACTAATCAAAAATTAAGTTTTGATATATTTACAGTAGGAAATTTACAAAATATCTTCATGGTACATGATCTTTACTTAATGTCCTAATGATTTTTGGCATAAAAGAAAAATCTATAATTTTGACCCATACAATGTATTTTTGGCTATTGCTACAAATATATCCCAGCGACTTAAGACTGGTTTTGTGGTCCAGGGTCACATATTAAAATAGAAAAGGTTATTTTATATTTTACTTACATTTCAATATAATGTTGTATTTACTGTATCAAATAAATGCAGCTTTGTGAGCATAGAACACTTCGTGCAAAAACGTCTTGCAAAAAATCTTAACTCTTCCAAACTTTTGACGAGGATTGTAGCTTGAAATCTTGGATTTAAAGTTTAAAATCCAACCAAACCAACATAATAAAACCTGCTGTGCAGATTTATGAACATGAACACATTTTTTAATGAAAGCACTGCACTTACCCAACCCCACATGCCAATTCTGTCTTTGTCAATGAAACCCATTTCAATGAACTTTCTGAAATGAAACATAGATTCACAGGAAACACAATTACTAAGACATTCCAAAACAAAATGACTACTTTGGTAAAATACATCTTTTGTAGATGCTAGTTTGTCACTTTTCGTGAAAACCTCATGACCGCTTTGCTTTCAGTCAGCTCTGCTATTGTTTGACCTCTATCAACCTCTTATTGACACATGCCTCATGACAAGCTCGTTCTCTCTTGTAGAAGGCTGACAAGACTCACGTCTGCCTCGTATCTCTCATGCATCTGTGAGTGTTACATCAGGCTAAATGACGGTAGCGTGAGCGTGTGCACATCGTTCCTCCGCCTCACCTCACGGCCGAGATTTGATCTTCCACCTCGTACGTTCCCAGCCGGCCATAGATGGCGTGCATTATCTCATCACCCTGGTAACCGCTTCCCCTGCCGTCAAAGCTGGCGATGATGACCTTCTCTGTGCTGCACAGGTACGTGGCCCACTCCAAGCGAAACACATAATCCGTGTTCTGGCTGGCTGGACCGCCATATCTGTGATGGGGATGTGTGGAAATAACACAAATCTATATCATATATTTGTGTCGTAAAATATATTTTTGTAATGGATAAGAATATTTTCTTTGAAATGCGGTTTGGGTAGTTGACAAAATATAGTTGCTATGATGCTATACTCCATCTAAACTGATTTTAAAAAGCATTTTGAAATGCATTATTATGCATGCAGCTTGTATGGGTTCATTTAAATTGAGAGACTGCATGAAATTTGAACTTCATTAAAAAAATAAATTTTTCTTTATAAAAATTGTTTAAATTTGTAAATTTATTATATACACTACCATTCAAAAGTTTGGGGTCAGTAATTTTTTTTCTTTTAAGAAATTTATACTTGTATTTAGCAAGGATTCATTAAATTGACAGCAAAAGTGACAGTTAAGACTATTACATTGGTACAAAAAAAAAAAAAAATCCATTTTAAATAAATGCTGTTCTTTTGAACTTTCTATTTATCTGAAGATCCCTAAAAAATTATATCATGGTTTCCACAAAAATATAAAGCAGCACAACTGTTTTCAATGATTTCTGAAGGATCATGTGACACTGAAAAACACTGAAAATTCAGCTTTGATCACAGGAATAAATTACATTTAAAATATATTTAAAAAAGTAAACAGTTATTTTCAATTGTAATATTTCCAGATAATAGTGTTTTTATTGTATTTTTGATCATATAAATGCAGCCTTGGTGAGCAGAAGAGACTACTTTCAAAAACATTGAAAATCTTTCCAAATTCTAAATTTTGAACCAAAATGTATGAGCTGATATTAAATTAAAGAAAATTAAATTAAAAATTGAAGAAAAAAAAATTGTAACTCACACTTGAATTAAAAGAGGATACTTTTTGGAGGAGTCAAAATTCGGTGGGAACATCATCTGATACCAGAGGTCTGGAGAAACATAAACAACATGAAAGGCTTTAGATAAATATGCTACCTAAATCCCGTTTGCCAAGAATACTTAATATTGCACGTACCGAATCCTGCGATCTTCACTGTGGCACGTTTGATGGTTGGCATCAGAAGCTCAGTAGTCAGAATTTTTTCCAGTTTCTTATTGTCCTCAAGGACCTGAATCTCTAAAACAAAAAGTAAAAAAAAAAAACAGCAACAACTTCTAGGTTAGTAAATGAAGACTGAAATGTGATTTTTATGAACTATTCCTTAATTTACATAGCTGATGTTGTAAAGTGGATGGATTAAACGGATACTAGCACACCTTTAGCAGGCCCTCTGTTGTCCATCAGTGTAAACAGCGGAAGTCCTGGTCCTGTAAAATCAGTGTTTATTAGATTGAGCACACACTTTCCTCTCTCAGTCACCTCAGATCAGCTGAGGTATCGTTCAAGTGTTTGTCATGAGTGAATCTCACAGGCGTGAAAGTGTGTTCACTAACCGTAGCAGTCCATACGGAAGAAAGAGGCGTTCAGGCTGAAGTAAGCTGAGTTATACTGACACCTGTCCTGGTACAGCGAACAGGTCAGGCACTCGGGGGCAGAATGTCCACTCTTGCTTATAGAAATCCTAAGAGCAAGAGAAAAATGTTTTTATAAAAAGATTTCACTGTGACAAGTATGGACGTGAAAATTCTGAATTTTTTTATTTTTTTTTTAAACGCACTCTCTACCAAATCTAAACTTTGTATTTATTTATTGATTTATTTATTTGTTGTTTGTGCCACATCTATGTAGAAACTGTAAAATAGCCTTTGATTTATTATATCTGAAAATTGATTCTTGACTTACGTTCAGTGTAGACAGAAAATAACATTGGATTTTTTTTTCCTCGGTACACAAAATGCAAAATTTGAAGAACCTTTACAGTATGGACTATTTTTTATAATGTGCTTTTATTTATTTATTAAATTTTTATTTATTTATTTATTTTTCCTTTTTGATGGCTGACAGTTGTTTGTATAGGCAGGTTGGAAAGGCAATTGCATGCCATTAAAAAGCCATTAAAAATTCTGCTTTTGTGTTCCACTGAAAAAATAACAGCATAGAGGTTTGAAACAAGATGAGGGTAAATAAATAATGATATTTAAAGCTAAACTATTTCTCTATAGTGGCTATGAAGTATGTATTGCATATTATATTTTGGTGTTCTGTCAACATCATCAGAGGAATACATACACTACATTCCAGAACCACTAACGAATTTGACCATCATTAAAATCATCTGTTTCCTGCATTTTTCCTATTCGGTTCCAAAAATGGTATTGGTTGTGAATAATTGGTTCTTGTTTCCCAATGCAGAGTGTTGTGATACCGTTGCAAAAAAAATTACTATTTAAAATTTAAAAATGTAAAATATTTAAAATATTAAAATATAATCCTAATACAAGCTGATGCAAAAAGGTATTTTTACTTGTAAAGGTTTCTTTGTCCAGGTCTTCCCATATGTTCATTACTCACGTAGTATCTGTGGGAAGAAAAGATTTTAGATGTGGAAAGTTTGACAATGAAGGCACATGAGAAGAAAACAAGACTGTTCCACTTTTTCATACGCACATGGAATCTTTGGTTACTTTTGAGATGTATATCACTTCCCATTTGCCTGAGGTGATGGGTGTTGCTTTTCCCTACAAAGAAAACCACAGTTGACAGACCAATAACTTGCTAAGCTTGTACCACACTATTTCTTTGTGTCTGACTTTTAATGGTTATTTTAATGGTTATTATTTTAATGGTTATTATTCATTTATTTATATATATAAATTTTTAAAGGGTATTTACAATAGCATTAATACTAATTTCTATATGGAGAAAATTAATGATTTTTTGGTACTTCCAGAACCATTACTGTATGATTTGAAGCTATAGCTTAGCAGGTGTTTGAACATAATGGCACAAACGGCATTAAAATAAAATACAAAATAATACTACGTTACTTACGGCTTCCACGTAGTGGAGATGTTTATAACCGTTGTCATTGCTCATAACTTTGTAAAAACTCATGTTATTTTCAGCAAAGTAAGGAGCTGCAGGAAAGTACTGTGAGGGGAAACACAGACCACGAAATGTAAGGTTTCAAAGCAGCATCTTTTGCCAAAATTAAGATAATTTAAAGATTTTATGTGATTACTGCATGTACTCACCCGTCCAACCCATCCAGTTTTGCTCTTTTGCTCAAATTTCTGTAAAAAAAAAAAAAAAAAAAAAAAAAAAATTAAATCACACATTTAAATTGATGAAACTGAACTGAGGTCATATTAGGGAAGTGGTTTTTGGAGTTGAAATGAAATGTCTGCATACAGTATGTAAACCTAGTGAGCTGATGATACATGCAAGAAGTTTGTGAGTCATATATATATATATATATATATATATATACACACACACACACACATAGATACACACACACATATACATATATACATATATATATATATATATATATATATATATATATATATATATATATATATATATATATATATATATACATACATACATACATACATACATACGTATATATATATGGCTTCTGGAGACTTGGAAGATATTGTGCACATATTGTCTATTTTATTACACTTCTTTTTGTCCTTTTGTGGGACAAAACAGTCTTGACAGTCACAGTCGCCTTTGGTTTTCCTATTGCAGGGTTTGTACAAGGTGCTTGAAGTACTTCAATTTGGCTTTTTGAAATTTAAGCACTGGAAAACCCTTGGAAACAGACATGTTTAAGAAGAGGTACTTGAAAAGTGCTTGAATTATTGAAAGACAATATATGAATCCGGGCTTGACAATAGGGACTGCCAATGGCCCGGGGCCACAGGAAAGACTCTTGGGACAGATGAGGGAATTGACACTGTCAGATTGGGCTAGTACTACGGCATCACGAAAGTTTATCATATTCACGTGTTTTTAAGGTGTGACTCTCTTTTGTGACTTCTTGTGTTTGAACAGATACAAAATGATTACAGAATATTCATCCAAGATCTTATTCTCATAAACACAGTAGGTTATGTAGAAAAAATCCTTAGCGTTGAACCCTAATATTATTAAAACAATGTAAACATTTAATTTTTTCGATATTTTTTCAAGACCTCCCCCAAACCAAAAGAATGCATAATAAGATCATTTAAGAAATAATAAGAAATATTTTTTTCTTTCTGTTAAAGCATCTTTGAAAAAGAATTGTATAAGATGAGCTTTTTACATGTGAAAATTCTACAAATCTGATAAAAAATGCTTTTATAGTAATTATTTAAGAAATATATTAAATTACTTTAAGTTTATTTTTTTTTCAATGTTTTATTAAAGGGATTGTTCACCCAAAAATGAAAATTTTGTCTTTTACTCATATACCAGTTGCTGGTAGCCATTAACTGCCATAGTATGGAAAAAAAAAAATGACTATGGAAGTTCAGTAGCTACCAGCAACTTACTAACATTCTTCAGAATACCTTCTTTTCTGACCAGCAAAAGAAAAAGAAACTCAAACTACTTGGAACAACTTGAGGGTGAGTAAATAATAATAGAATTTAAATTTTTGGGTGAATTATCCCTTTTAAGATAAATACAGTAAGAACCCTATGTGCCAAAGTTTGCAACAATAGAAAGAAACATCAATCAAGATTGTATTCTGATTTGTTGATTGGCCAAACCAAAATAACAAAGGAACCACTGCCTAAGTCAATTTCATTGTTGATTCTCACCGAGGTTTCTTTCCAGTTGGTGCCATCATAGTCATAGATCTGCAGAAGGACGCTGTCCTGTCGGCGTGGAAGCCATTGAACAGCCAGTCGTTCATCTGTGACCCAGGTGACTGTTCTCAGATAGTGATCTCTGGGAAAAGAGCAATAAAATAACATTACTCTGAACTCTAATGCTGTGAAAGCTTATATTTCAGACGTGAGGCTTTGTGTGAACATGTGAAGCAGAAACATAAGCAGGACAAACCCTATGCCGACGGATTTCGGTACCACCACTTCTGATTGTCTGGACGGATTTTCCACGTCAATCACAAACAGCCTTGCTCTGGGAATAACACAGCCTGCCTTTGTAAGCAGTACAACAGTTTAGTAGCAAAATGATATTTTGAATGAAATTGTAAAATGAGAACAGCAGAGATCAAACTGTCATCATACAATATTTGAAACAAATTAGTTCAATTAGAAAACCAAAGACAATTGGATCAACAATGTTTCCCCTTGCAAAATTTAAACAAAATAATAATATTGAAATATAAAAATATGCTTTTGTATGTTATATAATCAAAATAAATTAAATGAAATTATAAAACCACTGGGATATTTGCTTACTTTTGGGTAGGGGACAAATACTGTGGTGGGATACTGGTCATTTCCATACAACGAATATTCGATGTTGTGAACTCCGGTGTCATTGATTTGTAGATAAGCCAGATATTTCCCCTGCGGAGACCACCAGATGGCTTCGTTGGATGCAAAAATTTCCTCTGTTGAGCACGAAAAGCAGCAGATGGCACATTAGCAGGTATGAATGAATGTCTGTGTGTGTGAATGCATTATATGACGTTACCTTCATAAACCCAGTCTGGAACTCCATTAAGAATTTTGTTCACTTTTCCATTATGAGTGACTTGTACGGCCTCAGCAGTGGCGTTCTTTTTGAGGTAAATATTATAATCCCAGACGTAAGCCTGCAAATGATGCATGGTCATTAACACAAAATAAGGCCATCAACCTGGGTCTGCATATGAAAAAAAGTCTGTATGGCTAAATCTTGCACATTTACATGTGGGACACAAGTACTCATGTCACTTAATGTGCACTGTCCCTTTAAAAAAAAAAAAAAAAACAAAACATAAAAAGGCTAAAAAAAAAAATCATAATCCTTGCATGAGTTGAATAACATTAACAATGAATAAAATGTATTGTTATAAATAAAATGTAAAAAACAAACAAGAACAAGAAAAGCTGCTGAAAAATATGTTGTACTCAACACATCTTTTTTGTTTGTCATGATGGAAAAACTCCGAGTTTTTATTCAGAATTCTTTGCAATGATTTGTGCTAGAACTAGAGCCTTCCAATAATGTAATATAATAATTGGAGGGTGATTGTTACGATCTGTATATATATTTTTATGTGTTACTGTTTGTAACTCACCAGTTTATTTTCTACTGGTGCCCACACTAAGAACCGTGTAACAGGTGGAATCTGAACCTTGGAGAGAAATTCCCTAAATCCAACAGAAAACAAAGACACATTAAAGTGAGCATCACATGATCAATTGTTGGAATTAATATATTCAAACTGTTATACGTATTAGTGTACTAAATTCTTTAATGAAACAAAACGTTTTCTTAGATTACATTTTCTCTTAAACTCAATCACACTGAACGCTCTCAAAAAAAAAAAAAAAAAAAAAAAGGTACAAAAGCTGTCACTGAGGAGCTTAGGCTCTTTCAAAAGGTACTAATATGTACCATTTAGGTACTAATACATACATTTTGGGTATTAATATGTACCTTTAAGTTACTAATATGCACCATTTAAGGGTAAATAAGGTACCTTTTGAAAATGTACTGCACCAGTGATGACTTTTGTAACTTTTTTTTTCTGAGAGTGAACAATATCTATGTGAGTTAGTTTGAAATACACTGAAATATTTTCAGGAGTTCCCAGGTCTGGAAGTCACAGTTTCAGAATGATATAAGTTTTCAGTGCACATGGGAACCCTGCATTTTGATAGACGTATTACAGTGACATCTTTACTCACCGAGACTCCATGTTGTACATATGGTAGGAAGCAGTGAAGGAGTGTCGCCATAACTGTTGATGCATTTCAAACATGTTAGAAACATCAGCATGAGTCACGTATGCAGTGTTTTTAGTTTTATTGCAGTCAAGTTACCTTTGAGTAATTGCTCTCAAAGACGACAAACTTTTTGTCTGCTGACAATATGTAATCTGTGGCATCCACTTGGGCCTGAAAATCAATTCACAGTAAATGAGTGGAACTTACATGCATGTTAAACATGAATAAAAGATGTAAGAAATTAGATAGTGAAATATCAGAGACTATTTAATGAGAAATTATGAAGGCTAAAGGTTTTGTGAAGAGTCATTCAAACCCTCATATGCAACCTACAAATGTTGAGTTGCTCAGGTAAATCAAGCTTTCCTTTGTTTCAGCATTGTGCAAGTAAATATGGCCTTCGCTGGTTTTGTGGAGGTATTCAGTGTCTGGTGGAAATAAGACAGCAGAATAAATGTGTCAGGGTGATTTAGAGGTCATTACGAAAAAAACAGGGAGCATGTGAAGTGCCTTAAGGTGTCGTACCTGATATCCAGTGGAGACTGTATGTTTTGTACCTGATGGTATCATTGTAAAAATCATTAAAAGAATAAGTTCTCTTAAATGCAGACTCATCTCCTGAAAACACAGTGAAGGAAAAGAGTTAACGTTTCAATCTTCAACAATTCAGACAAAAATGCACATTTTATAGATTCTATCTATTTTTATTTAATATATATATATATAATATATATATATATATATATTAGTTTTTCATTTTTTAAATATAGCCTACATAACAAAATTGTAAAATATATTGCTGGTAACGACATTCCCACAAGAACAATTTCTTTGGTGTTCACATGGAGGCGCTAGTGGGTTAACTCACTTTTTTTTTTCTTTTAGAATATTTTATCATAATATGTGATATTAATACGGATACATACCATATATATAAGTGACAAGTAAATCTACAACGTGATAAATTATGAAAGTTTTACGTTTTGTTTATTTACCTTTCTAAACAGACAGCGACGTAGCAGCTGTTGCTATGGTTACCTCTTCAGAAATAACTGATTTCCAGTTTCTGCATTCTGACTGACTTTAAACTTTTGAGATTGCGGTGTTTGAAAATGATTTTTTCAACCATTTTTCCACTATATTATAGATTAACACATCACAAAAAATGATTTAAGTGTGTTCTGTTTATTAAGTTGTTAGAAAATTGATGTTAAGGACACAAAAACATTATGCGGGAGATCGCGACGAACCTCAGGGTAACAACGCCGCAAAAATTACCATTACAAAACCTTTAACATGGAAAACAACGATATTTTGTCATTTCTCTCTACAAGACTGCTTAATTATTTGAATCTTACTAAAAATTACCAAGGTAACGTTAAACATATGGTTAACTGTCTCTTCCCTATTAAACAGTTGTGAGGTACAGACACTATGCATGCTTTTAAGTGATTTCTTGTAAATCAAATGATTTAAAATTTCAGGTGAGATGAAGAAGAAGATGCCACTCACTGTTTACGTAAATTGCAGTGGGAATAACGATGAGCGTGATGACGACAACCGCCCCGACCAGCGCCACGCACACCTTATTACAGCCCTGCAGGTGAGGCGAGACACACAGGTGCGCTTCACAAACCACCTCACACAAAGTTCTTGCATTAAAACTGGGTTGAAATGCTCAAGCTAGCACAGAAGTTGCGTTCCGTCACACCCAACTTTTATTTATTTATTTATTTTTTTAAACCAAGTAACTTTTTAGTCCACACCGTGTGTAGGCTACAAAACGCAACAATCCTCAGGAAAACAACAAGTATCTACTGACCATAATTGCGCAGGAACTTCTAAAACGCGCATCCAATCTCTAGGAATCCACAGACGCTGAATATTTCTGACCTCCAGTTGTCCTTAAACAGATCGTTAGACACCTTTGTCCTCGTTATAATGTAAGAGTTAAACAGACAGCTGCGCTTTATTCCGTCCGATTGCAATTTTCCAGGTTATAAATGTACTTCCTCCGATGCATCATTGAGTCTGGAGTGAAGGAAGGGTGGCAAAACTTCCTCAGAATCAGCATTCCGCGCAACTTTCCATCGGAGTGCGTTTAGCATGTGCTTCCCTCCGTGAGCGCCTATAACTCTGCTCTATTTAAGTACAGCAGCTGCGACTCTCAGCACAACCGCTCTGCTTTGACTGTAAGAGATCAAATTAAGACAGACTTACTTTCATTTCAGTGACAATAAACGTGAGTTTATCTCATTATATGGCAGTGGGGTCCAAAAGTCTAAGACCACCAGTGAAAATGCTTCAGTGCATAGTTTTATAAAATAATACAAACATCTTCATTATTTGATAGTTATTTAACAGCAGCGTGATCTTGAGCTGGCATGAAATTTATGCAAAACATGAAGATCAGATTCTCCAGCGTATTTAAGATGGTTCAGAGAGCGTCTTGGATGTCAGCGCATGGAAGAACATCTACCCTTTTGTACAAAGTGTCACATAATCTACTGATCTGATTAGATTACACGGAGAAGTAGTGGAGAGTGTTAGATATTAAATGCATTTTCTTCAGAAAAGTTTCTTTGGAAACTTTCTTGCATCATAACTTGTCTTTAAAAAACAAAAAACAAACCAAAAAAACAACAACAGGAGTTTTGGACTGTACTGTGCATGTTCAGTTTAGAGCATCAATGCTTTTTGGTAAATGGATTTATGTTGCAGTTTTCAAAATATTCATGCAAGTACAGCTTCAAAAGTGTTCTACAAATTCTTGCATATAATTATAGATGTAGCCATAACAATGAATACTGGATAATATGAATTTTATATTTCTTTTACTGTATGTTTGTTTAGTTTTTATTGAGGACAAGTTGAAAACCTTTGATTTATTTAAATACAGACAGAAAAAATATTTGTAAACAAACATTCCCAATGTAATTTTAAAATAGGCATCATAATAATATTAAATCTATAGTATTATATATTTACATATTATATAATATAGTATATATAATACATATTATATACAATATTTATAATATTTATGTTACAAATGTTTAGAATTTTAAATTTCATTACACAGTATATATTATTTATATAGCATCTCATGCATGAAATTTGGTTAATGAATTTCCAAAGTGAGCAGAGCTGGACAAAGAAGAAGCTGAAATATAAGCAATAATTCAATTGTGTCACGATTTGATCACTACATCATCATCAAACTTCCATTTGTCTCATTTCAGAGTTTTTAGCATTTTACTATCATTCCAACATGTAGAAAATGATCACAATAAAGGTGTAGGTGTCTCCAAATTTGCATTGATGTGTTTAAAGAATGTATCAACACTTGTCAGCTATGAAGGTACACTGGAAAAACTTGTTGAGCCTTCAAGGCTTGTCAAGCATAATGAGAGCCAGTTTCCTGACAGGTTTTCTCAGGTGATGTTTGCTCACTGGGAACCCGTGTCCTCCTGAGAACACCTGAACAGGTGTGTGAGAGAGAGTATGTCACACTCTTCCCTGATGGTCCATCTCTTTTTTTTTTTTTTCAGTGAATGCATGATTCATAATCAAAGACTGTTCATGCGAAAAAGAGAAAACAGATGACACAAAAAGGGTCATTTTAATATATTTACTCCAAATAGCACAATGTACCATATTCTCTAGAGGTAAATCTAAATATACGGAAACTCTCGAGACACAAAATCAGTATTTGTCACAGACTGTGACTGCACAGCTTCACTGTGCTTCCACATGCATGAAGTGTTACAGTACAAAACATTTATTTAAAAAGCCCTGTCTGGAAAATAAATCAAAATCACTTAATTCAGTGCAGTTTTAGTGAATGTAGTTTGCTAATGAGTGGTGCTGATGCAAACCCTTGTTTGTGCTTTATTACAAGACCTTCTTCTGACTTCTATGAATGGCCTTTTCTGCTAAGGAATAAAAAAAAAAAAAAAAAATTGAAACTGAAATTACCACATTTTATCTCAAAATCTGTACACAATTTGGGGGAATATCAGAATTGCAAACTATAAAGTCAGAATTGTGAGATGTTAACACCCATTTGCAAGATATACACATTTAATTCTGAGAACTCAAAATTGTGAGATATAAACTTGAAACTGTAAGGAAAAAAGTCAGAAATCTGAAATAAATGTCAAAATTAATTTTATTTTTTTATGCCATTGCAGAAAAAAATAATTGCGAGATGTAAATTCAGAATTGTGAGATAAAAAGTGCATTAGAATCAGAATTTCCAAAGTGCCACTTGAGATTAAATAAATGATAGAAATAACAGCTTCCATTGACCCACATCATGTTGAGAAGTGCCACTGCTTTCAATAGAATAGACTTGGTAGATACATCGTTTTACAGGTTATGACATCTGATTGATTATGTCAGAGATGAGATTGACTATCTTCTGCTCTTTATTTTTAGTCAGTTTCCATGTCTTCTTCTCCCCCTGAGTCCTCCACGAGGAGATCGGCGTGTAGAGTGTAATCAAACGCAGGGAACTTTATGGGCAACTCGCTCCATTTGCTAAATGTCTTCTTCTTGGAGCCGTATGTGACCACAAAGTTCTTGATATGGAGGCAGGGACACTCGATGCTCTTATACAGCATCATTGAGCCCCATTGCTGCTCAGGAATGAGACAAAAAGTAAGATTTAAAATGAATGCATATTAAAGGAAATACATACTGTATGATGTACAGGCTGGGTGATATACAAAATGATTTACTATATATTTTTGATTATTGTGTTATCTGTATAAAATTGCACAACATCATGAAACTTTACTGTAAGACTTTGCAAAACACGCCTTTAACACGTCTTTAATTAAATTTTACTTCTTGTATGAAGCAGCTTGAATCTACTTGGCTACATTGAAAACCATCCCAGTTTTTGCTATTTCAAATCAGATACATAAATATCAAAAGATATATTGCTTATCATTAAATGTCTAAAAAATACTGAAATTCTATTTATAATAAATGAATAATCATGCATAGATAACTTAATAATGTATAATGTTAATAATATTTTAATCATGTTTTTTTCTTTACAGTATAGCTTTTTTGTTTTTTAACTGTTTTATAGACCTTAAAGAAATAGCTCACACAAAAATAAAATTTGCTGAATGTGTACTCACCCTCAGTCCATCCAAGATGTACGTGGGTTTGTTTCTTAATCAGATTTGAAGTAATTTAGCATTACATCACTTGCTCACCAATGGATCCTCTGCAGTGAATGGGTGCCGTCAGAATGAGAGTCCAAACAGTTGATAAAAACATAACAATAATCCACAAGTAATCCACACCACTCCAGACCATCAGTTATCTTGAGAAGTGAAAAGCTGTGTTTGTAAGAAACAAATCCATCATTAAAGCATTTTTGACTTTAAACTGTTGCTTCAGTACAAAATAGGAGTCCATAATAACTCTTCCTCCAGTGAAAAAGTCCATCCCCTGTTGTTCTTTCACATCAAAATCCACCCACATATTTGTTTAGGTATGTTTTTTTTGGACTGTTTTTGCTTGTAAACGGTACTTGATCTATGCAGATTTCTCTACTGATTCAGAAGAGACAACTTTTTCACTGGAGAAAGCAATCTTATGGATAAAGGACTCCAACAACAACAGTTTTAAGTTTAAAAATGCCTTGATGGATTTGTTTCTTACAATCACGCAGGTTTTTGCTTCACAAGACATTAATTGATGGACTGGAGATGTGTGGATCCCTTGTGGATTATTGTGATGTTTTTATCAGCAGTTTGGACTCTCATTCTGACGGCACCCATTCACTGCAGAGGATTCATTGCTGAGCAAGTGCATCATCTACATCTTGGATGGCCTGGGAGTGTGTATATTTTCAACAAAATTTTACTTTTGGGTGAATTATTTCTATAAGCTAAGTGTTGTTTGCATTATTGTGGTTCTATGTTTTTAAGAGTGAGTTGAACTGAATTTTGCCAAACCACTGTTATGCTCAGCAGTAAAGCAAACAGTGTTTATTTGAGGGGAAGAGCTGAAGTCAGCACACACCTGTCCGCAGTTTTTGCATGCAATGACTCCATTGGTCTCATAATCCAGGAGTCGCTCCTGTAGTGATGCATTCTCTCGGACTGTAAACAGCTTACTGCAGACATCAACAACATTTATTTTTACTGATTTATTACTGTCTTCACCACCATCAGCATGCATGATAAACATCATGTGTATCATCAGTGTACATATTTCTGGATTTTCTGTGAAGGCAAAACAAAAAAAGTATTTGTGACTGTGGGTTTTTACCTAAATTGCGGAGTGACATTGACATGGTGCATGTTCTCGATCTTCTCAATGTCTTCTCCAGAGCACACAAACACACTGCACTGCCTGCAGCTCAGGCTGATTTTAGATGGCGGTTCCTTCATCATTCCCTTCTGCTGTTTCTTCTTTATCTTCACCTTCTCCTCCATTATGGCCTGCATCTGAAACTCTCTGATCTACACAAAACCAAATAATGTTTGTTTTAAGAGTACATGAGGTATATTGGAGTGTATTTTTTGAAGTAGATTCTCACTTTCTTCTCGTAGTCGGTTCGATTCATCTTGCACACTTTGGCGATGGCTTTGCTCATCATTTTCTCCCGGTATTCGTTAACGCTCTCTCTCTCTGCCACCCCAGATCCTGCCTCCGCCACCAGCGTGTAACTACTGTCCTCTGCTCTTCCTCGACCACGGGCCTGCAGAGAGGGAAAAACAGAGCTTCTTACATCATCTTGATCACAGATACTTCAGCATGAGAATACAACTTCAAAAACAAGCATGACATCAGCAGTGTTCATACAGTAAGTCTCTGATGGCTTCATTTGTCAAGTAAGTAGTGACAGACTGATATATTAAGCACCAGGCCGAATCTCCCAATATTTGGCCATTTTAAAATTGTTCAAAAGTTTGGGGTCATTGGGATTTTTCTTTAAGAAATTAATACTTTTATTCAGCAAGGATGCATTAAATTGATCAAAAGTGACACTAAAGACCTTTATATTGTTACAAATGATTTCTGTTTTAAATAAATGCTGTTCTTTTTAAACTCTTTTCATCAAAGAATCCTGGAAAAAATGTATCAGTTTCCACAAAAATATGAAGCAGCACGACTGTTGTCATCATTGGTAATATTTTTTTGAGCAGATGATTTCTGAAGGATCATGTGACACTGAAGACTGGAGTAATGATGCTGAAAATTCAGCTTTGATTACAGGAATAAATTAAATTTTAAAATATATTAACATAGAAAATGGCTATTTTAAAATGAAATAATATTTCACAATATTACTGTTTTTACTGTATTTTTAATCAAATATACAGGTGCATCTCAATAAATTAGAATGTCGTGGAAAAGTTCATTTATTTCAGTAATTCAACTCAAATTGTGAAATTTAGAATATGGTGTCTCAAATTAGAATATGGTGACATGCCAATCAGCTAATCAACTCAAAACACCTGCAAAGGTTTCCTGAGCCTTCAAAATGGTCTCTCAGTTTGGTTCACTAGGCTACACAATCATGGGGAAGACTGCTGATCTGACAGTTGTCCAGAAGACAATCATTGACACCCTTCACAAGGAGGGTAAGCCACAAACATTCATTACCAAAGAAGCTGGCTGTTCACAGAGTGCTGTATCCAAGCATGTTAACAGAAAGTTGAGTGGAAGGAAAAAGTGTGGAAGAAAAAGATGCACAACCAACTGAGAGAACTGCAGCCTTATGAGGATTGTCAAGCAAAATCGATTCAAGAATTTGGGTGAACTTCACAAGGAATGGACTGAGGCTGGGGTCAAGGCATCAAGAGCCACCACACACAGACGTATCAAGGAATTTGGCTACAGTTGTCGTATTCCTCTTGTTAAGCCACTCCTGAACCACAGACAACGTCAGAGGCGTCTTACCTGGGCTAAGGAGAAGAAGAACTGGACTGTTGCCCAGTGGTCCAAAGTCCTCTTTTCAGATGAGACCAAGTTTTGCATTTCATTTGGAAACCAAGGTCCTAGAGTCTGGAGGAAGGGTGGAGAAGCTCATAGCCCAAGTTGCTTGAAGTCCAGTGTTAAGTTTCCACAGTCTGTGATGATTTGGGGTGCAATGTCATCTACAAAGTCACTGCACCCGTTTACCAAGAAATTTTGGAGCACTTCATGCTTCCTTCTGCTGACCAGCTTTTTAAAGATGCTGATTTCATTTTCCAGCAGGATTTGGCACCTGCCCACACTGCCAAAAGCACCAAAAGTTGGTTAAATGACCATGGTGTTGGTGTGCTTGACTGGCCGGCAAACTCACCAGACCTGAACCCCATAGAGAATCTATGGGGTATTGTCAAGAAGAAAATGAGAAACAAGAGACCAAAAAATGCAGATGAGCTGAAGGCCACTGTCAAAGAAACCTGGGCTTCCATACCATCTCAGCAGTGCCACAAACTGATCACCTCCATGCCACGCCGAATTGAGGCAGTAATTAAAGCAAAAGGAGCCCCTACCAAATATTGAGTACATATACAGTAAATGAACATACTTTCCAGAAGGCCAACAATTCACTAAAAATGTTTTTTTTTTATTGGTCTTATGAAGTATTCTAATTTGTTGAGATAGTGAATTGGTGGGTTTTTGTTAAATGTGAGCCAAAATCATCACAATTAAAAGAACCAAAGACTTAAACTACTTCAGTCTGTGTGCATTGAATTTATTTAATACACGAGTTTCACAATTTGAGTTGAATTACTGAAATAAATGAACTTTTCCATGACATTCTAATTTATTGAGATGCATCTGTATGCAGCATTGGCAAGCAAAAGAGACTTAAAGGGGTCCTATTATGCTCTTTTACAAAGTCTTGATTTTGTTTTGGGGGCGTACTAGAACATGCTCTCATGCTTGGTGGTTCGAAAAACGCATTATTTTTCACATAATTTACATTATTACAATACCTTTCTCCCCAGTCTGGCACAGACGACTCGATTAGTTCCGGGTTTAATGAAGGCCCGCCTTCCGAAAAACAAAATGTGTTGTGATTGGTTAGCTGTCCCAGTGCATTGTGATTGGCGAACAGCTTGGCAGAATGACTAAAAGCAAATTAAATCTCTGCCAGCGGGAGGCGCTGTTGGAGCGGTAAAGATCAAGGTTTCCCCGGTAACGCTGTACACAAAGCAGCGCTCCTCTCACAAACGCTGCTTTATCAGACATTACATGCAAGATGAAATGAAAATGACATCCAAAATTTTCTAAAGACAGTCGGTTTCCTTCAGAAATACAGTGATATAAAAACACCAGCACCGGGTTGCGATTTTGAAATGTGCATTCGAATTTCCGGAGGCGGGATTTATTTTAATGATATTCTAATAGACCAATTTGTGATGTCACAAATACAGGAAAACAACTTTGTAGTCCAAACGATCCGTTCATTGTAGTTCTTGAAAATGGATTTTTTAAAAACGAAATATCTCCCTTTGGAGTGGACTTTGAGATTTGTAACTTTGTAGATCTTTTTTATGCCCAAACACATACACTACACACTGACTAAAATTCAAAAAGTGAAAAAGCATAGTAGGACCCCTTTAATTTAAAAAAAACCCTAACTTGTGTATTTTTTTTTAAATGTTTGGTAAAATAATGTATGAGCATCATTAAATTATTAAATTAAATGCATGATTTGCTATAAATAAATTGTATATATACAATCTATATATACAAGAGCAATATATCGGCCACACTCTGTATTTGCATTGGCCATTAAAAAAAATCCCATATGAGTCAACCAGTTTTAACAAGTATGCATATACAGTACTTTGTCATTCATGACATAACATTTCATGCATTATGTACTATATTGTACTATAGTACAATACTATACTATACTATTGTGTGTAAGCAATTGTATCTGGCCTCATAATGACAGTATTTCTGTTGGGTAACTATACAGGAAATTACTACATTGAGTTTTTCATTTGATTATGGCTATTTAAAAATTGGCATTGGAAGGTGCCTATTACTTGTTCTGAAAATGATGAACACAGATTTTTAGCTGTAGACTGCTTAAATTGAAGGTTGAGAACTTTTAGTTTGGCTCCTGTTACACATTTAAGTGCTGCAGATGTGAGGTGTATGAAACCGGCCCGAGAGCCATATGGCGTCTATATAAAGTAAATATTTAATTGAAATAAAAAACTACAAGCCCTTAGAAACAGGTCAAAAAGTGTAGCATCTTGTTGAGGAATAATCTAAAATCACACCTGAATCATGGCGATCTCATTGGTCACAAGGCAATAGCGTATGACGAAATTACATTCGGCGATGTCCAAACCCTCTTCTGCTACAGTGGTGGCTATTAGCAGATTGATCTGGCCGTCACGAAACTTGTTCAGCACGTCCTTCTGCTCTGCCTGGAAATGGCAGGACAGTATTTTATTAAAATCGAAATTATGCTACTAATGCAACCTGGAACAATCATTTAAATGAATGCAGAAACAGACACATTAGTTCCTGAGTTTGAGAGTGACTTACAGCAGTCATCGGTTTCACCAAGCTCTGATCTCCTCCGCCGATCAGATAGCTGGCACTGACTCCCACTTCATCAAATTTGGGGTTTTCTTGAATCCACTGGCAGAGAGCGATGGCGCTGAGGCGGGTCCGGGTAAAAATGATGCCTCTCGCTCTCTCTCTGGTGCTGAATTCCTTCAGGATGTTGGTTTTCAGCTGGGCCAGATTGTTGTTTTCATACTGTGGCTTTCCCATCAACTCCTGCAGCTTTGCTTTATTGTCTGTTGAGTATTAAGAGAAACAGATACAAACAGTAAATCGGAATTACTCAACAAGACGTTTAACATGTCTGGACACATTTTAAAGGAATAGTTCATCCAAAACAGTGTTGTTTTGGTATTATTTTGAATAGCTTTTCGGTTATTTCCTGTTGAATATTTTCAATTTCAATTTTAGTTTAACTTTAAGTAATTTTATTATGTGCTTCTGTAATTTTTATTGAGCTTTAATTGAATTTTTTATTTTAGTTTTAGTCATTTTATTTTATTTTATTTTATTTTAACTTAAACTTATTTCATTTCAGTTAGTTGCCAAAGCAACATTCCTATTTTTTTTTTTTTCAAGTTTAGGATTTTCATCTAATATTTTTTTTTATTTCAGCTTTATTTCAATTACAGAATTACAGTTTTTTAACAGTTTTAGGTAACAAAAGGGTTGTTAATGGTAACTAAGGAAAATTTATTTATACAAACTTATTTAGTTTCAGATAGTATTTTCAGTAACATTTTTCATTTTTGTTTAGTTTAAGTACTAAAATAATACTAAAGTGCTAGAACGGAATAAACTAAAAATTAAAACTTAATATAAAAAAAACACTATACAGACATAAAAAATAATAAACTAAAACATAAATTACAAAATTACCAAACATTTTAAAGAAACAGAAAATATAAAAATAAAACTTAATTTCAAAAGAACAAAAACTATAATAGGATATACTAAAATAACAGTTTAACAATATCAATACCGCATCATTTGCACACTCTCATGTTTCCATGCTTGTTTTCTTTACGGTAAAAAAGCATCATCCACTTTAATCAAAAGTGCTTAGACATCTGTTGCATCTCACGGAATAAAGAAAATAATACAGGATTGGAACAACATGAGGATGAATGAGTAAATGATGATAAATCTTCCGCTTGGCTCCATGCATTTTTATTTTATTAATAGCTTACAGTGTGTATTCGCTGGAGTCCCATAAGAGACTATTTTCACTATATTCCAGAGAGCATCGACTCTGTTTTGTGCGTCTGTTTTTATGATACCTTTGAACAAAGTGAAGAGGAATCGCTCAGTGTCTGTGATTGTAATAGTGCCTTCCTCATCGGGGCTGGATTTGGTCTTGAGCTCTTCGTTGTGAAATTTGTCGAGGAAGCGGAAGGCGTCTGACATGCGTATGGTGTTGCTCTGATGAAGAGCCTCGTTGTATTGGCGGAGATGTTCGGCGCACACGCGTACCTTCTGATTCTCCTCCTTAGCAGCTGGTGAACAACACAGACAGTCAATATTTATAGAGAGTTCAACAATATAACTCTTGTTAGGCCACAAGATGAGCCCATTAAGGTCCTTTAATTTATAGTCCACTCATTGGACTATTAAATAATTTCGTGCATCCATTATTTTTTTTTCCTGGATAAAAGTAAAAATCCCATACTTTTTCTCCACAGAGAAAAAAATAGCAGTAATATCACATTTAAAACAGGCTTACCATGAATTCTGAAGTTATGCAATTTCAACGTCATTTTTAAGCAATCGTGTTTAAGTTACATCATTTGCAGTGCATCATGAGATGAGTAAAGTTAAAATAAAATAAAGTTAAAGTTAAAATAAAAACAGAAAATATAAAAAATAACATCTAATTAAAAATATTAACAAAAATGATAATAGTATATCAGTGATACAAAGGTTTTGAGCTCTGTAGTAGAATACTAGTTAATTATAACTAGTGGCCAGGATGTTGAGGATGTTTTTTTCTTGTCTATCATTTTGTATGACTACTGGAAGTTGAGAAACTTTGTTGGAATTCACAGTGAAATAACAGTCTCTTCCTTTAAAAACAAGGAAAGAGACTGTTATTACTACGGCTTATTGTGACACATTTTGCATGAGTGCATGACTGTATATGAAATTCTTATTATGACTTCCACAATATGGTGGTTAAATCATGGTTTCTGCAAAGGAGGCAGGAGGCAGAGGACACACAAAGAGAAACCACATTTTAGTAAGAGGTTTGCAAAGATCCTCACCAAGCACCAGGATTTTGTTCGTGGTTACTGGATTTTTGAAAGAAATACATTTATACAGTTAAACTTCATGTACAAATAAGTGTGTAAGACAACATTGAAATTAGTGTAAATACTTATACAAAGCACAGTATCTAGCTATTTCAATCTATAAAGCAGAGCAAACTAGAAAAATTGAGTGGTTTGGCTGGTTAGGAAAACTGTGTAACGTTACAGCTCATAAATGAAGGTTTCAGACTGTGTGTTTTTGTGGTGCCACCAGGAATTTTTATTTATGGAATTTTATATGACACCTTTAAAATTGTAATAATTTCTATGACGTTTTCCTGATATTTCCATGTTTTTAATGACCCAGTAAACCTCCGTATATCTGAACGTCTTTGTAAAAGGCAGTAAACTCACCGTTCTGCTCTTTCTGGACGACCCACTGTTCGTAGTTTTGTGTGCCGGGCTCACAGAGGGGCTTCAGGTCAGCATGCTCGTGGATTTCATCCATTATCTTCTTGATCACGTCTCCAAACGGGTCCTTTAACATGCCATAGACACAGAAGGTTTTTATTGTCACTTTTTAAAATAATCCACATCTAAACTGAATATACTAGCATCATAACAGTACAGTATGCACGCTTTCCCACTTTATTGTTGACAGACAATAACTTTAAAGGTCATTGCACACGGAGTCTGAAATTCTCGTCTGAACTGATTTTTCTAGAAATATCTAAACAATTATTCCATATGAAGGGTGTCATTTTTGTGCTACTAGTGGCACCAAAAAAGAATTGCAAAAGTCATGACTGTTTTCAAACAAGTTTTTTTTAAGATAAACTTCAAGAAATTTGTTTGTAAGAATGTTCTTAAGTGCAAATCTTAACAACATTCTTATTTTCTTAAGAATGTCTTTTTTTCTTAAGATGAAAATGGAAGGCTTTGGTGTTATCTGATTGTCTTGCGGATCTTGACAAAGACTGGTTGATCAATTCAATGATAATACATCATATTTTTGGTTTTAATTAATGTATTAATAGTTATTTTTAAAGAATTGTCTGTTGCATCTTTCTTGTGCTGTTTATGGCCGCTTTCATATGTGCTGAATGCTGCCGAAAGTTGTCATAATTTATATATGTAAAAAAACAGGATCCCAATTTGACTAGTTAGTGAGTTGTTGCATAATGCCAACTTTGAATTCACCAAAAAGTCACATAATCATGAAAGTGAAAGTCGTGACGTATTGTCAAGTATGGTGACCCATACTCGAAATTGGTGCTCTGCATTTAACCCATCCAAGTGCACACACACAGCAGTGAATAGTGAACAAACGCACACACACACCGTGAACACACACCCCTCCACTTCTGCAACCTCTAAAGCAATGCTGGCAGCACTCATGCGTCTGTTTTTTGAAGCCAGCTTCTGCACCTGACACACAGCGTGAGAACCTAACTTCTTTGATCGACCCTTGCGAGGCCTGTTCCGAGTGGAACCCGTCTTAGAAAACCTCTGTGTGACACTGACCACTGTACTGTAACTCAGTTTCAGGGTGTTACTGATCTTCTTATAGCCTAGGCCATCTTTGTGGAGAGCAACAATTCTAATTCTCAAATCCTCAGAGAGTTCTTTGCCATGAGGTGCCATGTTGAACATCCAGTGGTCAGTATGAAAGAATTGTACTCAAAGCACCAAATTTTAACTGCTCTAATAAAAGATAAACAAATTTGTATGGTCCTGTCAAGCAGACAAAAACATGAACATGATGAATAGGACATGTGGCTTTGCATGGTTAAACGACATATAGCTGTTATCACTTAGGATGTACTCACTTTTGTTGCCAGCTATTTGGACAATAATGGCTGTATGTTGAGTTATTTTCAGAGGACAGTAAATCTTTACTGCTATACAAGTTGCACATTGACTACTCTAAAATATATCCAAGTTTCATTTCTATAGTATTGTCCCTTGAGAAGATATAATAAAATAGTTGCCGAAATGTGAGGGGTGTACTGAGATACTGTATATGTAGCTAGTGTAATTCTGTAATGCTTAATTACAACAGTTAATTTTAAACCCAATAAATTCATTAAAAATGTTACCTTTGGGGATTGAAAGCAAGTTGGAGGTTATCCAAACTTTCGAAGGATGTTTACAATGATAAAAAATAAATAAATAAATAAATAAATAATAAAAACTATCTTAAGAACATACTTAAGAGAAAAGGTTAAGAAAATTTTCTATTCCCAACAATTCTTCTTAAGAAAACAGAAAATAGCAGTTTAATACATTTATTTATTTATTTATTTAGTTTATTCTTAAGAATGTTTTGTGAATCCATGTTTGGAAAAAACATTTCTTAACCTAAACCCCAAGAAGTTTGTAAGAAGTTTGTAAGAAGAAAAAGAAAAAAAAAAAGAAAAGAAAAAAGTTCTTAAATATTTTCTTTAAAAAATCTTAAAAATGTTCCTTTTTCTGACAGACTTTGTTTGTATGACTGTTCTTGCAGAAGCCTTACTGATGAAAATCTAATGTGAAACAACCTTGTCTTACCTTTGATGATTTAAGGCAAGTTGGAGGTTTTCCTAACTTTACGAATTTATTTACAGTGATATTTATTTATTAAAAAGATTTATTAAAAAGATACTTTTTAAGAAGCTGAATTGTTCTGAAGTTTTGTCTTAAGGACATTTGTAAGAAAAAAAGATAAGAACATTCTTAAAGGGATATTTCACTCAAAAATGAAAATTCTAACCAAGCAGTTGATGGACCCCATTGACTTCCATAATACAGAAAAAACAAAAATACTATAAAAGGCATTAGGGTCCATCAACTGTTTGGTTACCAAAAGTCTTCAAAATATTCTTCAAAGAAATTCATACACATTTGGTACAACTTGAGCATTGAGTAAATGATGACAGAATTTTCATTTACTTTAAGAAGTTTTTCAGGAGTATAAAATATTCATAACTTTTTCTCTTAAAGGGATAGTTCACCCAAAAATGATCTTTCAGTTTCTTTCTTACGCTGAACACAAGATAATTTGAAGAATTTTGAAGAACCAAACAGTTGTTGGTCCCCATTGACTTTATAGGGAAAGAAATGCTATGAAATTCAGTGGGGATTTTTGATTACCAGCATTCTTCAAAATATCTTTTTTTCTGTTCAGCATAAGAAAGAAACTCATACAGGTTTGGAACAACATGAGAGTGAGTAAATGATGACAAAAGTCCAATTTTTTGGGTGAAGTATTCCTTTAAGTAAGAAAAAGTAAGCAGTTAAGAAGAATTTTATTCTTTTTTATATTCTTTTTATTCTTACTCCCATCCCAAACTAGTGGTGCAGAAATGACACACTTCATGAAGTTTATTTGATGACACACATTATGTGGAATTACCTCCTTCCTCTCTTCTGCTCTTGCAATCCTTTTGAATGGTGTTTTGGCCTCCTCTTCTTCAAAAGTCTTTGTTTTTATTGTGAAGGCATCCAAATTCGCACAGATCTGTAATGAATCAAAATAATGAGACACATACTGTTGAGCTCACAGCTCCAGTTTAGAGATGGCTAACAGCTAAACTGTGAAACGATCAAAAGCATCACACATTAGTGGACATAAACTGACCTTGAATGACTGAATAGCATTTACAAATAGCAAAACATTAGTTTTGACAATATATTGTCATTTGATTCTTGACTTATCAGTTAGGATCACTCCTTTTGACTCATTTAGTAAAATATCCAGTTTATACGAGTCATTTGATTGTGAATCAGACTACATTGGCTGGGTTTGTTGTTTACATGTTTGTTGTTTCACTTCGTTGGACAAATGCAGATGTATTTAAGAACTGTCAATGTTTTGAATAAGCATGCGTTTTTAAAAGAAACCAATTCCCATTTCTTAACCTTGATTTCAAGTACTGAGAAACCAATGCTACAGAGTTTCTCTTGGCGCTTTGGTGCTGTTTTCACATAAAGATTCATGGTAAAACAGGCCAGCAGAGTAATAATGTGATGCAGGGTCCTGACTGGAGAGGCATGAAAGGCATGCAGCGTTTTATGGCTGCCTACAGCACAGGGGCCACGCGGAACATTGGAAACAGCTTTGCGGTGGAGAAAACAGTAAGAGATATGGCAGAGGATGGTGTGTGTGTGTGTGGGTGGAAAAGTCAGATTACAGAAAATCACTTAGTGAAGATTTGGTTTTTTGATTTGAGAGAAGAAGGAGAAGAACTTGAAGTAAAGCAGAATGTAGAATTTGTGTATTATAGAGTGTGTGTATGTGGATTCGCTAACATGGATTTTCTCAGCCTTGTTCTCATTACATGTAACATGGATATTGCTCGTAGGCATGGGAGTTGTAGACTTTAACAATTTACTTCTGCTTAATGATTCCACTACCCTAACAAATCCATTCAAGAACTAAAGGCTGGAATACACTACATGACTTTTAAAATCTGAACCGCTAGTCATCATACGCTTACTGACCTTGTAATAGTCACAGAGGAAAAACTGGCCACCATACACTACCAGACTTTAAAGTAATTCCCATCACATCAAACTCACACAATAAATGTGTCTTGTTGCTAAAAAAAACAAGTGACAATTGAAAACAATATGTGTTCTAAGACCAACTGAAAAAAAAAAGTTTGATAGCTTCAGACTCTGATTCTATCCAGTCAGAGGATAAAAAATTAGAGTCTGTGATCATCATGTATTATGCAGTTTTCTATGAAATCTGTCAATTCAAATCTGCAGGCTGGCTGTGACTTTCGTCAACTAGCACAAACCTCTCCAGACTGTAAATTGGCGCAAAATTTGTGTAGTGTATTACAGCCTTATATGTTCTTATAGTACTTTTAAGACACAAATTAACTATAACAATACTTGTACAACATTTATTAATCTTAATTAATATCTAATTAAGATTAATAAATATCTAATAATAGCTAATATCGTAACATTTGCTAGTACATTAGTTAATGCACTGTGAACTAACATGAACATTTTATTAACTAACATTAGGAAAAGGTTAATAAATGCTGTCAAAATATATTGTTAATTGTTAGTTCATGTTAGTTAATGCATTAACTAATGTTAACAAATGAGACTTTATTGTAAAGTTTAAATGTTTTTCAAAGAAATCTCTTATGCTCACAAAGGCTGCATTTATTTGATGAAAAATACAGAAAAAAACATTAATATTGTGAAATATTATTACAATTAAAATTTTCTATTTGAATATATTTTTAAATGAAATTTATTCCTGTGATCAAAGCTGAATTTTCAGCATCATTACTCCAGTCTTCAGTGTCACACGATCCTTCAGAAATCATTCTAATATGCTGATTTGCTGCTCAAGAAACATCATTATCAATGTTGAAAACAGTTGTGCTGCTTCATAATTTTGTGGAAACTGTGATACATTTTTTTTCCAGGATGAATAGACAGTTCATAGCATTTTCTTTTTAAAATCAGAAATCTTTTGTAATATTATAAATGTCTTTACTGTCACTTTTGACTAACTTAATGCATCCTTGCTGAATAAAAGTATTAAAAGTAGGGTAGGTGATTTCGGAAAAGCTAGCAATAGCAAGTTATCTTTGAAAGCAAGATCTCTGCCCTCCCTGCGTAATCACTCTGCAAAGTCACGCCTCCAAAACACACAGACGCGCTCAGGCAAGCCAGAGACTGCGATACGATGAGAGACGACGTTGGTAGAGCGTTGAATGCTGTGCTGTCAGATTACCTCATGTCTCATTCACCGGTGAGAAAACAATACAATACAGCAATAAAACAATACAAAGTGCATAATATTACAATAATAACGCCTTTCGCTCTCACTTATGATGTATCATGTCTGCGCAAACAGGGTGCATAGAGGTATGCAAATACATATTTTTACAGACAGGTAGGACAGTAATGTTCGAACCGAACATTTTGATTGGATGAACATTTTATGGTCCTATGCCTTCCACAAATGATATAAATACATTTAGACCATTTAACTTATTGTTTGCTCTCGGGATGTGAAGAGACTTTCAACCAACCTAACAAAAAATGTTTTTGAACCAAATCACCTACCCTGCCATTATTTTCTTTATTTCGTGCAATAGAAAGATGCGTTGCCTGCAACATCACAACTCAGATAACATGTTCTGTCTTTGCTGTATCATTGTAGATAAGCAGAACAACGCAGAAGCTGAAGAAGCATTAATGGAAGCGAGTGTCGTTGTTACCTGAAGAATGTGTTCCTCTGCTCTCTCTTGGCTCATCGCTCCTCCCACACCAGGTGAGGCCGTCAGACCCAGAATCTGAGGGAGCGCAACTGGACTTTTCTCCTGCTTCTTCAGTAGCTGGTTCTGATGTTTTTGTCTTAGGTAGCGAATCATGATGTGGTTATACACACCGCCCTTCTTCGTGTGGTGGCATTCGTCAATAACCATCAGAGTGAACTCTGCAAGTATAGGAATTAAACAAATGAAATGAAAATCAGAATTCAGAATCAGAAAGAGCTTTATTACCAAGTGTGTTTACACACACAAGGAATTCGTCTTGGTGACAGGAGCTTCCAGTGCAGAAAAACAGTCCAGACATAGTGCAGACATACATATAATTTAAGGTAATAAAATAACACTAATAATAAAGAGAACATACAATAAATTAAAAATACAGTAACTAATGTACAGTAGTCAACATTTGAAGTGGATCAAAAAAGTTCATCAAAGTTGTCCTAAGACAAGAACTCATTTTGGTTTTAGGACAACTTTGATGAAAGGTTTACTTATAGTGTACTTATTAATGTACTTATAGTGCAGTATTTCTTAGTTTTAATTAAATTTTACTTAATTCTAGATTTTATTGTGTGAAATCTGAGTTTAATGCGAATAAAGGAATTCTTAAGGCAGGACACTACAGGGAAAAGTATTGTATTTCATGCACTGGTTAGTTTTGAGATTTAGGGCTTTTTTGCATGCATAACCTGTCTTCTTTCAGACTAATATATATATATATATATATATATATATATATATATATATATATATATATATTTATTTTAAGGATGATTTCACAAAATTAGTTTTTCTCTCCATTTCAGCATGTATTTTAAAGGTATTTACAGAAGGGTTTGTTCTTGTATCATTTGCTTGATTTTATACAGCATTTTATTTGTGGTTTTATGGAGTGATAAAAAATCCAAAATCCCCTTTGTAAAAATCGTAAATTTTAATTTGTTTATCCAATATTCAGATTTCCGTTCTGAAAATGTATGCATATGAGTTCATATTTAATTGACTAAAGTCTTATTTGCCTATTTAAACATAACATTTCAGAAAACTTGTAATAAAAATGAATTGTCTTAATCTACTGTGATTAATCACAGGGGAAAGTATAGTGATATCTATTATCACCTGAAGTGTCTTGCCATAAAGGGACCGTTCATTCAAAAATTTAAATTCTGATAAAAATTTTTTTATCATTTACTTATTCTAGTTCCAAACCAGTATTTTGTCCATTAAACATGTAAAAGAAGATATTTTAAGCAATGCTTTTAAAAGTTTTTTTCTCAATGTTGTTTGGACTCAAGTTCTTCAGAACATCTTTTGTTTTCTGCAGAAGAAACTTGTACAGGTTCAGAACGCCATGAGGGAGAGTCAATGATGGCAGAATGTTTATTTTTGGGTCAACTTTCCTTTCATAATTGCAATTATTTGTATTTGTACCATTAATCGCCAGCTATAATTAGATGATCATGACAGAACTGCATATACAAAACCCATGTTAATAACACATCGTTTATAGTCCTTATATACAAATAGCATAATTTTTTTTCTAGCATGTGTTTCTAATCAACAAAGGCGGGTGCTGTAAACCTCCAGTCCACTCTCAACGGCTCAGTTTACAACCGTTTTTGTGCTGCCTTCCGGCGCTCCCAGGGGTCTCTGGGGAAAAAAAGAGCTAGTTTGCATTTCACACACTGACAGAGAGGTGGTGGGTGATGGGGCCACTTTTTACAAATCAGACTTTAAAGGTGCTGCCTGTTTGGCCCCTCAGGGCTGGAGTGGGAGATGAAATGGAGCTCAGTCTCTGAAAATGACAGCAAATCTCCACTGAATTTGATCAGCCAGACATGTGGATGAAAAAAATAATAATAAAGGGTTTAAGAGTAAAACGAGGAGGGGAAAAAAATCAACAAACAGCATATGCCACAGAGGAGGAATCCCACCTTGTGGCGGACGCTGCCAGAGACTCACAGGAGAGCCGAATCTGCCAGCAAAGACTGATGGGGAAAAACACTGTCACATGAAACCTCAGAGGAGGAGCTCTGGTCTCCTTTCAACGTCTAACAGAAGCCGAACCCATTCGACTGGACTGGTGTTGAAATGACGTTAGGAGAGAAGGAAAATGTGACCTACGTGATAATTTGATCCCGTCCTCGTCGCCGTTCTTGGCTTTGGCCAGAGAGTTTTCCAGAATCTGTGCAGTGCAGATGATGATGTCGTTTTGCTCGATGATTTGTGGGAAGGAGATTTTGAGCTGCGAGGCTCCGCTGACCCGCTCCACTGAGTACTGGTGCTTCAGAAACCGCCCAAACTCGGCCTTGTAGTGCTGCTCGACCAGGGGAACCTGGAAAGATATCATATAGCATTATTAGGTTGCTAGGGTTTTCTGGTTGGTCGCTAGGGCATTGCATGACTTTTTTTTTTTATATCACTTTAAATGGTCGTTCTGAGGAAATCTGCACCGAATGAAGTGCTGAGATGTTTGCAACACACTTCTGTTGCTATGGTTCTTTTAATACGCTTTATGAACTTGAGCAGTTGAAGACATGATTCAGCAGGCCAGAAAGTCCCTCTGCTGCTACAGCAAACACTCAAAATCAACTACTTTCTGTTTTTCCTCTTTCAGAGGCCTGAAAAAACTCCAGCTCTGTGCCTGTTGATCTAATCAGCCTGGGAAGTAAAGAATGTTATTGCTCAAAAGTTGCATGTTAATAGCTCAGAAGATTTGTTCTAGATGTTTCTCTTAAAATTCTAAGAATAAACACAAATGAGACAATTGTTGACATACAGCGAGAGCTTAGAGCTGTAAAATTATTAATACCAAAATCATTTGGTCTTCGAAGAATTGATGAGAAACAAATTAAATAAATATAATTAAATAAAGATATTTTAATAAATAAATAGTACTTCAGACCTATGTGCCCTCTAGAAACTTGCGTTCTGCAAGTGAACGCCACATTATTGTGCCATCCCAAAGAGGCACAAAATCACTTTCACTGACTTTTTCATTCACTGTTCCCATCTGGTGGAATGACCTGCCCAACTCAATCCCAGCAGCTGAATCCTTGGCCATCTTCAAGAAACGTCTTAAAACCCATCTCTTCCATCTTTATTTGACCCTCTAACTCTAGCATTCTCTTTTCTAATTCTATTTTATCTATCTGCCTTCTTTTTATAAAAAACAAAAAAACAAAACAAAACACACACACACACACACACACACACACACACACTTGACCCTCTATCAATTGCATAATTATTCTATAACTGCTTGCTTTTCTTGAAAAACTAACACTAGCTTTCTTTTCTATATCTACTTGTTTTCTTAAAAAAAAAAAAAAAACCTTGCTACGTTTACTGCATTAGGCTAACTGAGGCTTGTCATATCGCTTGCATGTTCTCTTTTGTTGGTTTTGATTGCTTCTATTGTCCTCATTTGTAAGTCGCTTTGGATAAAAGCGTCTGCTAAATGACTAAATGTAAATGTAAATAAATAATTTATAATGCAAGGTTGTTTGGCCTTGTAAGAATTTGATGAGAAATGTTTGATTTTTAATAAAATAAAATAAATCAATATAAATATTTATTTTAAGAAATTAAATATTAAAATAAATACTTTATAATTATTAGAGAATTTATTAGAGAATTTATAGAATACCAAGATTATGTTGTCTTGTCAGAATTTGATGAGTAATGTGAGTTTTAATGAAATAAAATGAGTGAAATCAATATAAATATTAATTTTAATAAATAAAATATTTGGAAAAAATTAAATAAATACATTTAAATAATAAATAAATAATTACATAAATAAATAATAAATAAATAAATAAATAACAGATAACAAAATTATTTGGCTTTGTAAGAATTTGAAGAGAAATAATAAAAAAATAAATTAAATAATTAAGTATAAATATTAATTGAAATAAATAAAAATATTTAAATAAAGAATTTATTGATGCCAGTGTCATTTTGTTTTGTAAGAATTTGATGATAAATGTTTGAGTTTTAATAAAATAAATGAGATAAGTATAAATATTTGTTTGAACAAACAATCAAACAAATGACTGATTGATACCGAGATCATTTGATCCTATAGGTATTTGATGAGACATTTTGGGGGCTTAACAGCATTAATAAATAAAAATGTTTCAATTCATAATTTAACAAAAAAATAATAATACTATAGTTAATTTTTTTTGTTACTAACAATGTTTTACTGTTTATAATATTGACACTATTATATGTTACAGGTGAATTTGTCATATTTGTAGTAAATGGATGGCCGTGCAGCACCTTGTTGACCAAAACAACAACTTTCCCCGGTTGTCCCATCTGCTTCCTCCTCTCCAAATGTTTCTCAGTGATATACACAGCAACTCTGGTTTTCCCACTTCCTGTAGGGAGGCAGATGATGATGTTCTTTTCCTCCAGAGCTGGTCTCGCCACCTCCATCTGATAGTCACGCAGTACAATATCCCTCTTGCGTTCCTCTGAGGAAGAGAGAGAGAGAGAGGTGATCCTGTAATTAGACAGTTGTGTTTGCCTGCAGCATCAGTGCAGAGGAGGTTGTGTGTCTCGGTGCTTCAGCTATTGCAATTACAGCTGTGGTTTCTCTATCCCCCTGCTAGTTAGAATAACATTGCTGTTTATGAAGTCACCCACTCTAAAGCTCTGCAGACTGTCTGTAAGCCTGCTGTGAGTCTCACAAAACCTGAGAACATTTACAGGCAATATTTACCCTCAAAATCAAAAGAAAAAAAAAAAACTGAAAGATTATATTAACTTTTTTTTAATATAATGAAATGAAGTAAATTTTTCGTTCAATCTTACTTTATGCTCATCATAACTGTAATGTGAGGAAAAATATTTTACATTTATTTTATTTTATATAATAATTATATAATTTTATATTATTCAGATATTTTATTAAAAGTGTGTATATATACACCATGGTCTTTATTACTGCTTCTATTCCTTAATTTAAAAATAAAATTACATTATTAAAACATTACAGTATTAAGAATCTAATAAGAATCTCTACTGAAATAAATATATACAAATATTTTATTTATAATAAATATAAATATTTATATAATATTTATAAAAATGCGGAAAAAAATATTTTATAATTTTTTTTTTTTTTTTTTTACACTATTTTACATTTGAATTGTGAAGTATACTTAAATTGTGTTTCTTTGATGTGGCAACATTGTGCTCTACCAATATTAAATATGTGTTTAGTCTGTCATTTATGCCTAAATTTTAGTAAATGTAAAAGTATTACATTATTAAAACATTACAGTATTAAGAATCTAATGAAAATAAATCTAGCTAAATCTAAATCTAAGATGGCGCCGCAGATGGCAGCTACTGTGCTTTGCTCTTCAGTGTTTGTACTGTTTTTGTTTGTTTTTCCTGTTTTTTGTTTCTCAAACACCATCAGTTTTACTAGGGATGACCTGCTGAACATTCAGCAGAACACACCACAAAATCTTTTACAGGTTTTTGATAATTCGGACGTTTTGCTGGACATTGTTGTTGGCGGAGCCATAGCTCTGGTCAATCGCTTCAGGACGTGCAGACGGGGGAAGCAAGTCGGCGCGCTAATTAAGCTCAGACAGCACGGATTTAGAACGGCGTTGCCTAGCATCCATCTTGTGAATCTTCTCTCTCTACCCAACAAAACGGACGAACTCCTTCTGCTCTCCCGGACAAACAGGGATTTTTCAAACTCTGCTGCTCTGTGTTTCACGGAAACCTGGCTGAACACATCTGCCTAACTTCCAGCTGATCAGAGCAGATCGCGACGCAGAATCAACGGGGAAATCACGCGGCGGTACGTGCTTTTACATAAATGAGAGGTGGTGTACAGATGTAACTGTGTTAAAGAAGATGTGATGTTCTGATCTAGAAACACTCTTCATTAACTGCAAGCCTTTCTACTTGCCGCAGGAGTTTTGCTCGTTCATTCTCGTGAGTGTTTACATTCCTCCGCAAGCGCACGTGAGCTCCGCTTTACAGAAACTCGCTGATCTGATCACAGAGACTGAGCAACAACACCCGGACTCTGTTTTAATCATTCTCGGGGACTTTAATAAAGCAAGTCTCTCCCGCGAACTGCCAAAATACAGACAGCACATCACATGTCCCAGCAGAGACAGTTATATATTGGATCACTGTTACACTGCGATAAAGGACGCATATCACTCTGTCCCACGGGCAGCTTTAGGACTCTCTGATCACTGTTTGGTTCATCTTATACCAACCTACAGGCAGAAACTCAAATCTGAAAAACCTGTATTAAGAACTGTTAAAAGATGGACTAATGAAACAGAGCGGGTTTTACAAGCCTGTTTCTCTCTCACTGATTGGACTGTTTTTGAAGCTGCTGCAAATGATCTGGACGAGCTCACAGAGACTGTAACATCTTATATCAGTTTCTGTGAGGATATGTGCATTCCTATCAAGACTCATCTAACTTACAACAACGACAAACCATGGTTCACTGCAAAACTCAGACAGCTCCGTCAGGCCAAAGAAGATGCTTACAGAAAGGGGGATAAAGTCTTGTATAAACAGGCCAAATACACACTGGAAAAGGAGATCAGAGTGGCAAAGAGGAATTATTCCGGCAAGCTAAAGAAAAAATTCTCTTCCAGTGATTCTGCTTCAGTGTGGAAAGGTATGAAAGATATCACCAGTTACAAGACACCATCCCCCAGCACTCTGGAGAATCAACAATTGGCAGATGATCTGAATGAGTTCTACTGCAGGTTTGAAAAAACACCCCACACCCGCCCTGAACACCTCTCCACACAACCATTCACACCTCCAGCAACCCCTCTCTCCCCCACACCTGCAATTCAGATCAGCGAAGATGAGGTGCGCCAGGTCTTCAGGAAGAACAAAAGAAGGAAAGCACCAGGCCCAGACAGTGTGTCACCAGCCTGCCTAAAAATCTATGCTGACCAGCTGGTCCCCATCTTCACACAGATCTTCAACAGATCACTGGAGCTGTGCGAAGTCCCCTCATGCTTCAAACGCTCCACCATCATCCCCGTCCCAAAGAAACCCAAAATTACTGGACTTAATGACTACAGACCTGTGGCTCTAACGTCTGTGGTCATGAAATCATTTGAAAGACTGGTTTTGGCTTATCTGAAGGCCTCCACTGGACCCTAACTGGACCCCCTGCAGTTTGCCTACAGAGCAAACAGGTTTGTGGATGATGCAGTCAACATGGGACTGCACTTCATCCTGCAGCATCTGGAGAGACCAGGGACTTATGTGAGGATCCTGTTCGTAGACTTCAGCTCCACTTTTAACACCATCATCCCGGACACCCTTCAGAATAAACTAACTCGGCTCTCCGTCCCCACCTCCGTCTGTCAATGGATCACCAGCTTCCTGACAGACAGGCAGCAGCTAGTGAGGCTGGGAAAATACACATCCAGCACCCGCACCATCAGCACTGGAGCTCCTCAGGGCTGTGTTCTCTCCCCACTGCTCTTCTCCCTCTACACCAACGACTGCACATCTAAAGACCCCTCTGTCAAGCTCCTGAAGTTTGCAGACGACACCACACTTATCGGCCTCATTCAGGACGGTGATGAGTCTGCCTACAGACAGGAGGTTAAGGAGCTGGCTGTCTGGTGCAGTCTTAACAACCTGGAGTTAACACGCTCAAAACTGTGGAGATGATCGTGGACTTCAGGAGAAACCCCCCTGCTCTCCCCCCACTCACCATCATGAACAGCACTGTGACTGCAGTGGAGTCATTCAGATTCCTGGGCACCATCATCTCTCAGGAACTGAAGTGGGACAATCACATTGAGTCCATTGTGAAAAAGGCCCAGCAGAGGTTGTACTTCCTTCGCCAGCTGAGGAAGTTCAACCTGCCACAGGACTTGCTGAATCAATTCTACTCCGCCATCTTTGAATCCGTCCTCTGCACTTCAATAACTGTCTGGTTCAGCTCAGCTACCAAATCTGACCTCAGAAGACTACAGAGGGTAGTCCGGACTGCTGAGCGAATCATTGGTACAACCCTCCCCACTCTCCAAGAACTGTACTCATCCAGAGTGAGCAAAAGGGCTGGCAAAATCACTCTGGACCCCTCACATCCAGCACACTCCCTCTTTGAACTGTTGCCGTCTGGTCGACGCTACAGAGCTCTGAGCACCAGAACGACCAGACACAGGAACAGTTTCTTCCCTCAGGCAATCCATCTCATGAACACTTGACATTAAACATGGAACACACAACGCTATTATAAATTATTTATTCACCACACATACTTATTTTTTTCATTTCAAATTTGCACATATCAGACCTGTACACCACAATTGTCTATATTATATAATGTGTTTTTGCTATTTGTACATTGCCTATTTGTATATTTTTCTATTATTCTTTTATTATCTGTGTCCTGTCCTTTTGCTGTCTTTCTGTTGCACTGTAGAACTTCTGTAACTAAAACAAATTCCTCGTATGTGTAAGCATACCTGGCCAATAAAGCTCATTCTGATTCTGATTCTGAAAAAAAATATCAGTTTTGAAAATAATCATAATTATTAAAACTCAAAATTAAAATATTGATGCATTACTGTAATTAATTGTAAATATGCTTAATTGTATCATCACAGTGCAAATATATAATATAAAATATTTTTGATTATTTTACAGTAATATTTAAAAATACAATAATTAATTTGTGAAATATTGTATGAAGTGCTTTGTTTAATATAAAGCTTTGAGAAAAATCAGAAATTACTAAAAACAACAACCCCATATTTTTTTTTTTGATTTTGTGATGAAATGTGACCTGAATATTTTTTATTTTTTTTTTTTGTGAGATTCCCCATGTAAACATTATTTCATAGCCTCTAGCTCTCTGCACTATTTAGACCGATCTAATGAATTAAAGTGGAAATTCCACATTATCCAAACACAAGGATGCAGATCTACACATCTACATCTACACGTCTGTATATGGTTTCAATTACAGAAAGGCAAAACTCAAACTAGGGTTACTAAAAGAGCCCATTTTGCTTCGGTCTGGAGAACAATTACCCTAGAAACACACAAGCTGAGACTGAGCTTTTGGCAGAGGACAGATGAGCCGCTGAATCAGGTCTGTGTGTTTTCATTCACGTGGCTTCATCTGGAAACTCAATGTTCTCTGCCAATATTAAACATTTGCTTAGTCTGTCAGCATCATCAGTCCAATTTCAGAGCTTTAAACTTCAGTAGTGAATGCAGCTCATAGAGTTGTTCAGTTTTTGATCTAAAACCCAGAAGATATTTTAGCATGAGTTATTTTGAATGTTTTTTTTGTTTTTTGTTTTTTTCACTTTATGAGTAAAACAGAGTCTCTGGTGTTTAATATTACTGAAGAAACTGCATGGCGTGTTGTAAATTTTGTGCTGTGCAAATGTACATACAAGGACTACAACAATCCCAATGCCCAAATACAGTTGCAACAAATTTAGCAACTAATAACATGCATTTTTTAATGCACACCTACAAAAAATATAGCTGTTCAGATTATAATCCAAAAACCCAGGAGTGAATTTAAACTTTCAGTTCCTTTTGTTTTCTGGATTATTTTCTGGACTTTTATAATGCCAGTTTTGGATTTAGAAGTAAAATGATGTCTGTGGTTAACATTACTTGAAGATACTTGATCTTATACAAATATCTTCAAGTAATGTCAAGTCACAGACCTTGTTTTACTCAATATTTAAAAAAATCTAAAAAGTTATAAAAATCCAAATAAAGGCCTGAAATCAAAGGAAAGAAATTAGAAATATTAATTTAATTATTATTTAAATAATAATAATTTTATTATTTGTGCAGTATGACTTTTATTTTAATGGCAATTAAACAAAAATGTATAAATATATATATTTTTGTATATTTATATTTAAATTGTAAAGTATTTAATATACCATAGTGGTATGTGCCAACACAAAAAGAAATTAGAAATAATATTAATTAAATTAAATTTTCAATAAAAGTAAGTCTATTTTAAGACTTTTTTAAATAACAGTTAAGCACTCTTTTTTAAATATTTTTTTTTAAGTATGTATTTATGTTGTATGAAATTATAAAGTATATACTATGGTGGTATGTGTGTTGCCTTTAATTTTTACAGTATTCATTACAGTATTTCAGGGGGTATATGTGCTTAATTGTCATTAAATGATGCAACAAAAATCTCAAAACTCAAACCCTTGTGGTAAAGTAACTTGGTATGATCTTATATAAACGTCTTCAAGTAACTTTCACCACAGACCTTATTTTACTTGTAGAAATTAAAAATAAAAAATCCCTAGGGATTCCATGATGAATTAGTCTTCCACATTTGCCTACAAATTGACATCATAACTGAAGAGATTTTAGCAATCACATCGCATTTATCTTTGGAATATACTGTCTTAAACATCATGCTTGAACTTTTAACACTACGAATTAACGGTTTTATTTCACATGCCATTGTGAATCATTGGAAAATAGCAAGCTATTTGATAATTCTGAACAACCACTGAACTCTGTCCTTTTTTTCATCTAAAGACACTCTCATTTATATGATTTGACAAGGTTAAATCACATGCAAGCTCTTGGAAAGCTCTGTTTTAATCAAAGAGGTCGAAAAAGGTCATCGTTCACAAAGGAATGCATTAAATCGTGAATTATATTGAAGTTATCAGTCAACAGTAAGTCAAGCTCGCAGGCAGCACCGACCTTTTCCAATCTTGGCTGTTTGATTTACGAAACTGACTTTAGTTTAAGGAATTCATTACACTAGAAGGAAACAAGGAAGCAACAAATCAGGTTCCCCAGAGCGAAAGTTCTTTTATAACTCAAGACACTTAATGGATTTCTCAGTTATGTTATGCAAGTGTTTAAGTATCAACTTCTGTCTCTAATGTTTCTCCTAAAATTCCTTAGGAGAAATAAAAACAGGCACAAATAAGATGGTTGTTGACATATAGTAAGTGTTTAGAGCTATAAAATAAATGTGGATAGCAGCTTGGAAGAATTTGAACATCTTTGTTCATATTAAAGGAATAGTTCACCCCAAAATGAAAATTTGTTGAAAATGTACTCACATTCTGACCATCCAAGATGTAGATGAGTTTGTTTCTTCATGGGAACAGATTTGGAGAAATGTAGCATTACATCACTTGCTCACCAGTGGATCCTCTGCAGTGAATGGGTACCGTCAGAATGAGAGTCCAAACAGCTGATAAAATCATCACAATAATCCACACCACTCCAGTACGTTAATTGACCGTTCGCAAAGAGCATGATTGACAGGCAATCTGACCAATCATAGTGCCGAATCCTCCATCTTGCCCAGCAAACAAATCAGACAGAAGAGTAGATTAACTTCGGTGGACTTAAACTTGAAAATTTGTGTGTATTGACGTCTTTCCATGGTTGAAATAAAATACGTTCTGATGCTCATTCATGCTTATTTCATGCTTTAAGTAAATATGAAAAGACGATTGGTTCACGTATGCTGCTTGAACTGAGGCAATACAGGGATCTTTTGCGACACATTAAAGGGCCACAAAATGGTATTTATTGTTTGATTTTTTTTTTTTTTTTTTAATTACAAAATTTTAAAGCTGAGACCTGCTCTGTCTTGTCTGTCGGCGTGTTGTCAGTTTCCTCTTTGCTCCGCAATGTATTTTTCACTGCATGAGAATATGATGTGTAGTGTGAGAGCAGCATTGTTTGTCGGACATAGCAACAGTAACTAAGGAGGGCGGGTTTTTGCGAAGAGTCATTTAGCATCTTGTGAAGCCAAAAGCTGTGTATTTGTAAGAAATCCATCAAGGCGTTTTAACTTCAAACTGTTGCTTACTGCTAAAATACTAGTCTATAATCCACAATATTGCTTTCTCCAGTGAAGTTGTCTCATGTGAATCAGGAGAGAAATATGCACAGATCAAGCACCGTTTACAAGCCAAATATGTCAGTGGATTTGGTGTGATTTATTTATTTATTTATTTTTTGTGAGAGGACAACAGGGGATGGACTTTTTCACTGGAGGAAGTGTTATTATGGATTTTGGACTCATATTATGGCCAGAAGCAATGGTTTGAAGTTAAAAATGATGATAGATTTGTTTCTTACAAACACACAGCTTTTGGCTTTTCAAGACATTAATTGATGGACTGGAGTGGTGTGTATTACTTGTGGATTATTGTGATGTTTTTACCTGCTGTTTGAACTCTCATTCTGATGGCACCCATTCACTGCAGAGGATCCATTGGTGAACAAGTGATGTAATGCTACATTTCTCCAAATCTGTTCCCATGAAGAAACAAACTCATCCACATCTTGGATGGCCTGAGGGTGAGTACATTTTCAGCCAATTACTCTTTGTCTAGTAGAAAGGAGAAAATATGAATGAAATCTCCATTGTGATTTTTCTTTCCTATGAGTCATGTCCTCCCTGATTGTGTCTTCATGAAGTAATGCAGTGGACTGGTGGATCTCCACCCTTTTTGATTGTGAGCATATGGAACATGTTCTCGAGACTAATGTGCCTGAGGGTCATCGAGGAGATTCACGTCACTATCATCCATTTGCAGTCTAATGCACTTAACCATTTGTTTTTTAACAAAATGTATGTAAATTTTACTGGTCTTGTAAACCTGCCATGGTGGTTTTCTGAATGGACGTCAGTTGGTTCGACTCATATTTTATGTGCTAACAGGAAGCTCGGACTGTTTATAATTCTCTAACAATATGACATTCCTAGAGAAGTCATCGATCTGGATGAGCTGTTTATGAACAAGTGCAATAGCTGATGGTTATGTTAACAGCATTTTTGGCTGAAGGATAGAATGCACTAAACAAATAATTAAAATGTGGTCGACAGTCACGTGCATCCGGGAATTACTCAGCTGAGAATGTCCTGGAAGAAGCACCTGAAGTGGTTAGCGCGTGAATGAATCTGTGCATGAGTTTTGTCTCAAAACATAATTTAACTGCAAAAGTATGTTTTATTTTATTTGATTCTAATTTAATTTAATTTGAAATGTGTAATAATTATTACATACATACTTGCATACATAATCATTACATATGTATGTAATAATTACTACATATATTTATTTTAATGCATGCTTTATTGCATTTTATATATATATTTTTTTTATTTTGATGGGCAGTGGACAGTAATGTATCTCTGCAAATACATGTGTAATTTTAAAGTATTCTAATTTAATTTAATATAATTTGAAATGTATAGTAATTAGTGAGTAATGAGTCCATGCATTAATTTTTAGATGCAGCATTTGCATTTTGCTTGCTAGTTGTCTTTGCAGTGTATATTTGAGGCAATACAAGGGCACAGTGATATTGAATATTTATAATTTTTTGCAGTGATTATGCTAGCAGTATCATTATTTTAATGCATGTTTTATTTTAATTTAAAATGGACAGTTTAATTTGAAATGTCTAGTAATTAGTAGTAATGAATCTGTGCAAACCTTTTTTTAACATGTTTCTTTACTCTTGCCATTTGTCTCTGCAATGTATATTTGGGGCAATATTAGGGCTCAGTGATATACTGAATATTTATGATATATTTAATGGTTATGCTAGCAATATCATGATTTTAATGCATGTTTTATTTTATTTTATTTTGTTTGTATTTTATTTTGAAATGGAAACGTAGTGTGAAATGTATAGTAATGATTGACTAATAAATGCATGCTGCAGTTGCATTACTTGCATTGCATGCTATTTGTCTTTGCAATATATATTGAGGCAATACTATGGCTCATTTATGTATTGAATGCTTATAATATATTTGCAGTTAATATGCTAACAATGTCATGATTTAAATGCATGTTTTATTTAGCCATTAACTGCTTTTTTTTAACTCCCTTTTCTTCAATACTCTTGTCACTAGAGAGCATTATGCATTATGTGAACAATGTTTGTGTTTTACAGAAATGAACAAATGCATCTTTCCTCATTTCAAACACACGTCCTTTCTCTGCTGCAGACCATGACGACTCGCTCTTGATCACTTCAATATGCACTCAGACAAAGCCTCATGCTAGCAGCAGGGCTTGGTCTGGAAAAGGCGTCTTTGCTGAAATCTGAGTGGAAATATTCCCTGGATGTGACAATGATTAAGCACTTTATTGAGGAGATGGGACAGGCAAAATTTTTGCAGTCGAGGGGAAAGTATCACATGTGGAGCTCTAACAAAACCACAGAGAATCTGACCTCTGAACACAACTAAGCCATTCTTTTCCATATGTTATATAATAATAACACTATGAATATAATTCCCCGACAGTTAATTGCTTGCAGGAACATTTCTCAAGCAAAGGCTGGATTATGGGTCATTAGATGTATTGTACAAAAGAATGAACAGTTATGCTAAAATGTCAAATGGTTTAAAGAAAGTGTTTTATTTCCTTTCAAACAATGAACTGGACAATAAATTATTGAAGATAGAATTAAAGAACTTGACCACTATTAAATCAGGGTTAATATTCATATTGCTGTTAAATAGGGTTGTGTGTTACTTATTTCAGTTACGAATTGTTTCACTCTTTGACTAGTGGATTTCCATGGCTTTTTCAGATGTTCCTCATTATTGGTTAATGTGTTAAGCAAACGTCATAATATAGGGACTGGGGCCGGTTGCGTAACTGTTTAGACTAGTCTTAAAAAGTTAGTCACCTAATTTTTTTTCTTCAAGACTGGTCATAACTTTTTAAATTAGATTGGTCTTATTTGTATTGGAAAAGTAAGACTGATTACCCCTTGGCAACAGCGAGTTGGTCAAACTAGTTCTTAAGACACAGTCTTAACATGGTGGCTAAGTTTATGCAACTGGCCCCTGGTTGTAATTCATTAGTGTGAATTTGAATTGAATGGGCTAGGACAGGTAATACAGGCTCAACTATCCATCATGAAAGCCTGCTTCATGTTGGTCTATTGTATGTAACTTGTATTTATTTATTTAACTTGTGTTTATTTATTTATGTAACTTGTATCTATTTATTTAACTTGTATTATTTATTTATTTATTTAACTTGTATTTATTTATTTATTTAACCTTTACTTTAAATACATTTTTATTAAACGTTTTATTCATTCAGTTTAATTTTATTTATTTTACTGTGATTTACTGTAAAATATTTTGTTACTTTTTCTGTATTTATTTTACTTTCATTAATTTGAATTTTTCATGCATTTTTAACTTTATTTTAACTTAATACTTATTCTAAATTTAATGTAAAAAGTATAGTAATTAATTGCAGTTGTCTGTAACAGGCATTTTGTTTAATTGATATTCAGAAATTGAATTTAAAAGGCAATTCTTAATTCAAATCTCAGTGAATCGCACATAAACCCTCCTATTTTTAAAAATATGTTTTAGAGATAGGATGAATTAGTTCAGAGCTGAGAATAACTAGAAACTATACTACAGAAAATTTGTAATTCAACTAATGCTTTTATGCATCTTTTACAGTACACTAATTGCTGGGACTGCAACAAACAACGAGGACCAGTGACTCCTGAATGATTTGCAGCATGGAAATCAAGCGACTGTACCTGATGGATCATCATCCTCTGTGAGATCTTCCTCCTCACCTTCTTTGTACATGTCGACCTCTGTAAGTGAATAAATGTGCTGCTGTTAGTTTGGTTTGAGCCACAGAAGTTTTAAAACACTGTATTTGCATTGCGTTGTATTTGCATTGCACATTTTCCATTGTGTTTGTCCAGGCTTTGATGTTTTTTTTCCAGATAGATCAATCAGTCCAATAATACAAAGAATAGTAGTTGATCATGTTTAGGACAGGATTGTCTATAAGTGTACTATGACTTGTGAGCAAGCTTCAGATAATCACCTTCATTGTCAGCAGATGCACCCAGACCGCTGCTGTCCACACTGCTGTCCAGATCCTCTGACAGAAGCGAGCTGTTCGCTGAGAGAACGGGAGGGATATACGGCATAGAGCCGTGCATGTTAGTCTCCATTGCAGCAGCCGAGCACGACTGTTCACCCTCCTCAACAGTCTCGACTGACATGGTCTCTGAAACACACACAGGTAATCAATACAGTTAAATCCACAGTAACTCTCTTTATGCATAATGCACAGAATATCTGTCAAGCAACTATGGTCGAAACCAAACCATATAACTGCATGTCACAAAAGAATGATGTTAAATGACCCATACATCATCTGTTTCTGGAAATCAAGAAACGATTTCTTAAAAAGCAGCAACAAAGAGCATGACCAGTGTAGTCTAATTAATGAATGCAACAATTTGATCAATCTCAAATTCAATTTTTATTTTTTTTTTCCCTCCGTTTGATTCGCTCTAAAACTCGAGGCCTGTTCACACCATGAACAATAACTATAATGATAACTATATTAGTGTTCAAATCAATGCACATTCTGTTTATTGTGCAGTTTGGTCATCTGTCCCTTTAAATGCTCAAACTCATTAAATTAGAGTGGATTCTGATTGGCTGTCAGTGTTTTTATTGTTCATCAGATGGAATATTTTATTTTTGCAAAAATGATATTCTGTTATCGTTATAGGATTCTGCTATTTTACATTTATTTGTATTTTTAGAATGATTTTAAAAATGATACCATTATTGTAATAGTTATCAAGAGCCTTAACTAAACTGAAAAAATTACTTTTTTTTTTTAGAAATTACGAACTGTTACTGTATTGTGTAATTTATATGAGAACATTAATATACACTACTGTTCAAAAGTTTGGGGTCAGTAAGATTTTTAATGTTTTTGAAAGAAGTATCTTCTGCTCACCAAGTCTGCATTTATTTGATTAAAATTACAGCAAAAACAGTAATATTGTGAAATATTACTAGTCTAAAATAACTGTTTTGTATTTGAATATAATTTAAGATGTAATTTACTCCTGTGATCAAAGCTGAATTTTCAGCATCATTACTCCAGTCTTCAGTATCACATGATCCTTCAGAAATCATTCTAATATGCTGATTTACTGCTCAAGAAACATTTCTGATTATTATCAGTTTTGAAATGTTGCTTAATATTTTTATGAAAGACATTTTTTTTCAGGATTGATCAGTAGAAAGTTTATAAGAATAGCATTTATCTCACTTTTACTTTTGATTAATTTAGTGCACCCTTGCTAAAATAAAGTAGCTTTTTACTGACCTCCAATGTTTAAATGGTAGTGTAGGTTTTTTATTTTATTTTATTTATTTATTTATTTATTTATTTAGTTAGTTAGTTAGTTAGTTAGTTAGTTAGTTAGTAAATGCTACAGAATTTACAAAGAATACATAAGAATTTTAAGGTAGGTCAAATTACTTTGCTGTTCCTCAAACGTACCAAAAAAACTTTAAGGACCTGAAATTAAGTGGATTTCCCATTCTTAGTTCCCCAGTAGAAACACATTAAGTTTCTTAAGAACATTTGAGACATATCCTGATGAATCAATCTCAAGATGATCATCTTTTGTAAGAGCTGGTTTGTTCTCAGGTTTATACAGAAACTAACAGTGGAGTATCCAGTCTAAACAACAGTGATGTTTGACCTCTGCTGCTTTCCTGTTTTTCATCAAGAGCCTGTGGCAGCTTGATGAAATTCTTTATCAGTCGCTGGAGATGATTTGTGCAGGAAGCTTTAGTGCTGCATATGAGCCTCACCGTCCTCATTACATGGCTCTCCCCGCAGCTCGCGCACCAGCTCGTGGTGCTCCGTCTCCTCCAGAGCCTGAAGGAATTTGGAAAACCAGCCAGCTTCGTTTTTCACCAGTCTTTTGAGGAGGAGTCGAGCGCCACCTATGTTCCCCTGATTCTCTGTGAGTTTCATAATCTGCCGGATAATAATGAACAAATAGTTCATGCGTTTAATATGAGTGACAAGAGGGAAGAACCAATAGAACAACACTGACAGACACTAGAGAGACAAAATGACAAAGAGGCACACAGGCCGGTTAGTTAATCTCAATATGAGTCATTCGTGATATGCAGACATTTTTGAATGCTTAACTTTCATTTAATCATATTTTTTTTTTCGTTATTTTGTAATGTAGGCTATGTTCAGAAATGTTCTTTGTTCAAGCTTAGACACGTCACCTTTAATTAATTAAAATAATTATTAATGTATAATAATTTATGAATATTAAATAAATAAATATAAATTATTATATATAAATATTATAAATATAAATATAGTATATTACATGCAATGTATAACAATATATTCATTATTACTAGTATTAGTAGTATATTAAATGAGATGTATTTATTAATAATCATTATTATTATTATGATTAATAATAGTATTATATGCACATATACTTGTGCTAAAAATTATTCATACCCTTGGTAAATATGATCAAAATATGAGGCTGTGAAAATAAGTCTGCATTGTTTATCCATTTGATCTTTCATTCAAAATTAAAAAAAAAAAAATTGTAACCTTTAAAAAATTGTAAAAAAATTGTAAAAAACAAACAAACAAACAAACAAAAAACACAATGGCCACAATTATTGGTACCCCTAGATATTCTTATGATTAAAATATCTCTGAAGTATATTCCCATTCATATTTGCATTTTTTATCACATTAGGGAGACTAGGAACATGAAATTGTCTAGCCTTGGCTTACTGTTTCACATGAATATAAATATGAGGAACACAAAGGCCAGATTCCCTTAATCATCCATCACAAGGAGTAAAATTAAAGAATATATTTCTGATGTGCAGCAAAAGATTGTTGAACTTCAAAAATTTAGAAAGTGGCTGTAAGAAAAGAGCTAAAACATTAAAAATCCCAATTTCCACCATCAGGGCAATAATTAAGAGGTTTCAATCAACTAAAGATGTTACAAATCTTCCTGGAAGAGGACGTGTGTCTATATCGTCCTAATGCACGCTGAGGAGGAGAGTTTGAGTGGCTAAAGACTCTCCAAGGACCAGAGGTGGAGAATTGCAGAGATTAGTTGAGTCTTGGGGTCAGAAAGCCTCCAAAAAAAATGGTCAAACAGCACCTACATCAGCACATATTGTTCAGGAGGGTTTCAAGAAAAATTCTCCTATAGCTCATCCAAAAACAAACTCCAGCATATTCAGTTATCAGACACGACTTGAACTTCGAATGGCACTGGATCCTATGGTCAGATGAAACTGAAAAATGAGCTTTTTAGCTGCAAACACTCAAGATGGGTTTGGTGAACACAGGGATAAAAAGTACCCCATGTGTACAATGAAATATACTGCTGTATTTTTGATGTTGTGGGCCTATATTTCTGCAGGAGGTCCTGGACATCTTGTTCAGACACATGGCATCATGGATTCTATCAAATACCAACAGATAAAAAAATTAAAAACGGACTCTCCATGCTAGAAATCTTATAATGGGCCATGGTTGGATCTTCCAACAGGACAATGATCCACTAACAAACATCAAGACCAAAACAAAAATGGGTCACTGAGCACAAAACCAAGCTTCTGCTATGGCCATTCCAGTCCTCTGACCTGAACCCTATAGAAACTATAGGGTTCAGGTCAGAGGGTGAACTGAAGAGAAGAAGCACCAACATGGAGCTGGGAATCTAAAGGGTCTGGAGTGATTCTGGATGAAGGAATGGTCTCTGATCTCTTGTCAGGTGTTCTCTAACCTCATCAGGCATTATAGGAGAACATTCAGAGCTGTTATCTTTTCAAATAGAGGTTGCAAAAAGTATTGAATAAAAGGGTATGATTAATTGTGGCCAATGTGTATTAGAGAAAAACATTTATTTCATAATGAGATTTCTCTCTCATTTTAAATTCTTATTTTCCAGTGAAAGGTGAGATTTTAGTAAATTTTTAAAATAAAAGATC